>OX940800.1:3858296-4061165 GCA_954870605.1 Acer campestre
ACTAAAATTGTCTCGGTCGATCTTAGGGTATGTTTGTAATGATTTTTCAAGTAGAGTTTTCAGGGTGGAATTTTTATCATAAGATCTTTTAAATATTTCAATGACACTATTTCATTATAAATACTTTGTTTATGTATAGTTTTATAACTCTTTTTATTGTCAAATAATATATTCCAAACACGCAATTGTTAGTTTATGTTTATGGCTAGATGCCCGGGTTTGACCATGAACATAATTTTAGTATACCATGCACGTGTGAATAAATTAAAGGCAAAAATCATACTTTGGGTTCTACTGCACAATACGTATCTACTTAAATTAAAGGCAAAAATCATACTTTGAGAAGAAAGGATGTATTGTGCTTGCTGATGAGGATTGAGGACCCCCCACAATATTCATCCTCCTTGGACTGCCGCCAAAGCACCTAGTTTCATCAACTATGAGGAGCAGCCCATTGGCCCAGCCCAAAATCTGCACGGAAGAGATCAAGAAGCAACGAATCTGTCAAAATCAAGTATTATATATGCGGTTCATCGGGGAGAATACTCTCAACACATGCTTCTAAAATACGTATAATGACATCCGAATCAAAAAATTTTAACATTAAAAAATTCCAATTTTATCATATCCCAATATTACCTGTTATTATTTGTAGGAATGTATTTTTAGATTCAAGAGATATATTACAAACGAGTGGAAATTAATTATCCAGTAAGATGTGTTGTAGATTGCAATAAACTTGAAGCATTTTATTTTATTTAGTTAAAAGATAAAAACAATTTCAGAAAGTGCTGATTGTAAAGTAGAGGTGCTCATTACCTAGGGCTGTCAAAATGACCCGTGACCCGTGACCCGCGAACCCGACACGAACCCGAGGTTGATAATCGGGTTCGGGTCATAAACGGGTCAACCCGTTTAACCTGTTTACGTATACGGGTCATGTCGGGTTTAGCTATACTGGTTCGCGGGTGACCCGTTAACCCGTTTAGTAAATAAGGTTATTTTGTTATTTTATATTATATGGGGTTGTTACTGATATTTGTTTTAGTATATAACTATATAGTCCATAATTTATGGAGTAGTAAGTTGTAAGACGGGTCAGTATTTTTTTATTTGAACTTTGTGATCAAACAGGTCAAATGGGTCACGTGTCACGGGTCAACCCGTATAACCCGATCCGATTAGATTAATTAAACGTGTCACGGGTCAACCCGTATAACCCGTTTGAATAATCGTGCCGTGTTGTGTCACAAGGATCTGACCCGTTTAATTAATCGGGTCGAGTCGGGTTGAGTCTAAACGAGTTGACCCGTTTAGTTAAACGGGTCGTGTCGACCCGTTGACCCGTTTTGACAGCCCTACTTTTACCTCCCAAAATCATTTTCTCAATTCTCATGCTCACTGCTCAGTACATCACATCTTTTTTTTTTTTTTTTTGATGGAACAGTACATCACATCTTACTAAGCCTTTTAGTTCCTTTTTTAATTTATTCATAGACTAATGGTACGTTACACGAATTATTTGTTGAAATTCATACCCAAATAATGTAACATGTGAGTTGTAACAAGTCCATATCATTTGAAGAGTTTAACATTATTTTTTGTTGATTATTTTATTCTGCAAAGCAACTTGCCGCTGATTAGCTCCACTCTAAGGCAAACAAAATCCACTGTTTTGTTGTGAAAACCAGAAAACCACATGCAAGCAATCAAGCTCTGCTCTTTCTTTATAAATATAGAAACTCAATAATTATAACCATTTATCCCACTTTCTTTCATTTCTCCAAAGATCTCTCCCAACACTAAATTTTATAATATCTTTCAAAAAGAAATGGCTTTTCTCATATCAAAAGCAGAAAATTCTTCTTTCTCCGACTCCTCTGATCAGAAGATGAATTTGATGAACCACTCAAAAGAAGATCATACTCATACTACAGACAACAAAGAATCGCTTATTAGTCCCGTTTCAACACAGCTTCTTTTGAGATCATCAGCAGAAGCAGATAAAAAAGCTGTCCTCAGACGTATCCGTCACCATAAGTGCTTATACAAGGTCAAAAGCGCTTTTGAAGGTCTGGTTAGTAGCAGCAACAACAACAACGAGCAGAAGTGGCTGGAACAGTATGATGCTTTTTCTTCCCCATGAAATGATCAAGGTCTCTCTCCCTGGACCCCAGTCATCCACACAATCAATAAAATTATTATTAATATATTAAATTTGTTAGAATATAATCGTCTTGTATATGCAAGTTGTTAATATAATCGTCTTGTATATGCAAGTTGTTAATATAATCGTCTTGTATATGCAAGTTGTTAATATAATCGTCTTGTATATTAAATTATTATTAATATATTAAATATATGCAAGTTGGCATGACCATGACTAGAAGACACTGCTAGGTTGATTTTTGTAGTCATTTTGATGGGAGAGTTTGAGCTGTTTTTGTTACTAGTCAGAAACTCAGAATACTTTTATTAACACTGCCACCAAATGTAATGTAATTATTTGATTCTTTTTTAATTTCCACTTAAGAGACCTTCTACTTAATTTCTAAAGAGATTTTCATGGTAGTGATTTCAATATCACCTTGGATGTGTTCATTCTTAATTGTTGGGTTGAAAACATGTAAATTTACGGTGTGAGGGAACACAGGTACAGAGAAGCCATGGATGGACGGTGTCTCTATGAAGCATTTTTTATTTGTACGTCTATTTATTTATGTAATTTTTTTTATTTTTTTTAACTGCTAAACTTTATTAATATAAAGAGAGAAAAATGAGCCCAACAAAGCTAGCAAAAGCAACAGACAACAAAACAGAGGAAAGAGCAAGCACCCAAACGCCCACCAAAGGCACCAACCTCAGCAAGAAACAGAGGAAAAACAGATCAAAAACAGAGCATAGACTAATTATTAATATTTATAATTTGTTCTTGTTGCACCTTCTCACAATGACTACTTGTATTTACAATTTGAGATACCAACTTAGAAGTATTTAATTGCAATGTCTTTAGTATTTGTGCAAAAACATACTTTTTATATATATTTTTCTAAATTTCTAGATTTATTTTGTAATTGGATAAAAAAATTTATATTTCAAAAAAAAAAAAAAAAAACAAAAACAAAAACACACACACATTAGACAATATGCACTAGATGTTGTTAATAAGAATTTTACAACAGTATACGAAAGTTGTAATATCTTATATAAATGACAACTTTCTTTGTTTATTGTAAAAGATGAAGAATGTTTTAACATTGACAATATGTGTATTTTGTTATGGATTTATAGACTATAGTCTATAGTTAAAGATGACTTAATTTACAGTTCAAATTGTATTATTTTGTTTATTATATTTATCATTTTTTAAAACAACTTTTAGGAGTTGAACAAAACCCTCGGGTGAGAATCTGCACAGGTATGGTTGAGGCCAGAACTTGCGGATGGAAACTCGAATCGGAACCCGTTTATTTTCACAGGTTCACTGTCAAGTTTATAATTTGTTCTTCTTTTATCATGCTTTTGAAAATCACATCACATGAACATTAACAAAGTGAAGTTTATAATTTATGTTTACAAGAAGTGAAGACTAAAAGAATTACCTAGATCACAAATTGAAAGAAGTAAAAAGAAAAAAAAAATTGAAAACTAAGTTAGAACTTAGAAGTTATATATGTAGTAAGGGACTAAGGGTGATGGAATTTATATGCTTGTAAAGACATAATATCATTAATCAGGACTTGTATATTTCTTTCTTAAGATACAAGTCCATTATCATATTGTCTTTCACTAAAACATTGTATTTTAGATTCTGGTGAAAAAAGGAAGAAAACTCAGCTCTTTTATGTTCAAGTGGGATCATTGATTAACTGACCAAACTTTGGTTTCCTGACATTCAAGAGTTTTAGCAGTAATAGAACATCTTACATGCTGATATAAAAAAAAAATGTTGTGTCAATTTTATTACATGATACATGATGATGACAAACAACACAGATTTGTTGCCATAAGTGAAAAGACTGTAACACTCACCAAGGTGGAGAATTATTGACAATCACCGAATCTTCTTCCTCCGAGTCTGTTATTTGGCCCTCTCTCCTTTCTGTGGTTTTCCTTCTCAACAATTCGTACAAGCCACCGAGGCTTTCCGATAGAGAATACGAGATATTCCATTATCATTCCAAGCACCATTCCGCATCCATAACCCATCAACACAACTTTCCAACCAAATCTATATTCAGACTCTGTATCATCTTCTGATATTAGAGATGGTTGTGGTGTCTCATCTTTGTGACAATCACTTGATAGTGGAAATCCACATAATCCCAAGTTATCACTGTAAGAATCATTTCCAAAAGTATCAAGTTGGCTGCCTCGAGGTATAGGTCCAGAGAGTTTATTTTGCGATAGGACTAGAACTGCCAGAAAATTCAAATTTGCCAACTGCCTTGGAATCTCTCCGACAAGCCTGTTTGAAGAGAGGTCTAAGGATTCAAGTGCTGACAAATTGCCTAGCGATGAAGGGATATGACCTGTCAAGCTATTTTGAGAAAGATTAAGAAGATGAAGTGATTGTAGCTTCCCAATTACTTTTGGAATCTCTCCACAGAAGCTATTGTTTGAAAAATCTATGGCAGTGAAAATTTTTAATATTTTCACCATTTCAATCTCATTTCCTTTTATCGTCAGTGATACAGAATCTTGATAATAGGAGTTCCCCATATATTCCAACTCACTTTCATCTCCACTAACATTCATCATAGCATTAAGACGTGCAAAGTACCCTGCTGGCAAAAAACCACTGAAATTGTTGTTTGAGAGATCAACTATTTGCAACTTAGAGAATGAATTACTGCCCTCAAAATCTCTTAGAAAACCATAAAACTTATTGGATCGAAGAACAAAAACTTGCAGTTTCGGAAGAGTTCCCAACCAATATGGGAAAGTATCTGTTACCTTGTTGTTTCCAAGATCTAGAACTTGAAGCATTCTACAATGGACCAAAGATGGTGGGACTGGCCCTTCAAATCCATTGCCATTGAAGTTGAGAGTCTGAAATTGATTGCCCTTTGCAAACGATCCGGGAATGGTGCCATGAAATGTATTCTTCCGTAGATCCAACACGGAGAGATTGGTGCTAAAATGTCCGATGCATTCAGGAATAGTGCCACTCAAGTTGTTATGAGAAAGATCAAGAGTTCGAATTGAACTAACATTGCAGATATAATGAGGGATCTCCCCTGTCAGACTGTTATTGGATAGGACCAAATGCTCGAGATTAGTTAGTAACCCAAAATTTGAAGGTATACCACCGAAAAGTTGATTTTGGCTCAAGTCTAGATAAATCAAAGATATCAAATTTCCTAACTTTTCAGGAATGAGCCCAGAAAGTTGATTTTCTCTAAGATGAAGAACATTGAGGTTTCTCAAACCACCAAATGATGGTGGAATTGAACCAGAAAGATTGTTTTCATGAAAGTGTAGCCAGACAAGAGACTTTAAATTTCCTATTTCATGGGGAATTGGACCAGAAAGTTTATTTTGGGCCGCAGACAACACAGTTAGTTTATTCAAGTTTCCCAAAGTGGTAGGAATTGGGCCAGTGAGCCCATTGATATCAATGTATAGTTCAAGTAAATTTGTTAAATTTCCCAATTCTAGAGGAATGGAACCTGAAAGCAAATTGTTGTAGAGATACAAATAAGTAAGGTTGTTCAAATTCCCCAGAGAAGTAGGAATCGAACCAGAAAGATTGTTTCCATCAAAGTCTAGCATGACAAGAGACTTCAAATTTCCTATTTCATGGGGGATTGGACCAGAAAGATTATTTTGGGTTGCAGACAACATAGTTAGTTTATTCAAGTTTCCCAAAGTGGTAGGAATTGGGCCAGTGAGCCTATTGGTATCAATGTATAGTTCAAGTAAATTTGTTAGATTTCCCAATTCTAGAGGAATGGAACCTAAAATCGAATTGTTATAGAGATACAAATAAGTTAGGTCGTTCAAATGTCCCAATTCTAGAGGAATGGAACCTGAAAGCGAATTGTTATAGAGATACAAATAAGTCAAGTTGTTCAAATTGCCCAGGGAAGCAGGAATTTGACCAGAAAGATTGTTTGAACCTAAGCTTAGCTCAACAAGAGACTTCAAATTTCCTATTTCATGGGGGATTGGACTAGAAAGATTATTTTGGTATGCAGACAACACAGTTAGTTTATTCATGTTTCCCAAAGTGGTAGGAATAGGGCCAGTGAGCCTGTTGGTATCAATGTATAGTTCAAGTAAATTTGTTAGATTTCCCAATTCTAGAGGAATGGAACCTGAAAGCGAATTGTTATAGAGATACAAATAAGTTAGGTTGTTCAAATTGCCCAGAGAAGCAGGAATTGGACCATGTAATTGATTGCTATTCAGGGCAAGATCATAAAGAGACCTTAAACGACCTATTTCTGGTGGGATTTCTCCAGAGAAGTGATTGGTGGATAGATCTAGAGATATGAGTTTGGAAAGGAATGCAATCTGAGATGGAATGGTACCGAAGAGTGAATTCATATAAAGATCAATATATTTAAGATTAGGAAAATATGAGAATGAAAATTCTTGAAGCGTACCATTCAAACCAAAACTGGTAATGTTGATCTTGATGACGCTTCCAGCAGAGTTGCAAAAAATTCCAAACCAAGTGCATGGGCTTGTGGTGCTTGGTTTGGAAGTAGAGGCATTGTGAGAAAGCAGATTCCATGAAGGTAGACGAGACTGGGTTTCGTTTGCAAAGCTGGCTTTCCAATTCAGAAGAGCATTTGCTTCTTCAATAGAAGCAGAAGCCATATATGGTTTTGAAGAAATCAACAGGACAAGAAAAACAGGCAAGAGTAGAATTTCCAAATTCAATTTCTTAGCCATCTTTTATGATTTCTGGGTTTTGTATAGTTGAGTATTGATTATCTTCGTATATTTATAGAAATTTTGGCAAGACCGGAGACTTGGGTCAACTGGGGTCCATCTCTGCCATTATTTTCTATATTGAGTTTATTTGGGAAGACTTTGCAAGTTTGCTCTTTGCTTGGGTAGTTGGGTTTATTAGGTTCTTGTATCAATCATTCAATATTCATATATCCATCTCTGTTAATAAATATAAATTTCAAATTATATAATGTATATTTAATATTATTTAATATGACATGAAATTTAAAAATGTTATATATTTTTAAAATCATACACTATTTGATTATGCACCAATTTCATGTAAAAATAATTTTAAAAATGTATTTATATGTCATCTATCTAAAGGATAAGATATTACAAATGGGTGCGGATATTTTCACTCATAAAACCAAGGTAGCACGGATATGGATACGAATACAAGGATACAGCACGATATGATACGGGGATACATAAATTCTAAAAACTAAAAAACGGATACGGTAGGATATGTGATACGAACCCACTGGGTAGAACTCATCCTTAAAACCGGCTTGTAAGGAGAGGGTGCCCAATGAGTTATATACCATTGACTAATCCCATACTTAGCCAATGTGGGATCATAACATTCCACCACGCTTCCGCAGCCGTCGTCCACGGCGGCCCATCTTTCCCAGCTGGGTGACTTCGCGGATCCCGCTCTCTCGGGTAGCAGCCCTCCCCAGGTCGCCCCGTCCGTGACGAACCCACTGCTCGGCATGGTGCCGGCTCTGATACCACTTGATACGAACCCACTGGAGCATGACATATTAAGTTCGTATCATTCCACCATCCTTTAGACTGCCTTGTCCTCAAGGAAAAAATTCTGGATACGTCCGGGAGAAACGCCACCCAAATTGCAATAGATCTATTTCCTCCCGGATCGAACACCAGCAATGGAAATATCATTAGTTGACTCTCGGAGCTCGATCGAAGTCGATCTATGCCAGGAATCGGCATGGGTAGTGTGGCGGTTGTCCATGTGTTGAGGTGGACGACGACGACAGGCTTGTCGGTGACGGACGCGGTGGCACGTGAGGGAGTAGGCAGGTTCCGGTGTTGGAACTGATCCAAGTCACGGACAGCCACTTGTAAGACATGAAGTTGAACAGTTTTGTTAACAATATTTTGGTCATTAACAATTTTTTTAATATTTTTCTGTTCATAAATTGTCTGTTGTGGAGTGATATTGGTGATGGTCGAAATTTGGGTTGGTGGAGGAATGGTGGAAACTTTGGCTATTTTTGGTGGGAATGTGGTTGTGTGCATGGGTGGTGGTGGAGGAATGAGGGAATCCTTAACCGGTGCAGGGAAGGTTGATTGCTTGGTAAGGGAAATGTGGGGGGTTTTGGCCAGTGCAGGGAAGGGGTTGATTTTGATGGTAGGTTGGGTTTGTTGCATTTGCATTCGTAAAGCTCGTATTTCAGCGAGGATTTGGTTGAATCTCGACTCTTGACGAGCTTGGAATTGGTCGAAGCGTGATTTGTAGCGGGCCATAGTTTCACGAAACTTGGCATCGGAACTGGCCATAGTTTCACGAAATTTGGCATTCATGGAAGCGAACGGCTCTGATACCACTTGATACGAACCCACTGGGTAGAACTCATCCTTAAAACCGGCTTGTAAGGAGAGGGTGCCCAATGAGTTATATACCATTGACTAATCCCATACTTAGCCAATGTGGGATCATAACAATATGCTAATTAAAATAATATATATTAAATATTTAATATATATATATATATATATAATTCAATAAATACAACAGCTAGGCAGCACTCACAAATAAAATATTAAAAAAATATATATCATATAAAAAATTCAACCTAAAAAAAAGTACTATTTGATACCATTTTCTCTTTGAGCAATGCTATACAACTCAAATAATTAATCCAAATGATATGACAAGTGAATTGTTATCACCGCACACAATATGTGACGATGTGGTTCATGAAAAATCAATTATCACATCATTTGGGTTGAAATTTATACTAAATTTTGGGTTGTCTAGTATTATTGTTTCGTTTTAATATGTAATTAAAAAAATACGTGATAAAGATATTTAATTTGCTTGAAAAATGTAAATGGTGGGAGTAGAACGCCTCACTAACGTTGGATAATTAGGCTACCTGTTTTGACTTTAATTTCAATTATTTAGAAGAGAAATTCTTGCAAACCATATTTTCAGACAAAACTCCAAGTAATCAACGTGGAAACATCGCCACATTTGATCAATAGAGGACTTCTTCTACTTATATCAAATTTTTATTTATTTATTTATTTATTTTTATTGCCAGTTGCCACTTTAATTTTTTTTTTGGGGTCTTAATCTCTCTTGTAGTGTTGCCTCTCTCATCTCCCTCATTCTCTTTCTGGGCCCTCTCTAAAATCTCCCAATTCCTGTGCAAGTTGCACACTCTCTCTCTCTCTCTCTCTCTCTTTTGGTCTTGGGTTTTCTGATGGTGAGGGTTTTGGCTTTGATTCGGTTTGATTTGCGTGTGATTCGGTTTTGATTTGATACATTGTTCATATCCAGACGTATCCCACGGTTAACTTTTAAAATAACCAGCCGACACGTCAAAACGCGTGTCAGACACGTATATATCCTTGCTTTGTGCATGCTGTTGAGGACCCCATAACATTCATCCTCCTTCGACTGTAGCCAAAGCACCCAGTTTGACATGTGCTTCGACTGCTACCAAAAAATTAACAGGACAAGAAAAACAGGCAAGAGTAGAATTTCCAAATTCAATTTCTCTGCATCATATCAAGAGGCTGCCGCTATCCACGTGAATAACACCATCTTTTGTTGTGTGCCAAGTCTCTCCGGCTATCCACATGAATAACACCATCAATAATATTCAACTTGCTGTCACAATCAAGCAGCAGAGATGAGATCCACGTGAATAACACCATCAACAACATTTTTCTTCCTGCGACTTGGGCTATCCACATGAATAACACCATCAATATTCAATAATATGCAACTTGCTGTCACTATCAAGCAGCAGAGATGAGACATTTTTCTCTCCTCGATTGACATTGGCAGTGCCATTCTGTTGGGTATGTAGCAGAGAATGTAATAAGCATCATATAAAAATAAATAAAATCCGTATTGAATACAACTATACATAAGTATGAATAGACATATAACTAGAAACGCAGCATAAACCATCAACGTTATAGAGGGGGAGGTTACTTTATTCTGAATCACTATGTAAAACATGAGTGAGAGTAGGGACCTCTTATATATATTATTACTTACGTAAATCCTAACCCATAGAGGATTCACATTCCTAATAAGAGGCAAACCCTAAAAGGAACCACTAGGCCTACACATATATAATAGCTCATCGCACACCATATCTTACATAAATAATGTATCTAAGGTGCACCAAACCTAATAATATTGATCACATCAGTAACTAGCTAACTTTGTCCGATCACATCAAACAATTTACTAACTTATAAGCGTCTTTAAAAAAAAAAAAAATTATTCAAAACACGTATGCAATTGTTAGTTTATGTTTATGGCTAAATGCATGGGTTTGACCCTAGGAAGCACGGATACTTTATTTGGTGGAGGTAACTTATATCTGGTTCGGATATTTCTCAGATACTCTCAGGGGTGGACCCACATTGAGACCCACCTCAAATTTTAAAAAAAGAAAAAAAGAAAAAGGAAATTATGTTTATATAAATTAAATAACAGACAGTGTTGCACCAAATTAATTAGCACGATTGGTAGAGTTACTCTCCTTCACAATGATAGTCCAGGTTCAATTCTCACTACATTCAAAATTAATTAATTTTTAATAACTTTTATTATTATTATTATTTTAGAGTCTTTTTCGATTAATTTATCAAATTTTTGTCTTCAAATAATTCACTTTATCTTTCCCGTCATTTAAATTCTTATCTACCCTTAATGTGGTATATTTAATTCAATTTTATTATATAATAAATTATTTATTATTATTTTAAATTTTTCTTAATTCTAATATTTAAGTTTTACATACCTAACATATCAAATCAATCGGGGGAAGAGATAGGCGGGGCCGACAAGGGCAATGGTCCCCCAATCAAAATATTTTCAACAAATTTTTCATGTATAAAATTGTCATAATATATTATATAA
The DNA here is from genome assembly GCA_954870605.1 of Acer campestre. Lineage (NCBI taxonomy): Eukaryota > Viridiplantae > Streptophyta > Magnoliopsida > Sapindales > Sapindaceae > Acer > Acer campestre. The sequence goes on from OX940800.1 coordinate 3,869,395, forward strand.
ACAAAGATTATTTTTTTAATTATAAACATGATTATTACCTTTTAAAGTTTGGTCCAACCAATATATCTAAAAAAATTTGATATGAGGCAGCATCAATAGCTATGAGCTTGTTACCATAACCGTTTTAAGAATAAATTATTCATATGTTTCTATTTATTAATGTATCTAATGAATAGATATCATACAGATTATTAACCATGATCACTAAGAAATACCGGATATGATAGATTATTTACTAAAATAGTAAGTTCATTTTGTGAAACATGCAACATAGATGTTCTAGATATTAATACTCGTTACATTGCAATATGAGGTCGAACTCACCATCAACAAGATAATTTTACAATTAAACAATATTATTGGGTATGCATATATTTTATGTTGCAATTGATTCTCAATTACAAGAATTAAATATGAGTATAGATTCGATTATAAATGATTTTTTAGATTTTAAAGAGCGGCATTTTGATTCATAAAACTTATGTTTATTTTATTTATTAATTTATGAGACTAAAATGTATTACATTTGTTTTTTTTTTTTTTTCCTTTCAATAATTCAGTTTTTAAATATTAATATATTTGTCTTGCAAAAACTTGAATTTGAATTTCTTTTTGTATCCCCTAAGCCAAAATCCTAGTTTTGCCCTACAATCAATAAATCCTAAAATCTCAAATTTGAATTTATTGTATTAAAATAGTTCATATATTATTATGATTCATTTTACTTTATCATTTATATTTTACTTTATTTTATTGTTTTAATTTATTTAGAATCAATAATTAGAAGAATAAAAAATTCAAAAACATGTCTAGTAATATTTATTAATAAATTATTTTTATATACATTTAAAGTTAATTCATTATAAATGCAGAACAAAATTTCTTTTTATAAAATTATATTTTAATTTTTTTTAAGAATAATTATTATAATTTTTCATTGTTTATGTTGTTTTTCTTGTTATTATTTATTTTTCTAATATTGTGTTTCTTGTTTTTATTTCTTTTGAATATAAAATTATTAAATTCATCTTGAGTAAGTATTTTTTTTTTTAATCTAAAATTCATTATATCATCTATCTTTTTTATATACACTGTATAAAAATAAATAAAAAATAAAAAAACTTATTTTATTATGATTTTAAATTTTCAGTATTTTTTTTTTGTATAATTGTTACTTTGTTTACGTGCCCAACCTCAATAAAATTTTGTTAAAGAAATAATCCTTTACCCGGAGCTTTTCTTCTTTTTCTTTGTTGGATTGCGTTTCACTTCAGCCTTCTCATCTTCAGAATCTGATAAGAAAACTTGTCTGCAGAAGAAAGATGACATCTTGGTCAGAATCTGAAAGCTATAAGTTCGATACATATAACATGAGTTAGCACATTCAAACCACACACACAAAGAGCAAGATTGCAAGAAGCATCATACTTTTCACGAGAATCAAGCAACTCAACAATGTCACTTGGAAGCATCCCCACATTAGCCGTAGACTCTTTGTCCGGTTCAGTCTCTGCTACATCTTGGATTCCTTCACCTTCTTTGTTTTAACCTCTTTTAGAAGATCGTGGCGGTGTTTTCCTTTGAGCCCATAGTCTGCGAAGTTCTTTTCCCTCACGAACAACCCTATGTAGACGGATTCAAGTTCACGTTTCAGTAAATTATAATTCCTCCTCAAAACCATAAATATTTCTACTCATCATTCAACATAAATAGATTATACATGTCGAATTCTAATACAACCAAGTTTAAGACTCATATACATGTCGATTTCTCATTATAATACAAATCCTAGATCCTACAAACATTTATATATTTCGATTCGATCTCCATTATATCATACTAAAACATCAATCAAACCAACAATTCAGCTACCAGTATTGGATATACGCAAATTCTACTAGGTCAAATAACAATTTACAGAGCTATTCAAAATTGAATCTTTCACCATCATCACATCACCAAAGATCAAAATACATCATGAGCATACATACATACCTGGCCTTGTTATCTTTCTGGACTTTTTGTATCTCCTCATCTTGCTATATTCCCTGCAAAACCACAACAACAAAAAATAAATAAATAAATAAAATTAAAAAATAAAAGATGATACGTTATCTTTAACTTTATTTTCTGCATCAAAAGAATTGAAATAATATCACTTTGACTCAACAAAGCTCCACTTAAAAACTTTTTGATTTAATCCACAGGCTTCTAGGAGGTGTTGTTGTACTAGCAGCAAATGCTGGTGGTGCGTGGACTCCAATTGGTGATGTTACCACTACATGGTCAGATATCAACATTGCAGACAATGAAGGTCTTTTCTTTCATTATATTGCCCAAGCATATGTTCACTGGGGATTTATGCATGTTGCATGTGTCATGTTTCCTATAGAGATGAATCACAAATAATAGCCATAGGCTCTTAGCTATAAACATTTAGGCTTAATATATAACCACCGTTCAGATGAAACTCAACAACACTTTTCAACCACCGTTCAACGTGGTTTGCAGGGAAAAGTGCTCATTCAGATGAATAATATTTTCGGTTCGAGTCGTCGCCACTACATTTTAGTATATTAATATATATTAAAAAAATTACTTTTCAAAAAAAAAAATACAACGCTTATATTTATGAAATCTTAACATAGAGAAATTGTTTAATTGAGAGCATAATTTTCAGTTATAAGGGGCCCATAAGATGAATTTTGCGTCCAAATGTCTCCCATCGATGGTCGAAAAGAATTGTGAACAATGGAATTTGGGCTACTTTAGGCCCATTAGAAATTTCATGGGCTTGATGAGATACAGTTCTTCGATTTGTTGCTGTTTTGTTTACAAATGACATCAAATGATTTTTAATTTTTCAGCAAAATCAAATGCTTGTCCAGGGAAATATCATACATATATAATTTATGTGACATTTTTTTTTTAATTTTTTTTTTATTAGAAGAGCAGGTATTGGGCTTGTCCAGTAGCTGTTTTTCAGCTCGTTTTCGTTTTCCGAAAATGATTTCAAATTCGCGTTCATTAACCGTTTTTCATATTGTTCTTAAAAGTAAGTAGAATTAATGTTTTAATTTTATTTATTTATTTATTTGTTTATTATCCACCAAAATCGATCAAAGCAGCAACCACAATGAGAAAAACTGTTGTGATGGGCCGACGTTGTTGCCGGTGTGATCTCTCCGACGTTCAAATTAGAAAATTACATGTTCTATTCTTACCTGTGGTCCTTTAATTTATATTCCATAATTGATGGTAATTTCTTAGAAGGCCGGATCTCAAATCCCAAATTATATATAATTGTTCCAAAAATACATATCTTATCCTTCTCAGATTTTTCATTACATCTATCCACATACTTGTTTTCCATACAATAATATCCGGTTTTGAAGCAGAAATGGCGATGTGAATCGTTGTGAAATTGATTAGTTCTGTACTCAACAAAAAGATGTGACAAGGCTCCCCAGAATTGTCGATAAGTGTGGAAAATTAAACGAAAAAATGGAGTTAAGAGTATGTTGCTGCACACGGATTCTTGGCCTTTACAGTATACGATTGGTTTAGTACACCTGAAAGTAAGAAAGTGATATAATTTGGTCCCTATTATTTTCCTCCTATCCAAACACTTTCTCCGAACACCGATGATTAATATTAATTCTATAATTTTTGCCCTTTGATAGTTTGATTTCAATTAAAATTTCAAGCCCCGAATAAATATAATATATATATATGTTTATATAGTGCATGCGGATATGACGATTCAAACCTGGAATATTGTCAGGATAAATGAACATTTTTTTAACGCGAATCACCAGTGAATGGTGATATCAATAAGCTTTTTAATAAAACCTCTTCTCTCTCCTTTCTCTCATTTTCACGCCTCCCTCTTCTTCTTGTTTCTCTCCTCCTCTCTCCTCCGTCCGATCGTCCGATCTTTCCTCCTCCTTCTTCTTCTCTTTCTCTTCTCTCTTCTCTTTCTCTTTCACGTTTTTTCCAGATTATTTTTAAAAAAATTTCAGTTTTTGTTTTTTTTTTTTCAGATTTTTAAGTTTGGGTTGTGGTCATGGTTGTGGTTGTGGTTGTGGTTCCAGATTTTAAAAAAAAATTCAGGTTTTTTTTAAACAAAAATTTTCATTTTTTTTTTTTTTTGAAAAAATTCCAGATTTAAAAAAGGTTTGAATTTGAGTTTGGGTTGTGGTTGTGCTTAAAAAAAATTCAAATTTGTGGTTGTATTTAAGTTTGGGTTGTGGTTGTTTTTATAAATGGTGGGAGTTGTGTTTGGGTTTGGGTTGTGTTGAAATTTTTTTTAAGATTTTTTCAAATTTGATCTTTTTCAAACAAATTTTCCAGATTTCATTTTGTTTAAACACACCATGCCACGAATTAAACACAGCAGGCAAACAAATTAAACATACCAGGGCAAAAACAATTAAACACACCAATTTAAAACGAATTAAACACATCAGACTATCAATTAAACACACCAGGCAAAACGAATTAAACACACCGGACAAAATGAATTAAACACACCAGGGCAAAGACAATTAAACACACCAGGTAAAACGAATTAAATACACCAGACGATCAATTAAACACATCATGCCACTAATTAAACATACCATGGAGGTTTGGGAAGAAGAAGAAGAAGAAGAAAAAAAAATAGAGAAAAAAGTTAGTGTTTTTTTTTTTTTTTTGGAAGAAGAAGAAGGAAAAAAAGAAAAAAAAATAGAGAAAAAAGTTAGGGCCCGTCCTGCAAGCCGTTTTCTGTTTTTGTTTTTCAAAAAGAAAAATGAAAATGAAAATAATGTTTTTGGTTTTATTTTTAAATTCCGAATACGGGTCTGGTAGCATTTACTGGAATCCGTATTTTGAAAATAAAAACGGAAAAATCGCGTCTGGTAGGATAACCGAAAACTTTCGAAAATTGAAATAACAATTTTTAAATTTTGTTTAATATTATAACAATTATAAATAAATGATTAAATAATTAACAAAATAACATTTTGTAATTTAATTTAGGGTTTAACAAATTTTAACAGTTGAAGAAGAAGACCAAGAAGAAGACCAGATCGGCGGCGAGAAGGCGGTCGGCAGCGAGTGCGACGCAAAGCAGAGTGGAAAGGCTGCCGGCGACGCAGAGCAGAGAAGGCCGCCGCGACGCAGTGCGACACAGAGCAGAGAAGGTGGCCGGCGGCGAGTGCGACGCAGACCAAGAGAAAGAAGAGGAGGAGGAGGAGGAAGAGGAAGAAGAAGAAGAGTAGCCGGTGGATGACTGGTCTGGATGAGGAAGAAAGAAGAAGTAGGTGAAAAATCTTTGATGATTGGTCTGGATGAGGAAGGAAGAAGAAGTAGTTGAAAAAAAAAGTTTTATTAAAATAATATATATTAATGATATGGGGCCCACTTATTTAATTATATGAGACCCACTTCATTTGGAAAACAAAAACAAATTCAACAAAAAGCAGGCTGAAAACAAGCTGCAGGATAGGCCCTTAGTGTTTTTTTTTTTTTTTTTTTTTTGGAAGAAGAAGAAGAAGAAAAAGAAAACAAAAAGGAGAATTTTTTTTTATAAAGGAGGACAATCTTGTCCAAAAAATAAAAATTTTAACAAAAATAGTAAAAATAATAATCTTGGAAAAAACAATAAATCCACTAATTTTTTGGCTAGTTTTAAAGTTCTCCCTATATATATAGTATATACGGATATGATGATTCAAACCTGGAATATTGTCAGGATAAATGAACGTTTTTTTAACATGATATCAATATGCTTTTTAATAAAACAAAATCGGTATATGGTTATTGTGGTAGCCAAAAATGGCTTACGGGCCCAAAAATACAAAGCCCAAGCCCCTTAACGTTGGCCCAATTTAGAGGTGACCCAATAAGAAAGGTAGCATCACGACTTGGTCGTTTGAAGACCAGGTCAGCTAGCAGTTGGAGTGCATACCCAGCTAACGAGATTCTCGGGGAGAAAATATCTCCAAGAATCTCGCTTACAATCCTATCGTGATTTTGGTTAAACGGTAGCCTGAGTCTCCTATAAATAGCAAAGGATTTCTTGAGAGAAAGCTCTCGAAAATAAAAAGCTTAGAACAGCGTACTGAAACTCTGCTTCTAAAAATCACGGCCACCGGAATCCAAATTCAAGCTTTCACGATCATCGTTGCTCAGTCCAAGCATAACTAAGGCTAACAATCTGAATCAGTCTTTTTGCTGTATTTTCTTTTCTTTTATTATTGTTCTATTTTCTCTGTTATTATTTGTTCTTGCAGGTTTCTTGTCGACCGACCAAGTTCTTTTCCAGTCGACAACGTTCATTTGCAGGCAGATCAACTTATCAACTACTTCGCTTAATCGGACTTATCCAAGTTGTTTTGGGCCTAATTCAGCATCGACCCGATCCACATCGATTGTAGGACGACCCCCTACAGTTTGGCGTCCACCGTGGGGCCCGTCGCAACTTCACAAAACAATCAACGTTCATACTTTCAGACGAATTACAATGTCAGGTGAAGGAACCACCCCGACCATTGAAGAGCAGATCGCCGTATTAATCGCTCAAACAGCGGCAAATGCAGAAAAGTTGCGAGCGTTAGAAGCTGAAAACGCCGCGATTCGAGCGACTAATGAGGAATTGCGAGCTATGGTCGATGGCGTTGTACCCGACAGCGAAGATGTGGGGCATCCAGTTCCTGTCCCCAACGCTAAACAAGAGGTCGACCGACGAGGTCGAGACGCTCCGACAGACCCATCAGTACCTGATGCGAATCCAAATGTCGGACAAACCCAGCAAACACCCCAGACGACCAGAGTCGACATCGACCTCAACAACTTGCCCGCTCGAAACGACAACGAGCAAGATCCTATTACGGGCAGGCAACCTGAGAATATCTTGGGGACACCAGCGTCACTTCATTCGACACCAGGTTTAGTAAAATCTGGACCTGACCCATCTACCATTGTTAACATGGAATTTTCTCGCAGGTTTGCTGAAATGGAAGCTCTCATACAACGAATTCCTGGCGTCCCAGCTCCAATAAAAAGGAGCAACATGAACAGCTTTGCCGACTCACCCTTTGTCGACGCAATAGCGCTCGTTGAGATGCCGAAGAAGTTCAGCTTCCCAAACATGAAGCAATATGAGGGAACGACTGATCCAGACGAACACATAGCACAGTATAAACAGAGAATGTTCACTGCAGCAATTCCACGCGACCTCCGGGAGGCGTGCATGTGCAAAGCTTTCGGATCTAGTCTCAATGGTCCAGCTCTACAATGGTACACTAACCTTCCTAATAATTCAATTAATTCATTTGCGCAGCTTACAGATACCTTCGTGGACCAATTCGCGAGTAGCCGCAAGCTGGAAAAACATTCGGACGACCTATACACTATAACCCAGAAGCACGGCGAAAACTTAAGGACATATGTAGGTCGTTTCAACAGAGAGAAGGTCCAAATCCCTCATTGCAATCAGGCGACTGAGATATACGCCTTCAGAAAGGGCCTCAGGTTTGATTCTGACCTCTATAAAGAATTGACCAAGTATCCATGCAGGACAATTGAGGATGTGTTGGCCAAAGCATGGGCCCAAATAAAATGGGAAGAAGATGAAGCTAACTACGTAAGTAGAGCCAACAACTATTCCAGCCGAAGGAACGACCGAGTGGATAGAAGGTCGAACGACAGAAGGACAGAACCTTATCCGACTGGAGATAGGGCAACTCGACAGAATGATGAAGGCTCAAGCGACGGTCGACCATACAGGAGAGCCTACCCCAGAACCAGTCGACCGCGAGCAGAAGTACCTGAGTATAATCTGAGCATCGAACCAGTCGACCTTGTAGCAGTCATGAGGGAAATGGGCAAGACAGTAAAATGGCCAAGAAAGATGAACGCTCTACCAGAACATCGAGACGCAAAACTAAGATGCGAATTCCATGGAGATCATGGCCATCGAACTGAGGATTGCATCGCCCTCAAATTCGAAGTTGCGGAACTATTAAAACAAGGGCATCTACAAGAGTTTTTAACAGAAAAGGGAAAACAAACCTTGGCAAGACGTAACGAAAGAATGTCAAACTCAAACGACAATCCCCCAGAACCACCTCGACACGACCGGGTAATAAATTTCATTGCAGGAGGTTCTGAAGTGAGTGGCATCAGCTATTCCGCGGCAAAAAGACATACACGACAAGTGTTAAACACGGAAATTCAGCCAAGTAGGGAGCACCCATCGACCGTCGACGAGACCGTCACCTTCAAATCCTCAGACAAATCAGATTTGTTTTCTCCTCATCACGATGCACTTGTTATTTCGCTTCACATTGCTAACTGTTTAACGAAACGAATTTTGATTGATAATGGTAGTTCATGCAACATTTTATTTAACAGTGCCTTGAGAGAAATGCAGGTCGACGAGTCGAAACTAAGCCGTCGGACGACGATGTTGACGGGATTCAGTGGAGAACAGAAAAGCACGTTGGGGGAAATCGTGTTGCCTATCTACGCTGAAGGCGTGAACCTCTACGTCAACTTCCTGGTGCTAGATTGTCAGTCGCCCTACAACGCAATCCTGGGAAGACCATGGATCCACGAAATGAAGGCAATCCCTTCGACTTACCACCAGATGATCAAATTCCCAACCAGGTGGGGAGTTCGAGAAATTAAAGGAGAGCAGAGAGCAGCTAGAGAATGTTACCAAAACGCCATGAAGAAGAAAAAAGAGTCTTTGTAGCAATTACAAGACTCCAAAGTCGAGTCGACACCAAACGCACCAAAGATGGAGGATCTAGACGAAGTGTCGATCGACTCAAACCGACCAGATAGGAAAGTATTCATAGGGTCCAGAATGTCGAAGGAAGTTAGAGAACAACTAATCGACTTCCTAAAGGAACGACAAGGCAGCTTTGCATGGTCGCACGTAGACATGGTCGGCATTGATCCGGAGGTAATCGTTCACCAACTACAGGTCGACTCCGACCATCGACCAGTTAAACAAAAGCGAAGAAAATTCGCTCTGGAGAGAAACAAAGTCATCAACGAAGAAATCCAGAAGTTAATAGACATCGGATCAGTGAGAGAAGTCCAATATCCCGATTGGCTAGCCAATGTCGTGGTCGTTAAGAAGAAGAATGGCAAATGGCGGGTATGCATCGACTTCACAGACCTCAACAAAGCTTGCCCCAAAGATTCGTTTCCTTTACCCCATATCGACATGCTAGTCGACGCAACAGCCGGGCACGAGCTACTCAGTTTCATGGACGCATACTCCGGCTACAACCAGATCCTGATGCATCCGGACGACCAGGAAAAAACAGCCTTCGTAACAGAACGAGGTACCTTCTGTTATAAAGTAATGCCGTTTGGTTTGAAAAATACAGGTGCTACCTACCAACGACTTGTGAATATGATGTTCGCCAAAATGCTTGGCTCGACAATGGAAGTCTACATCGACGACATGCTGGTCAAATCACTCGTGGCTCATCAACACATAGACCACCTGAAGCAGTCGTTCGACGTCCTCGACAAGTATGATATGAAACTAAATCCAACTAAGTGTTCTTTTGGTGTCTCATCAGGGAAATTCTTAGGGTATTTGGTCACACAAAGAGGCGTCGAAGCAAACCCGGACCAAATCCGGTCGATACGAGAAATCGAATCACCTAAATGCATTAAAGTCGTACAGAAACTCACTGGTCAAGTAGCAGCATTGAACAGGTTTATCTCCAAGTCGTCTGAACGTTGCTATCCATTTTTCAACACCTTAAGGAAAAACAAGGCCTTCGAATGGAACGACGATTGCGAGAAGGCATTGCAGGACCTTAAAGAATATTTGACCTCGCCACCACTTCTGTCAAAACCTAAAGTCAACGAGACACTACTCATATACTTAGCCGTGTCGACCACGGCCGTCAGCGCTGTATTGGTAAGGGAAGAAGGAGATCGACAACATCCGGTCTATTACGTAAACAAGGCATTGCTCGACGCTGAGACACGATACAGTCGGCTGGAAAAACTGGCACTCGCATTGGTCGTTGCAGCCAGAAAATTGAGACCTTACTTCCAATGCCATTCAATTAAGGTATTAACGACTTACCCTCTAAAAAATATACTGCATAAACCTGAAGTTTCAGGTCGACTGACGAAATGGGCTGTTGAGCTAAGTGAGTACGACATCAACTATCATCCAAGGACAGCGTTAAAATCGCAGGTATTAGCTGATTTCCTTGCAGATTTTACGCCTAACGAAAACTTGCAGGCTGAAAAAGAGCTAATAGCTCTAACAGAGACAACGTCGGACGAAAAATGGACTTTGTTGGTCGACGGATCAAGCAATATAAAAGGCAGTGGACTGGGATTGGTACTCACATCCCCTCACGGGGACATAATAGAGCAATCCATCCATTGTGAGTTCCGTGCGACAAACAACGAAGCAGAATACGAGGCACTAATCGCTGGGCTCGACCTTGCCAAAAGCTTGGACGTCAAAAACCTCCAAGTATTCAGCGACTCATAACTAGTCGTTCGACAGATCAATGGGTCGTATGAAGCAAGAGACCAAAGGATGACCGCCTACTTGGCCAAAGCCAAATAGATTCAATCGACTTTCGACAAATTCACCATCGAACAAATACCCAGGTCGGAGAACTCACGTGCAGATGCACTAGCTTATCTTGGCTCGACAACGACAGGCGGATCAAAGTCAATTCCAGTTGTTCACCTTACAACACCAACTATCCAAGCAACAGAAATAGTCGCCCCAGTCGACTACACAAGAAATTGGATGGATCCACTACTAGACTACTTGCGAGCCGACATTTTACCTGGAGACAGAACTGAGGCAAGGAAAATCAAAGCAAAAGCTGCGAAGTTCTACATTTTATACGGTAAGCTATACAAAAAGTCTTTTACAGGACCCTACTTGAGGTGTGTAACTCCACGAGAAGCATACGACGTCCTCAAGAGTCTACACTATGAAGAATGTGGAAATCACTCGGGGGCTCGAAGTCTGTCGAACAGAACAATCACAGCAGGATACTACTGGCCAACCATGCGCTCCGACTCCCAAAATCATGTGAAGTCGTGAGACAAGTGTCAAAGATTCACGCCAGTCTGCCATCTTCCCCCAGGTGTGTTAAATTCAATCTCAGCCCCTTGGTCTTTTATGAAATGGGGGATGGATATTGTAGGAAAACTCACAGCTGCACCTGGAGGCGTCGTCTATATGTTGGTGATGACAGACTACTTCACAAAGTGGGTAGAAATCGAAGCTTTACCTCAAGTACGCGACATCGAGGTACGCAATTTTGTGTGGAAAAACATAATTTGCAGGTTCGGAGTTCCACGAGAAATAGTGACCGACAATGGGTCCCAGTTCATCTCATTCGACTTCAAAAACTTCTGCGACAAATATGGGATAAAGCTAAGTTTCTCAACTCCACGATATCCACAAGCAAATGGACAAGCGGAGTCGATGAATAAAACCATCATCAACACGCTGAAGAAACGACTAGAAGCCGAAAAGAACGAATGGGTGGAAAAACTCCCAGAGATCCTATGGTCGTACCGTACTACCCCTCGACGGTCGACTGGAGAAACTCCATTCTCCCTTGTGTATGGGTCTGAAGCAGTGATCCCCATCGAGACACGACTCACAACCGCACGGAGTGAAAATCCAGACGAAGCCCAAAACAACTATGAACTCGCCTTCGAGTTGGATCACTTGGATGAGAGACGTGATCGAGCGGCCCTAAGAGTACAGTCGTATCAACAACAGGTCGCACGACATTACAATAAGAAGGTACATATCAGAACCTTCAAGCTACACGACTGGGTACTACGCCGCGTTTTCCAAAACACAAGAGAAGAGGGAGCCGAAAAATTGGGGCCGACATGGGAAGGGCCTTATCAAATAACAGATATCGTCGGTCGAGGAGCTTACAAATTGCGAGGACTCGACGGTCGAGAGCTGAACAACAGTTGGAATGCACTACACCTAAAACAGTATCACTTCTAAACTCAACTTAAATTCTTCTCATTGTTATCACTTTACTTGACTTACGACTAACAATGCATAAGAGAGCAATGATGAAAAACTTAGTATTAAGTTTAGAACTGAGCTCACGAACATTTTTCATAATTTCAGTCGACTTCGACATATTATGTTGCTACAAAATTCTTTTGTTATTACAGCATTGACAGTGCCCCGGCGTCGACGACAACAAGAACCTACTCCCAACATCCTTATTTAATCAAACGCACGTTGGGAGTCGGGGACAACACTTGATGAAAATAGTTGTCGGCTAACGCATGTAAGCGATAAATGGTCGACTGAACGCATGTACGCGATGAATGGTCGACTGAACGCATGTACGCGAGTTGTATAAATCAGTGATGTTATTTGTAGAAAATTTGTCAAATGTCGACTTACACTTGATGAAAATAGTTGTCGGCTAACGCATGTACGCGAGCGATAAATGGTCGACTGAACGCATGTACGCGATGAACGGTCGACTGAACGCATGTACGCGATGAATGGTCGACTGAACGCATGTACGCGAGTTATATAAATCAGTGATGTTATTTGTAGAAAATTTGTCAAATGTCGACTTACACTTGATGAAAATAGTTGTCGGCTAACGCATGTACGCGATAGATGGTCGACTGAACGCATATACGCGAATGTTATATAAATAAATCAGCTATTTTTTGCAGTTTCTTTTCTATCTGCTTATGATGAGTTTATCATTCGACTGACGATTAATGTTGATGAGATATCGTTCGACTAAAGATTGAGCATGAGTTTACAGGCTTATCTCAATTAGATGTTTAATCTTGTGAAAACCCCATTATAAGGTGGTCGAGTCATTTCCACATGCAAATTAAAGTCGATACTACACGCATTAAAGACATGAAAACAAGACGTATAAATAGAACATGAGCATTAAAAAGATTAGTCAATAATGGTCGAACGACCGTATCATCCATGGTTACAGAAATTGTGTTTGAATTAAATTTAAATTTCAGGCGGCAGGCTGGTCAAGAAGGGAAGCAGCTTCAGTGGGATCAGCAGGAGACTGATTGACGATTGGTGGATCGACAGCAGGTTGGAGGTCAGCAACATCGGCACCTTGTGAGAGTGCATTGTCGTCCTCTTCCAGCCGACGCATTTCATCATAGGTCTCAATCATCTCCTGCATCTCGTCACGGCTCCAGTTAGCATGTTGGCCCGACATATATTCCTTGAAAGGCTCTGCCTTCGCCTTGATTAACGCAGCAGAAGTGATCGACGTCAGCTGAGCCTTCAAAGCAGCAACATTGTGCTGCTCTTCAATCAAGGCGGCACGAGCTTCGGTTGACTCCAAGGAATGTCGATCCCTGTCAGCCTTCATCTCACTCAACTCTTTCTCAAGAGTCAAGTTTTTTCTTGTCAGCTCCTCAACAGCTTTGTCGGCCTGGGCCTTCTCTTGCCTCGTAACGTCGACCAGCTTCCGCTGCTTCCCATACTTGTCACCCAACGACTTGTACCTCTCATACAAGTGTAGCGAAGTCTGCAAAGACTGCACAGCGTCGAAAGTTAGCATAAATGGAACGACAAAAACAAAAATATATATATATATTGATACATAAGTATACAACTCACATGGAAGGCCGAGAGGAAAGTCGTGTCGAACACTTCCTCGATTTTCTTCTTCTGCAGATGCTTCTCATCTGCAGGGAGGATGTAGTCGAACGACCTGTCTAAAAAGGAAGTCGGGTCGTTGAATGATGACAGGTCGGAGAGGGTTGCTGTCAACGAGTCTGGCTGCGATGCAGCCACTTGCTTCCCCTTGTCGACCCTCTTCCCCTTGTCGGCCGGCGGGTTCTGGCGGCTGCGCAGCGCCTCTAGTCGACTTCTCAGCCTGTTTCTTCTTCGCTGCTGCTGCTGCCCGTTTTTTCATCAAGTCATCCCTGAGATTCTTCAGAGCGTCTACTGTGCCCGGGATGTTCACTCTTGCGCTTGCCATTGATGTCACTGCAACACGACGTTCATTGTCAGAAACAGGCGACAAGAATGTCATTGTATATTGAAGAATTTCGAAACTCCTTCTAATCCAGATATACGACAAGAAATCCTTCACGCTAGGATACGGCGCTCGCGACCTATTATGAGTCGACCACCTCCATAGCCTGGTAGGCCTAAGTTTACCTTCTGTTAATAACACCTTACAGCTTCTATCCTTTTTAGGGATATTCAGCATTGCCGCGGTGCGAACAAGAGCAATTTCGCTCGACGGTTTGGCCTCTAAACCCTTTATTTCTACAAAATAAGCTAAGATATCAGCAAAAACAAAGGTATGTAAACATCTTTCTACCAATGACAAAGGTCGGACGACACTTACCGTATCGGTTCCAGGTCCTTCTTAATTGATACGACTCATTGTCCACAAACCATGGACCATCAACTGGAGGACCCTTCGCGAAAAAATAGGTATCCTTCCAATTTCGGTCGTTTGTCGTCGTGTCAATAATAATCTGCTGCTCCCTGCTCCTAGGTACCAACATATAACGACCTTGGTCGTAGATGTGCTCCTTTAAGTAGTAGTTGTGAAGGAGGCTCGACATCCCAAAAGGTATGTTGTATCTTTCACTAAGCACTCCCAAACTTAACAAAATTCTCCATGTGTTTGGCATTAGCTGACCCAGAGCAAGGTCGTAGTACAGCAGCGTTCATCGCACCAATGGGGGAATGGGGAACCTAAACCCTAAACGGAGGGTATACTCATAAAAGCACGTCCATTCAGGTATATCCCAGTCGGCCTTTTCGTGCTCCTTTGGCGCACGTAGCTCGACACTACTAGGGATGCCATAAACTTCCCTCAGCAAACACAAGTTGTCCTCCGAAACCAAACTTGATGGACTTTCTTCAAGCACACCTAATGGTCGTCCAGAGGTCGTCGCCTCATCTACATCTATATACTCAGGATGGTCGACCACCTCTGCAACGGCACGTACACCACCTTGTTCTAAAATGCCTTTGGTGTTTATCGTAACTACAGTCGACGGATCCTCTACCGTAATCTGTCGACTTACATCTACCCCACTGCTACCACCAACACTATCTTCCCCTTCACTTGTTGTCCAATTATAGTGAGGGTCAGAAATGGTATCGTCGCTCGACAGGTTCACATCGTCGTTCGACATCTTGACACCTAAAAGCTGACAAGGCAAAAATGCACTAGTCAGAAACTAACGCGCTACAATCACAACCTAAGGTTTCTAAGAGTTTTGAGGCGACAGCAAATCAAGTATTAATTTGATCTCTAGCATCCTAAAGGTCGAACGAAATCTTAAATATGAGCCTACAGTCTATCATCCTAGAGGTCGAACGAAAGAGTTCTCCTACAAACAAGTACACTAACAATCCAATATAGCAAAGAAGATCAAACAGAGGAAACAAACCAAAATACAACAAGAACAACGAAGAACAGCAAAAACAAAACCAGAACTTCACGAAAACCTCAGGCAAGTGAAACTTTACATTATTTGCATATTATACTTCTTTCAAATAACCAAGTATCATAGGAAAAGCAAATGAAAGTAAATACCTTAAAAGAATCGCCGGAAAAGTTTGATTTGAAATCTTCGAAGAACAAAGAGTTCGCTGAAGTTGCTTTGAAGAGGCTCTGAGAACTTGAATGGTGAATGCAAAAGTGGCTGGAAGTAGAAGGGAGGTTATATTTATAACCAAACCCTTAAAAAACCCCTTTGCCACGTGTCCTTACCAGAAGTAGATGCAACCTTTCAGTTGCCAATTATTTACTCGCGCACGCAACTGCTAATGATGAGTTTTCGAAATTTAAAAATCTTCTCGAACAGAGTAAGCACGCCAAAATTAATTATGCGTGATGTCACTAGGGTTTATGAAACGAAAGGTCTTTTCAGATTGACCTTTGGTTTGCCTCGTCATATCCTGACGATTGGAAATTGTCGAACGACATTTGGGTATCATAACCTAGCGATTGGAATTTGTCGAACGACATTTGAAAACACAATGTTCCATTGTCAGCAATCATGTCGACTCAAGATTTTGTATTCAAACGACGTTAAAAGATCGTCTCAACAAGTTAGCTACGAATCCAGTCGACTAAAAGTTGAATTCATTTTCGTTCGACAACGGTCGATTGAATCTAAGTCACTCTCTACTTCGTTAGTAACTCTCTAGAGAGTGGGGGACAAACTGTGGTAGCCAAAAATGGCTTACGGGCCCAAAAATACAAAGCCCAAGCCCCTTAACGTTGGCCCAATTTAGAGGTGACCCAATAAGAAAGGTAGCATCACGACTTGGTCGTTTGAAGACCAGGTCAGCTAGCAGTTGGAGTGCATACCCAGCTAACGAGATTCTCGGGGAGAAAATATCTCCAAGAATCTCGCTTACAATCCTATCGTGATTTTGGTTAAACGGTAGCCTGAGTCTCCTATAAATAGCAAAGGATTTCTTGAGAGAAAGCTCTCGAAAATAAAAAGCTTAGAACAGCGTACTGAAACTCTGCTTCTAAAAATCACGGCCACCGGAATCCAAATTCAAGCTTTCACGATCATCGTTGCTCAGCCCAAGCATAACTAAGGCTAACAATCTGAATCAGTCTTTTTGCTGTATTTTCTTTTCTTTTATTATTGTTCTATTTTCTCTGTTATTATTTGTTCTTGCAGGTTTCTTGTCGACCGACCAAGTTCTTTTCCAGTCGACAACGTTCATTTGCAAGCAGATCAACTTATCAACTACTTCGCTTAATCGGACTTATCCAAGTTGCTTTGGGCCTAATTCAGCATCGACCCGATCCACATCGATTGTAGGACGACCCCCTACAGTTATTACACTTGAATTTTTTGTATACTAACAAATAAGTCAAATTTGTAGATTAAATATAAAATTATGGGCAAATCAATTTGTGAATACAGACAAAGACTTGAAAATGGGGACAGGTAAACTTCCTAGTCATGTAGTTAGGTTAATTTCCACACGGCTTGTCCCAATATTCCAATGGAACTTTTGTTTTAATTTGCAAAAACATCTCGTGTAGATAGATTTCTGTCAATTTTAATTAAAAATTGACTTAAATGCTTTTGTTTGATTATTTTATCTTTAAATCAGTATTTTAATAATTAATAACTTAAAAAATATATATATATATTCTCTATCAAAATGCAGAAGAACATTTAACTCCTCCACCAGTTCGATGGAGGAGATGATCCGAGGAGGATATTACTTCACCGATTTTTTTATTTTTTTTTAATATATATTTTGTTGTATCATTAAAAATAATAATGTTTACATTATTAAGACGAGATAGTGGCCAGTGAAATAGAAGGAAAATATAAATGCATCACCGCGTCATATATGCATCTGCATGTAGAGAGACTTAGGTCGGTAAATTCAAAACTCGATGAGATAATTTAAGTCACAACGCTAATGAATTCTATGTGCTATTTTTTTATACCTTTCGTGGTGATGACTCGAATTTAAAATATTATAAATGCTATTTTTAATTTACTTTTCTTTTTTTTTTTGTTTTTATAGAATAATAGAACTCAGATATGTTTCTGGTTTAAGGAAAGTGTATATAATTGAATGTTCACAATTTTTGTTTTTGATATACCATATGCTTCTGGTTTAAGAAAAGATGGACGGCTTGGAAATGGGAAGGGTAGTTCGAGGGCAGTATACGATTGAGAATAAAAAAAGTGCTTTTTTGCAGGCTCACTTTGCTGTTGTTAGAACTTGGAAGTGCTTTGCAAGCTCTGTTTGCTACATCTTACTTGATTTCACTGATATTTCATTAATTTGTTCGAGGTTTGACAAATATGCTTTGGTGTGCACTATAATGATCCCGTGACTTGAATCCTTATAGTTATTTCACGGTGAAGATTGTACCGGATTGCATTAAACTATTTAAAGATTCTCGGTTATATCTCATAAATAATATTTGCCCAAACTTTGGATTCCAGAAATTCAATAGTTTTAGCAGTAACAGAATATCTTTCTTTTTTTTTGAACGGTGGATTTTACTAAAGGCCAAAGAACGGCAAGGCATGATAGCAGAGTCGTAGAGATTCAAAAGACCACAAATAGCTTACTTTAATTAGGCTTCATTACTTTCCTATACCGATGTACTGTAATGTGTATAAATATGTTCTCATAACTGTGAATACAACAAGATCAATTATTTCACAAATATCAGATTATATTAAGGCAAACAACAACAGAAACAAGCAAAGACAAACTGAAGCAAAAGAAACAAAGCAAAACAAGAACACAAACTGCCCGACAGAGGAAGAGCACATAAAGAATCGCCCCATTCCACGAAGTCATCAGCCTCCAGCGATGCCCTCTTAGCAAGCATAACATCTTACATGCTGATAAAAACAAAATGTGTTTTGTCAATTTTATTACATGATACATGATGATGACAAACAACGCAGATTTGTTGCCATAAGATTGTAGCACTCACCAGTCACCAAGGTGGAGAACTATTGACAGGCACCGAATCTTCTTCCTCTGTGTCTGTTATTTGGTCTTCTCGCCTTTCTACGGTTCTCCCTCTCAACAATTCGTACAAGCCACTGAGGCTTTCCGGTTGAGAATACGAGATATCCCATTATCATTCCAGGCAGTAATCCGCATCCGTAACCCATCAACACAACTTTCCAACCAAATCTATATTCAGACTCTGTATCATCTTCTTCTGATATTAGAGATGGTTGTAGTGTCTCACCTTTGTGACAATCACTTGAAAATGGAAATCCACATAATCCCAAGTTATCACTGTAAGAATCATTTCCAAACGTATCAAGTTGGCTGCCTCGAGGTATAGGTCCAGAGAGTTGATTTCGCGAAAGGTTTAGAACTCCCAGAAAATTCAAACTTGTCAACTGCGTTGGAATCTCTCCGACAAGCCTGTTTGAAGAGAGGTCCAAGGATTCAAGTGCTGACAAATTTCCTAACGATGAAGGGATATGGCCTGTCAAGCTATTTTGAGAAAGGTTAAGAAGATGAAGTGATTGTAGCTTCCCAATTACTTCTGGAATCTCTCCACAGAAGCTATTGTTTGAAAAATCTATGGTGGTGAAAATTTTTAATATTTTCACCATTTCAATCTCATTTCCTTTTATCGTCAGTGATACGGAATCTTGATAATAGGTGTCCCCCATATATTCCAACTTACTTTCATCTCCACCAACATTCATCATAGCATTAAGACTTGCAAAGTACCCTGTTGGGAAAAAGCCACTGAAATTGTTGTTTGAGAGATCAAATATTTGCAACTTAGAGAATGAATTATTGCCCTCAAAATCTGTTAGAAAACCGTAAAACTTATTGGATCGAAGAACAAAAACCTGCAGTTTCGGAAGAGTTCCCAACCAATATGGGAAGGTATCTGTTACCTTGTTGTTTCCTAGATCTAGAACTTGAAGCATTCTACAATGGACCAAAGATGGTGGGACTGGCCCTTCAAATCCATTGCCATTGAAGTTGAGAGTCTGCAATCGATTGCCCTTTGCAAACGATCCAGGAATGGTGCCATGAAATGTATTCTTCTGTAGATCCAACACGAAGAGATAGGTACTAAAATGTCCAATGCATTTAGGAATAGTGCCACTCAAGGTGTTATGAGAAAGATCAAGAATTTGAATTGAACTAACATTGCAGATAGAATGAGGGATCTCCCCGTCAGACTGTTACCGGATAGGTCCAAATGCTTGAGATTAGTTAGTAACCCAAATTCTGAAGGTATACCACCGAAAAGTTGATTTTGGCTCAAGTCTAGATAAGTCAGGGATATCAAATTTCCTAACTGTTCAGGAATAAGCCCAGAAAGTTGATTTTCTTTGAGATAAAGAAGAGAGAGGTTTCTCAAACCACCAAATGATGGTGGAATCGAACCAGAAAGTTTGTTTCTATTAAAGGTTAGATTGACAAGAGACTTCAAATTTCCTATTTCATGGGGGATTGGACCAGAAAGTTTGTTATAACCGAGATATAAAAATTCTAGATTAGCTAAATTACCAAAGGAAGAAGGAATTGAACCGGTCAGTTGATTTCGGCTCAACTGAAGATCAGTTAGAGATCTCAAATATCCTAACTCTTTAGGAATGATGCTTGAAAGTTGATTTTGCCACAAATATAGATTTGTGAGGGATATCAAATTTCCTAACTCTCTGGGAATGAGGCTTGAAAGTTGATTTTCACTAAGATAAAGAAGAGTGAGGTTTCTCAAACCACCGAATGATGGTGGAATCGAATCAGAAAGATTGTTTGCAGCAAAGTCTAGCTCGACAAGAGACTTCAAATTTCCTAATTCATGGGGGATTGGACCAGAAAGTTGGTTATCACTGAGAGATATAACTTTTAGATTAGTTAAATTACCAAAGGAAGAAGGAACTGAACCGGTTAGTTGATTTAGCCACAACGCTAGATATGTTAGGGATACCAAATTTCCTAACTCTTCAGGAATGAGGTCTGAAAGTTGATTTTGGCTCAAGTCTAGATAAATAAGGGATTTCAAATTTCCTAACTCTTTAGGAATGAGGCCTGAAAGTTGATTTTTATAGAGATAAAGAAGAGTGAGGTTTCTCAAACCACAAAATGATGGTGGAATCAAACCAGAAAGATTGTTCGAACTAAAGCTTAGGGAGACAAGAGACTTCAAATTTCCTATTTCATGGGGGATTGGACCAGAAAGGTTATTATTGAATGCAGACAACAGAGTTAGTTTATTCAAGTTTCCCAAAGTGATAGGGATTGGGCCAGTGAGCCTATTGGTATCAATGTCTAGTACAAGTAAATTGGTTAGGTTTCCCAATTCTAGAGGAATGGTACCTGAAAGCGAATTGTTATAGAGACTCAAATAAGTCAGGTTGTTCAAATTGCCCAGAGAAGTAGGAATTGGACCATGTAGTTGATTGCTAGACAAGGTAAGATCATAAAGAGACCTTAAACGACCTATTTCGTTAGGAATTGAGCAATTTAACTGATTTTCAAAAAGGTACAGGACCTGAAGATTTGTAAGGAGACCAATTTCTAGTGGGATTTCTCCAGAGAAGTGATTAGAGGATAGATCTAGATATATGAGTTTGGAAAGGGATGCAATCTGAGATGGAATGGTACCAAAGAGTGAATTCATAGAAAGATCAACATATTTAAGATTAGGAAAAGACGAGAATGAAAATTCTTGAAGCGTACCATTCAAACCAAAATTGGTAATGTTGATCTTGATGACACTTCCAGCAGAGTTGCAAAAAATTCCAAACCAAGTGCATGGGCTTGTGGTGCTTGGTTTGTGAGAAAGCAGATTCCATGAAGGTAGCCGAGACTGGGTTTGGTTTGGAAAGCTGGCTTTCCAATTCAGAAGAGCATTTGCTTCTTCAATAGAAGCAGAAGCCATATATGGTTTTGAAGAAATTAACAGGACAAGTAAAACAGGCAAGAGTATAATTTCCAAATTCAATTTCTTAGCCATCTTTTATGATTTTTGGGTTTTGTATACTGGAGTGTTTATTATCTCCGTAAATTTATAACCACGATCCTTGTGTTTATTTTTAGAAATTTTGCCAACACCGGAGACTTGGGTCAACTGTGGATCTGTGGAAGGGGGTCCATCTCTGCCATTTTTTCTATATTGAGTTTATTTGGGAAGACTTTGCAAGTTTGCTCTACACTTGGGTAGTTGGGATGGGTTAAAGTTTAACTGGGATGGGTTAAAGTCTTTTATATATATATATATATATATACATTAGGGGTGTGCAGCGGATCGGATCCAATGGATTTGCCAAGATCCAAGATCCGATCCGATCCAATTTTATAGAGGTATCCGATCCGATCCGATTCGATCCAATTACTATTTGATCCGATCCGATCCGATGGATCGAATTAATATAAAGTCATTCGTAATATATAAAAGTTATAATCTGAAATAAATAAAATCAAATAAATTATTTAAACATTACTAATTAACTCAAATAAAATTAACATTAAAAAAATACATGACATGACTTGACTTGTAAACTTTATACAATTCAAAAAGTTTATAAACATTATTCATCAGCTCTAAATGTAAACTTAATAAGCCGTGATGTTGATGAAGAAGAATAAAAGAAAAGGAGATGATGGATTGTTGGTTGTAGAGAAATTGAGAAAGAAAACCCAAAATAGTAACATTGAAAATTGTATTTTGGTTGGGCTTTTACATTAGAAAGTAGTTGATAAAATAAATTGCCTAATATAAAAATAAGGCGGATTCAGCGGATTTCCAAACGAAAATCCAAGATCCGATCCAATCCAATGGATTTTAAAATTTAGGATCCAATCCGATCCAATCACCTCTCTGGATCTGATCCAATCCAATGGATTGGATCCGATCCAATGGATCGTATTGGATTGGATTGGATCCTGCACACCCCTAATATATATATATATATATATTTATCCATTTATTTAGCAGGTTTTTTTTTTTTTTTTTTTTTTTGAAACTTTTTTACCATATGATTCAAGCATTTGTCAAGTCCCAAATTCGTTCATTTAACCCATAAATGGATGAACCGGTAAATAGACGAACTTGGGGTTTGGACAAATTCTCGAATCCTATCAATGGTAAAAAAAAAAACTTCAAAAAAACTTTTTAAAAAAAAAATACATAATCTAGATAAGTAAATAAATACATACTTAAAACGGAAGGAAGAAAAAATAAAAAAATTAACCCAACCTAACTACCCAAGCATAGAGCAAACTTGCAAAGTCTTCCCAAATAAACTCTAGATAGAAAAAAATGGCAGAGATGGACCCCCTTCCACAGTTCCACAGTTGACCCAAGTCTCCGGTGTTGTCAAAATTTCTATAAAAAAAAATGGCATAATTGGATGTGTTCAATCTTAATTGTGTTGGGTTGAAACTTGAAAACATGTAAAATGTACAACTCGACAAGTATTCAATTCAATCATTTGCAAGGCATCAGACTTGCTAATGTAACCAGAGAGTCAGATAAGTTAAAGATGTCAAAAGGCATAGAGACTCATAAATGTTAAATCTCTTGTTAGGATGATAAGATTTCCATGCATAAATAATTGTAGTTATTATGTAAGGAATCTTGTGATCGAATCTCACTCTTACAAGGGTTTGTATTTCATGAATTATCATATAATTACCACATGAACGTCATTATAACAGTTTTTTTTTTTCATGTTAAAAGACATAATTAGTAAAACTAGTAGCAATTTCACAGCATAACAAAGTAAACTCATTGGCTCATCAGTAACAAAAATAGACTCCTGATGGAGCTATGGGAAAATAACTTATAGATTCAATGACCAGCACAAAATTGACGTACGCCCAACATCATCGGTGTTCATTTTAACAAGCCAGAAGTAGAAAGGAGGCGAAGAGCTTTGTTGGGGTTGTTCAGAACTGCATATGACCTTGCGACCTGCGATTTCCTTTTCTTCAAGAATTCCAACGAATTCTTCAAGCATTCAGGAGGAGGCATGTCATTCAGGATAACAGTGTCTAACCTATAAACAACAACACAGGAGGTTAAAAATTCTATTTTAAAAGCTTTTCCTACTATTGAGTGAAATGGGCAAAAATAAATAATCCTTTACCCGGAGCTTTTCTTCTTTTTCTTTGTTGGATTGCGTTTCACTTCAGCCTTCTCATCTTCAGAATCTGATAAGAAAACTTGTCTGCAGAAGAAAGATGACATCTTGGTCAGAATCTGAAAGCTATAAGTTCGATACATATAACATGAGTTACCACGTTCACACCACACACACAAAGAGCAAGATTGCAAGAAGCATCATACTTTTCACGAGAAGCAAGCAACTCAACAATGTCACTTGGAAGCATCCCTACATTAGCCATAGACTCTTTTTCCGGTTCAGTCTCTGCTACATCTTGGATTCCTTCACCTTCTTTGTTTTCACCTCTTTTAGAAGATCGTGGTGTTTTCCTTTGAGCCCATAGTCTGCGACGTTCTTTTCCCTCACGAACAACCCTATGTAGACGAATTCAAGTTCATGTTTCAGTAAATTATAATTCCTCCTCAAAACCATTAATATTTCTACTCATCATCATTCAACGTAAATAGAATTTAAACACCACTACACCAAAACTAAGCTACACACGACCAAGTTTAAGACTCATATACATGTTGATTTCTCATTATAACACAAATCCCAGATCCTCAAACAGGAGTAGTTCCTCGGGTTATTGGAATTGGAATCCCTTTAATCCCATCACTATTGCGAGATCAAAGAAACAAATTAAGCCCTAGCACGCATTTACTACTTTCAATCTCCATTATATCATACTAAAACATCAATCAAACCAACAATTCAGCTACCGGTTGGTTTAGGATATACTCAAATTCTACTAGGTTAAATAACAATTTACAGAGCTATTCAAATTTGATTCTTTCACCAACCTCCCATCACTAAAGATCAAACTACATCATGAGCATATATACATACCTGGCCTTGTTATCTTTCTGGACTTTTTGTATCTCCTCGTCTTGCTGTATTCCCTGCAAAACCACAACAACAAAAAATTAATTTTTTTTTTTTCAACTACAAAAAATAAATAAATAAATAAAATTTAAAAAGAAAATATGGTACTACCTGCTCGGCTGTGAATTCCTCCGGAGCATCGGAGTCATAATCTTTTTCTCTGTTAGACATTTTGATTACACTTTTTTCTCAATCTCTTCCTCTTCGACAACTTTTGAGGTCTAGGGTTTTAGATTGAATACTGACTGATGACTCTGGTTGAGTTGGGCCAGTGCTAAAGCTAGTTAGGCCCATTTTATATATTATTGGGGCATTGGGCCTAATGGCCCAAATCTACCAACTAATGAGATTCTGCTCTATTGGGCATATATTCGCTTACACGGTTTTGGATTGGATTGTGAAAAAGACAGTTAAAAGGCTTCTTTTTTTTTTTTTTTTTTTTAGTATTACATTAATTCAGGTTTTTTTAGGGAGGGGTGAGGACTCAAACCTACAATCCCATGGTGTATGTGTGAGTGGTTTACCAATGAACCAATCTCATCTCATCTCAATTGAGGCTTTTTGGCTTAGATATTATCAAGAAAGTAATATCGGTTTCGGTGAGGGGTCCAATATTTTGGAAAACACTTTTGCTCACCCCTCCTTTAAGGGAGGTAACCATTATCTCCCTCCAAAATGGATGACATGTGTCTTTAGAGGGGGTAAATTTATCCAAACACAGTTATTTTTTGGATAAAATTACCCCTCCCTAGACACATGTCAACTTTTTGGAAAGAGGTAAGCAAAAATGGACTCAAAATTTTGGTAGAATATTGAAAATATCGACAACATTCTTAATATTTGGGGATGTTCAAAAATATTTTTTATATTGTTTCCATACCCAAAATATGAAAAATGTCAGGGATGTTTCGGTGAAAATATCCGTATATACATTCTTAACTATTATACATAATCTCTGTAGTTTAATATTTATTTATTTATTTAGTTTCTTTTCCTTCTTTTTTTTTTTTTTTTTTTTTTAACGATATTTATTTTTTTAGTTTCAAATTTCAATATTATTGTAGATCCTTTTATTGGAAATGGAATTCACTCCAGTATTTCAGATTTTTTCAGTGATTAATAACTCATGTAATAATGTTGATTCTGTAAAAAAAAAAATAATAATAATAAACAAGGAAAAGAAAAAAAAACATTTGATGATTAATGAAGAAAAGGAAGTTTCTAATGCGAATGCTAGAATCATGATAACGCGTTGAATGCATTATATAAAGCAAAGTAAATAATTAAAAGTATTAAACTAGTTCATGTGAAACTCATTAGCTTCTTAAGATTTATATAATCTTTTTTATAATCGAGTCCGCATGTGGCTATTTTGACTAAATAAAAATAAAAAATATATATCAGATTTCACACTTGTATTATTGTTTTTTATCCACCGAAATCTGTCAAAGCCGCAACCACAATGAGAAAAACTGTTCTGATGGGCCGGCCAACGTTATTGCTGGTGTGATCTCTCCGACGTTCAAGTTAGAGAATTACAAATTCTATTCTCACCTGTGGCCCTTTAATTTATATGAACTTCTATAATTGATAGTAATTTCTTTGAAACACGAATCTCAAATCCCGAATTATAAATAATTGGTCCAAAAAAATACACATCTTATCCTTCTCAGATTTTTCATTACATATGTATGATGTATCCATATACTTGTTTTCCACACAATAATATCCAATACTGATGCAGAAATGGGGATTTGAATAGTTGTGAAATTGATTAGTCCGGTAATCAACAAAAAGATGTGACAAGGCCACCCAGAATTGTCGATAAGAACGAAAATTGGAGTCAAGAGTACGTTGCTGCACATGGATTCTTGGCCTTTACAGATTACGATTGGTTTAGCACACCTAAAGTAAGAAAGTGATGTAATTTGGTCCCTATTATTTTCCTCCTATCCAAACACTTTCTCCAAACACCAATCATTAATATTAATTTCATAATTGTTTCCCTTTGATAGTTTGATTTCAATTAAAATTTTGCGCCTCGGATAAATATAACATATATATAGAGCACATGCATGTATGATGATTCGAACCTGGAACATTATGGGAACAAATGAACGTTTTTTTAACATAAATACACTGAAATGGTGGTGATATCTTCTTCTTCTTCTTTTTTTTTTTTTTTTTTTTTTTTTTTTTTTGACAATATCTATTAATTCAGAACTAGGTATTTTTTTGAAAACTTTCACCATTGGTAGGATTCGAACCGTTGACCTGAGAGTCATTTACTCAAATCCCAAACTCGTTCATCTACTAGCTGAGCTACGCCCCTATTGGCAAATGGTGATGATATCGATATGGCTTTTAAGAAAACAAAATAGGTATATGGTTATTGCACTTGAATTATTGTATACTAACAAGTAACAAATAAGCCAAATTTGTAGATTAAATATACAATTATGGAAAAGTCAAGTTGGGAATAGAGACACAAACTTGAAAATGGGGACAGGCAAACTTCATAGTCATGATGTAGTTTAGTTAGGTTAATTTCCACACAACTTGTCCTAATACGTGCCCAAATATTACAAGATACGTGCTCAAATATTACAACAGCAAAGTTGAAAAATGCACAAATTATATAACCCAAAGTCTCTCCCTAGTCCCTCCATTTGGCTTCTAGACATTTTATAAACCTATTTTACACGGCAATTTTTAAGAGACGACCACCTTATGAAAAAGACATTCGGTCTACTTACACTTGTGTGTAACTTTTATTCGAAGTTGCACAAGTATCTCATGCCAGACATTGATAGATATCTATAAATTTCTAGTTGATTATTTCATCTTTTTTTTTTAAAAAAAAAAAATCAATTTAAAATAATGACATAAAAAAATCGCAATCAAATCTAATGGAGGACATTTATCTACTTCATCAGATCAATCATCCTCCATCGAGTAGACGAAGCAATCTGTTACGAAATATATTAACTCGATCAAAAGCAATTAGACAATTACATTTAAAAGCAAAAATAAATAATGATAAAGAGAGACACAAGAATTTATGGAGTTCAACATAATTTTACATTCATGGAACGTACCATATTCAATCTTCACTATCAAAATATTGTTTACAATGATGAATCTCTCTTCTTATTCTTTATGTCACACAAAAACCATAGGAACACAAGAGATTTTATTTTTTATTTTTTATTTTTTTTTTTGATGGAAAGGCACCTGAAAACCTGGAAAACCAGATCCAGGGCAAGGTTACAACCATAACTGGGACTCCACAAATAAAGTCAATTGAGTACAAGCCCATAACAGAGTCCCACAACGGGAGAAAACGCCCACACAGAAGTGGGAATACAACCAAGTAACACAAGAGATTAAATAATAAAACCTTAGGCGTGTTGTCACTCACCCACTCCACAATAATACAACTCTAGGGTTCTATCCCCATGTTGTGTTAGTGTAACGCAACCTAATTGATTCAAATTTCACAACCCAACACAATTAGACTTAATATCGGGGTTATTTGTGCAATTTGCCTTAAAAATATAAAATGTAATAAGCAAATCCCAGATTCCTAGGAGACTATGACTGAGAATAAATTTAAGCCTGTCACTTTCCGGCATTCGGCGTCCCGCGTGGTGTCCCACTTCACGCCCGACGGTCGTCAATTATGGCTGCTAATTTGTTCTTCTTAGACCAACTCCAACCCAAGTCATGTTTTTAGTGCAACTTTTACATTAAAATAGTGCAACTTTCATATTATTTCACTGTTCCATCTCTAACCCATTACATCAAATCTTACCCTATTCCCATTTTTTATTATTATTTATCAACAAATACTCTATCCAACCAATCAAAACCCACTTTGTAATTAAAAATAAATAAATTAAGAAATAGGAAAGGTTGCACAATAGTTGCACCAAGTGAATAGTGTCGTGCGATATATTGTGCGACGCTGTTCATTAGAGCAAAGATTGCGTAAGGTTTGGCGCTGGTTTGAAGCAAGATCGATTTACTGCAAATTGGCGATTTGCTGCAAATTGAGCAAGATTTGCTGCTAATTTGTTCCTCTTAAGTGACCAAAACTGCTTATTCAGTTTTGCTTTTGCAAAAGCTCTTCTTCGGTTTTACTAAAATTTGGTTTAAAACCACACAATTATATATGTACGTAATATTCAAGTCGTTAGGAAATAACTAAGCACTCTCACTTGCAAAACTAGAGAGCTTGTCAGTTGCCATGTCTTCGAGCCTAAACACAAATTAGCAACAAATGCAAATGTAATCAAGTGGGATATTCGAACCCAAAACTCTTTGGGGGTAAGAATTTAAAGGAGTGTTTGGTAAGAATTTTGACATAGTTATTATAAGAAGAGTTATGCAAGCTTGATAGCTAATGGAAAAAAATTAATAATAATGAGCTAAGAGAGGAAGACTTAGCAGAGGACAACCAAAAATTAAACCTAACCATGTATGATGTATATCAGCAACACTAAGTTGTTGCACCTGTTCCAATTATAACCACTAACCGGTTCTTCCTCTTGTTTTATACTTATATTGGACCATATCAAATGAACAAAACATGAACTTCAATCCTAATCATCCTCATAATTATATAGATTAGTATGATTACTTCGAGTATCACCATTTGTTTTTTCTCTTTAGTGTTGTGAGAGTAAATATCTTACGGTTTATAAGTGTAAATGTTCGAACCGTACGTGTAGTAATTGATTTCGGTAAGTCCCGATAGACCTTTAACCTGTTCGGTGTTAAATTAAAAACAAAAATAAACTCAATTCAGGATTTGGGAAGAGAGACACGACTCTAACTCAAAACCTCATAGTATATGTGTGAATTGTATTGCACTAGACCAATTTGATATCGTCAAAGTAGTTTTTTTTTTTTTTTTTCTTTTCGATATACCACGTGAACTGAATGATTGTTCTTTCCCGCAAAAGTCACATTGGATTGGGTTGTCAAAAGAGAATTACAAGGTAGTCTTTAAATCAAAGTCTCCCTTGTATTAGAATGAGTCCTACTCATACAGTTCAAGAGTTTGAAGTTTCAAATTACATATAAATATTGTAAAATAAATATAATTAAAACAAAAAAACAAAAAAAAAAAAACAGTGACGAAGGATCCCATGTTTGGACTTTGCCATAATTACCGGATTATCATGGCACAAATTTCCATTAATTGTCAGAAGAAAAAAAGAGCAAAAATAATTATATAATTCCCTTTGTTAGAAAGTCAACAACTTGAAATTAGGACTGTTCTTGGTCAACTATTTTAGCTGGAAGGGCAACATCGTCAAATTCCTTTATTGACATATTGTCCTAAAATACCAACTTTTCTTTTGTTTGTCAGATTGTCCACGGTCCTTACTCGATACGGCAATCTTGCACAGATAAAACGCGGCGGATCACTGCACGAAAGAGACGGCAGTCTTATCTCGAATTGACAATACTACCCTTATGATCATTTTGTCCAAAATTATTATTTAACATTAAATTAAAGGTTAAAGTCTATGAATTTAACAATCTAACATTAAATTAATGTTTAATTATTATTTAATATTAAATTAAGGGTTAAACTCTATGAACTTAAATCGTATGACTTCATAATCTATCTATCTATTTAGTTTAAAATTAAGGATTGTCATTTGCTATTATTCTTCTCCACCGTTGGATTAATAGCAAATCGATAGATAATCATTCAAGTCGCTAATTTAAATTGATTTAGATTTACCCTTAAATTAATAACTAAATTATCTAGCGACATTTCTATTATATGTGTTATTTTAAGAATGATAAATATATTAGATTCGGTCGCTATTGTAGTGTTGACATATATCACATTTTTTAAATTTTAATTACAAAATTGTCAGATAGATGGACACCTATCATCCATAAGAAAGCTACTAATGCACTCACTGAATTCATAATATAAGCAAATGAATACATATAAATTTGCAATAAATTGATTTGAAGTTAATTCTCAATTATTGTATATGAATATGGAGAAAAACTGTGTGGGGTGGTCTCACTGCAAGGTGGTGAGACCATCCAATCAAATTGTCTAAATTTTTATACCTTTGATATTTTAAATTTTATTCTCACATTTCTAATATAAAATGGACAATATGATTAGACGGTCTCAAAGGTCCCCTACAAGATTTTCTCGTAAATATGCTATATTCAAATCACACCTTACAATACATGACAGAAGCTACACAAATTATATAATACAGAGCCCGCTTGGTCCGGTTGACTTTAGACTTCTTTAATAACTTTAAAAAAAAATAAAAAATAAAATAAAATAAAATAAAAAAATAAAAAATTACAGCTCTACTATATTGTATTTATCCGAATATATAATTTATAAGTGAAAAGAGAAAAAGAAGAAGAGAACAAAGGTTCCTTTGGATTTAAATATACATGATGCCTATCTCAATTCACTCTTTAACAAATGGAACATAAGTGGGCCCAACACATTGTTCTAACAATGGTGGTGGGCCACCCTTCCCACCATGATCAGATTAGATCAGATCATATGGTAAGTAAAGTATTCATCAACAAATAGAGGCTGTCCACACAAAACTTTGCCTAGTCAAACCATTTTATAAGTACGTGCTGACTATACTACCACATAACCACTAAAATACTCACTTGTAAGGGCATTTCCGTACCATTATTTTGTTTTAGAAAAAGCTCTCCTTTTTTTTTTTTTTTTAATTTATTTATTTATGATTATTTTGTTTTAATCGAACTGATTTAAAGAAAAAAAAAAAAAAAAACATCACATACGATCTATATATCGAAAAACAAAGGGAAAAACAATAGATGGAAAAGAAAATACATGTTTTAGGAACAATATGCATATTTTCTGATGTGTATTATAAAAGTAGATATATAGTGTTTGTTCTCAAACCTGATTCGATCGATTATGGGAGTCACACATATGGTGCTTGTTCTCAGCCCAAACAACCCCACATTTAATCGGTTATGTAGTGCTATTTTATATTTTAGGAATGCAAAGAAAAATACCAATTGTATATCTTTTCTCAACTCAAATGGTGTATGCATTCCCTTCCACTTTTTTGGTTCGATAAAATAGATATTTGAGTCTAGACACTAGGACGTAATGTTTGATTTTAATCCCTCAGTCGACCGTTTATATGTGAGCCTTTTATATGAAGCAAATGACCCGATTTATCTTATAAAATATAAAAAATTAAGATAAGGGTAATTTTGACATTTGGACACGTCTTGAGTTGTGAAAAAGAGGAAGCTAGCTCTCTAATAAGAATCGTCTGGTCTGCTTGCTTTTTCTCCCTTCAAACACTCTCTTTATTTTTGTTTTTTCCTTTTTCAGTTCACTCGGAAATTGCAGAGCAATTATCGCCCATTGAAGCATATTTTGAGGTAAGTTCATAAATTTTTGACCAAGCCACTTTTTTTTTTTTCCCCTTTATTTAAAATTTAAAAATGAAAAAAGAAAAATCAAAGTAGAACTTGAATTTACCATTAATGGACCTCTGCCTGTCTCTGTCTCTTCTACGAGTATTAATTGATATAGATGGCCTCCCAACGGCACCTGAACTCCACCTTTAATTCCTCCATTAATAGCCTTTTTGATCAAGTTTCGATGATCAACACACTTTAATTCGGGTTTTTTTTTTTTTTTTTTAATCGACATCTTTTGGCGCAGAATACAGGTGATGAACCGATGATCACTCTGTTCCCATCACAATACAGTCAAATTCTTCGTCTTCAAAATGATTCTTTATCACGCAAATTTAGCTATAATCGTGATTGTGTTCGTGTTCGTCGTTTCTTCAATCGAAGCCAACCTCAACCACGACCACTGTGAGCAAAAGTGTGGAGTAGGCAAAACCGCAAAAACTGTACCGTTCCCGTTCGGGTTCTCAGACGGTTGCAAGATCCGACTTAACTGCTCCAACTCGCACACCAAGTCCGTTACAATCGGAGAGTTTCAAGTTCAAAACATAACGGCGGACAACATCTTCGTCGACTTTCCGGTGGAATGCGGCCGCAACATGAGCTCACTACATACACTGTTCGGCGACAACTACGCGATGACGCGAAACAACACTTTGCTTCTCCAGAACTGTTCGTCTCAGCCAAACGACTGCTTCATGTCGAGAGGTTTGATCGAGCAGAGGTTCGATTTGAAGTCGTGTAATCAGAGCGATAGCATGAACTGTTATTCTCCAATAAACAACAGGACTGGTTCGCTGAGATTCGACGACTTGAATCAGAGTCAGTGCAGGTTTTTGTTCTCTTCGTTTGCTTTTAACTCGAGAGGTGACTCAGGCGTTTCGCTCGAGTTTCACCGACTTGAGCTGGACTGGTGGCTCCCTGGAAATTGTAATTGCTCTAAAGATGCCGATTGTGCAAAAGTTGAGCTCGCCAACAACAGCCCAGGCTTCCGTTGCCTGTGTAAAAAAGGCTTTCAAGGCGATGGCTTCGTCGCCGGTAACGGCTGCCAGAAAAGTAAGTCAACTCGCAATTTTTTCCATTTATTTTTTTATTTATTTACTAAATCCGTTTTATTATTTTTCAATTTTTGGTTTTGATTTTTGGTGGCGGTGACCGACTGGCCGGCGAAATTAGCTCTGACAAAGGGAACTGTAAAATTAGACGGTGGTGTTCGTTGAATGTATTGGCCAATAAGAGAATGACACGTCATTGATAGTAAAGGACTAATATGAATGTAGCCATTATGCTCTGGTCTTTAGAAATGGCTTGACTTTTGACCAAAAACCTTTTTTTTTATAAGAAAAACCAGTGGAATTTTCAATTATTATTATTATTATTTTTGAAATAGTGGAATTTTCAATTATGGTTTACAAATCAAGTGGGTGTTTTTTTTTTCTTTGACTTTCTTTTTTCTAATTTTGGTTTAGATATGCACAGAATGGAGAAAGATTCGAATCATTAGAATTTGATAGAGTTTGTTAAAAATTGTATGATTAATGTTTAGGTTATCATTAATCAAGGGATTTCATATATAAATTTAGGTATTTAATATAGGTCCCACCTGTCTTGAATTGCATAATGACTTGTCACGCACAAGATGTGGTAACCATAACTTTATAGGTTGAGAATTGAGATTTGGATTAGAATAGGATTCCATTGTAACAATAAAGTGAGGGATTTGTCTATAGGAAATATGTAGACACTATAAATTTTGTGGTCAAAATTAGGAAAAAAAAAAAAAAAAGGAGAGAGGAGAATTTGATTGATATGATACATTGATATCCGACCATAATTATTGGTTTATGTCGGCTAAGAACATGGTTACTCAAATTTGGCAGTCCAATCTTGTACAGTTATTTTGATTTTGGCAGTCCAAATTTGCTAAATTTTAAAGAGTAAGGCTAGATATCACACTTAAAATCACAACTATTCCATCACGACACATGTGGCAGCTGATGTGTCAAATGGTGAGTGGTTATACATTAATAATGATTTATTATCTCACTTATCCATATATCCACTCACCCATTGACACCTCAACGGCTACATGTGTTGCGATGAAAAAGTTATGATTTTAGATGTGATATCTAGCATTACTCAATTTTAAATGCTTGGGGGTCCCTAAATTGAAACTTTATGGTCTTTTTACTTTGGATGACATATATATGTGTTGCTTATTTCCTTTTTCTTCATTTCATGCATCAGCTTCTTCAATTCATGCATCAGCTTCTGATTGCAATGCTTCAAACTATATAGCTGGCCGGTGTGGAAACAGAATTGGTGCTCTTGTTGGAGGTAACTTTCAGTTCCCTTGTTTCCTGTACTTGCCCAAGTTGAAAATGACCCTTGAACATGATCTGAGCCCCTATATGATAATCCATTGTAGTTTTAAATTTTCATTACAAAATGGCTCATAATTATTATTTTTTTAATTAATTCTTAGGGCTTGTTGTTGGAGCTTCCTTAATGGCTGGTTTAGCCTTCTTTTGTTACTGCATCCGAAGGCGAAACACTTCTTTTAAAAACACGCTGAGTGCTAAGCGCCTTCTGTGTGAAGCTGCGGGCAACTCTAGTGTACCTTTTTATCCATATAAAGAGATTGAAAAAGCCACCAGTGGTTTTGATGAGAAACAAAGGCTGGGAACTGGAGCCTATGGTACGGTTTATGCAGGAAAACTCAACAACGATGAATGGGTTGCCATAAAAAAATTTAGATATAGAGACACTGACAGCATCGATCAAGTCATGAATGAGATTAAGCTTCTCTCTTCTGTGAGCCACCCAAATCTAGTCCGCTTGTTGGGTTGCTGCATAGAGGAAGGGGAACCAATCCTTGTTTACGAGTTTATGCCTAATGGGACTCTATGTCAGCATCTGCAAAGAGAGAGAGGCAGAGTACTTCCATGGACAGTACGTCTCACCGTTGCCACTGAGACTGCTCAGGCTGTTGCCCATCTCCACTCTGCCATGAATCCACCGATTTATCACCGAGACATTAAATCCAGCAATATACTCTTGGATTACAGCTATAAGTCAAAGGTAGCTGATTTTGGTCTTTCTAGACTTGGCATGACCGAATCATCCCACATATCAACAGCCCCACAAGGGACTCCGGGCTACCTCGATCCTCAATACCATCAATATTTCCATCTTTCCGATAAAAGTGATGTTTACAGTTTTGGTGTAGTTCTAGTAGAGATCATAACTGCATTGAAAGTGGTTGATTTTGCTCGCCCTCACAGTGAGGTAAATTTGGCTGCACTAGCTATTGATAGGATTGGGAGAGGTTGTATAGACGATATAGTAGATCCGTACCTTGAGCCAAATAGGGATGCGTGGACGCTCTCATCTATTCACAATGTAGCTGAGCTAGCTTTTAGATGTCTTGCATTCCACAGGGACATGAGGCCTACTATGATGGAAGTAGCAGAAGAGCTAGAACACATCAGGGTCAGTGCGTGGGCTTCGAATATGTACATGGCATCACCATCAGCTTCGTGTAGTTCATCATCAGACTGTGGAAGTGAGAGATCACTAAGCGGCTTGCCGACTAGGAAGACAATGGTGATGAGTCAGAGGCTGATGGTTCCTTCGAGGGCTGCTGAATGTCTGACTAAACTAGAGGAGGTGAAAGATAGCTCTCCTGTTTCCGTACAGGATCCTTGGTTAAGCGAACAGAGCTCTCCTTCAACAAATAGCTTGTTGGGTAATGTAGTGCGGTGACCTAATAGCTGTTTCTTCGGGTGTCTGGCTTCGTAAAATTTTGTGAATACTATGAGTATCTTTCCACTTCACTGCTTATAAATCTCATAAAAGTTATAGACATCTTCTTGTATACATGATCTACCTCTCTTCTTGAGTAGTTAGATTGTTGAAAGTGGATATTGTAAAAGCCATCACTTGATTGATTATACGTATATATTTATATACAGCGATAGCAAAATTCTGAACCGATATATCATTTGTGTTAAGAGCGATCGTGTAAGGGACGCAACAAATACTGAAGCTGTATTATTTAACCCAGTAGTAAAGTTTGTTGATTCTCATATAATCACATTAAATTTTGTTATTCATGCAACAGGAATTGAAGTTTGATTTTAACTTTTCTTTCGATGCGGAATTTGATAAGTAAAGATGGATTCTGCTATGTACTGAAACATAGATTGTATAGTTGCAGTTCTCTCTTTTTGAAGAGAGCCATGAAAAGTTTAGATGCAGCCATGGATTAAGTTTAGATGAAAAGTGTCGATTCTGCTTCATTTTTAGTTCATTCCTTGATCAATTATTTACAGAAACTATTCGACATAATAAGAAACAGCATGAACAATGCCTTGATCAATTATTTACGGAAACTGTTCGAGATAATAAGAAACAGCTAGCACGAACAATGCCTCGATCAATCATTTATATATTAACCGCCACAAAATTTACAATGTTAACTGATGCTCATAGTGATTACACATCCTGGTGTATAGTACTTGTTGACGGTAAATTCTGGGCTTGCAGAATGTCAACCAGTCAACGATGTGATTCGTTTAACCCGTAAGCAAAAAAACAAAAATGGCAGAATAAATAATAAAACGCAGTTTTTACGTGGTAAAACTCTGATCTTTTACAATGACCTTTACAGTTGTATTTATATGGTATCCCCTAGGGTTTCCCGAATCTTGGCGTACAAGCGGAAGATTGCATAATCATATTAGGACTCCTCTTTCCTGTTTTTCCGCGCAATAAAGGTAGTTGATTCAAAGCCTGATTAGGATTTCTGATATCTCGGAGAGGATCGGATTGTTTCCTTATTGAAGTGTGAACTTCCTTTCTGGTCGCCACGTTTAGGTCAGTTTGTGATTGCCTGATTTGGCTGATTAGACCTTGCTTGCGGAAGACAATCTTGATATGGACGTATTTTCTGTTTTGGCCAAGTAGATTCTGGTGGACAAAATCTTCACTCATTAAGACTCCTTGGTTGGACAACTTCCACATGGATTCTGCTGATGATGCGTCTAAGTCTGGTGACATGTCTCTGGTCAGCGCGCTTTTTGCAAATGTGGCATGGTTGGTCTTCCGCTTTTCTCGTTCTGTTCATGTGGCGTGTTACTAAGGCAAATTTCACTCACATACAACAGTACTATAGTTCCATGTGTGTATAAATTAGCAATTAATAAATAAATGGGATGATAACTCTTCGATTGCTCGGGTAATTATCAAACCTTTGAAGGTACCATCTATGTGTATCAGCAGTTGCGAATGCTCAAGTATGATTTACGTGCTCTACGGAAAATAAGTGTTGAAGCATCCTTGACATTGAAAACTTTCAATGGATGATGATATATTCATGATTTCAATGGTGCCGTTTTGAGAAGAGAATATTTTCAATCTCAGTCACCCATAACAGTAACATAAAAAAAATTAGCGACCTGGCGGTGAAGTTATAAATGGGGTTGGAAAGTTTTTGAAAACCAGGATTCTCCTTCCAAAATAACACTAGATGGGTACTTCAAAGGTTTTAACAAAAAATGTAGTCTTCATGTGGCAAAGTTTGTGATAACTTTTTTGGGACTAATAACATTTCAACGTCCTGTAAACCATGAAATTTATCCGCTCTTGCAACATATGTGCGGCATATGGTGTATGTAATCCGTAGATATTTGTATGGTTAGTGTCAGTTAGTGTCGGTCAATGGCCGCCCCTTTAGTTACTGAACTTGAGGAAAGAAGCACATCAAGAAACTGTTTAGATAGGAGCTTGAAATGTTCAAATAAAGTTTAGTAGAACATCCAGAAACTACATGTACAAGCATCTCATTCCAAGAGACACGAACGAAAATTGAAAACATAAATTCCATTTAGATTTCACATCTGAAAGATGTACAATTAAAGAATTTACAAACAACATATGTATGTCACAGTTCATGAACTCCCTCCCGACAAAATTTTACAGTCGAGGAACAAATCTAACCTGTGATAAATTAGAAGAAGAGTAGTTGCCACTGGCTCAAGGGAAACAAACAATTACAGACCATCAAATTTCACATAAAGCATTCAACCTGCACGTACAATGAAGGAACGGTTAAGTTGTTTTCATTACTTTAGACTGTCGGTGTGTTAGCTTAGAACTCTTAGAATTGAATTATGGGGATAACAAAAATGTTCACTTCTTAACTACTATACAACTTATATATCTCACCCTCGTTTTGTTGGGGCGACGTATTACGACAAATTTACAAGCTGGATTACAAGATTCAATTCAAAATGTTATACAAAGGAAAATTTAGATAACCTCAAAAAGAGTTTGTTCAAGTCAAAAAACTTGCTGTGAATTTGCATTAAAGCGCTTGTAAAGCCTGTTTTAAGAGAATTTCGGAAGTGATTGGGACAAATGCAGTCCTACAATGCATTGGGATAGAGTCATTTTCTCAGGATCCTCTTCTGAAAATTCCACTTAAAGTGAATGCGATTGCAATTAGTTACATGATGATAAGTTAAGTTTGGAATACATTACCTTGTATGCATACACCATTGACAAGTTGATCGGCCACTTTAAATGGGAAGCTAGTGTCTATCCATGACTTCTGGGATCAACAATTTGGTGCACCTTCCTGTTTTCAGCACTTGTATACTGCCCTACTACACGGGCATGAGGAACGGAACCTTCTCCTCGAGCAAGAGCATCCACATTCTCAAGCAGGTACTTTCTCGGAAGCCTACCTACAACATTACCCTCCTCATTCCCTTCTCTATCCAGGAATGCAAAATGCGGTATACCCTCAACACCAAACTCATCAAGCTCTTGTTCCCATCTCGTGTTGTCTACATTCAACATAACAAAATTCACACGGTTCCTATACCAAAACAACGTATTCAGCCTCGAGCAAAACAAAGTCGATTCATCGACAGGATCAACAACTATTCGGATACAAACATATATATCTTCCACAAAAAACTGTAATAATCATTACAAATTACAATATCAATAGACATAGATCAACAGATTAGAGCTTAAAGATTATTACTTGTATTGTTGTTCAACTTTGTAAACATCTGGAGCCAATTCTCTACATACTTCACACCAATCTGCATAAAACTCCACTACTGTTGGCTTCCCATTTCCAAGGGCCTATAGATAACCAAAAAGAAAACTATAAGCAACAAAACTGAAATATAAGAAAAAACATTAAAGCTTTGTAAATGTGATTCTAAATTCTGGATTTGTATATGTAATAACAGGTATTGCAGTCTTAAGAATTGGAAATGAAAATCAAACCTCCTCATAAGGTAAAGCAGCAGCAGATAGGTCCTTCAAAGAAACACCAAGATCTAGACGTGTAAATATGAAAAATCCAACTGCCCCGAGAGTGGAAAACAAAGCAACTCGCTTGTTGAATTCTCTGTTTGGAAATTGAATAGAACCAGGATCTGGGGATGGACTTGTACTTTGGTTTGTGTTATTACTGACTAAATCCTTCTCATTTTCGTTATCAATAACTACTTTTTCCTGTAATTGACAAGTTTCCAAAAAGCTTCATTGAAAAGAAAAAAAATTACCCAACTAAAGCTGATGAACAGAAGAAAAAATAAAAAAATAGAAAAAGACAAACCTTTTCGGTTTCAGATGGATTTGGGGATGTTTGACAAGCTATAATGGATGGAAAGCGGCGAGTTTTGGGTTGAGATTGGTGAGAGGTTTTAATGAGCAGAAAAGGTTGATGAAGAGATTGAGAAAATGGTCGGAATCTGTGAAGACCAACTGGGTTAGAACACAGACGAGCCATGGAGATTTTGTTAGTGACTTTCTAGTTTGTAGTTACTGCTAATTCAAGTGTTTAAAGCTCTGGGGTCTTACGATTTTGCTTTGTTTGATGTAGATAAGATAAAGCCGGTTGCTTTGTTAATTTCTCAGTAAATCAACTGTTTAAAACGAAAATCCAAATAGGATATTGCAATGGCATGCCCTGAGGTTTGGGATAATTGCAATTGCAGAAGATTGTTTTCTTATGACACCTATGGAGTTAACAATTGTTATGAATCCTGTTAGGTTGATTAAGTCTTACTATTTGAACATCAAAAATACCCTTAAATTAAATCAAAACAATAACAATAATAAAAAAATAAAAACAAATGAAAATAATGAAAAAGAAGACCATTTGAATGTGGTCATTATTTACCTCATTCACTTTGCAATTGTTGAGTCTCCAATTGCTTATATCTACTTATTTTAAAAAGTTTCATATGCTTTTAACAATATAATATTCACAAGTTTTAAGTGTCTTGTCAAGATTATTTGTTAATAAACATTACAATAACTTTATATTTGTTTTCAGAGAAACAAATATATATTGCTTGTTTTAATATATAGAATAAAACTTTATAATTATACTTCAATTTGCAAATCGA
Source organism: Acer campestre (assembly GCA_954870605.1). Lineage (NCBI taxonomy): Eukaryota > Viridiplantae > Streptophyta > Magnoliopsida > Sapindales > Sapindaceae > Acer > Acer campestre. The sequence continues at coordinate 3,909,846 of OX940800.1, forward strand.
AGGAGTAGTCGTAAAAAAAACAATACAAACAGAATTGCCTTCTTCGCCACAACCCTCTAGTCAAAAGACCTTGCTATCTTTTTTCTTATTTCTTTTATCTGTTTAAAACATACGGAAAGAATGAGTTAACTCAAGGGGATTTCCTTATAGAAGAAGCATATTCCCTACTTGGGTGTAATTAAATCAAACTTCAAGGGTTTTGGTGAAATTTCCCCAAACCAAAAAGAAACGCACACGACACAACAATTCTCTTGTTGGGTGCTTCCAAAAATGTATGTTTTTTACCCATGTATGTACTTGTGATCTTGTCTAGGCCACATGTTGCCTAAATATCTTCCCTTGAAATAAAATTAGAACAAATCATGTTCCATTTTTTCTCCATGTGTATCATTAAATTTAAATCTTTTAATCAAATAAAATCAATGGAATATGAAATTTATGAAAAACATTCTTTTTGAATTTTTAGCCATCTACAAGAATGAATCCATCTGAATTCTGAGCTCAGCTGTTAGAAACTTGTATGTGGAAGCAATTTACTACAACTAAAGCAGAGACTTGAGAAAAATAGAGAAAAAACTGAATACATAGTTTTTACGTGGTAAAACCCCCAATTTAATCTGAGGGAAACATCCACAGGCAAAGATTGAAGGTCTTTATTAGACCAAAAAGATTACAACCTCTCTCAAAAATTTTAGGAGAGATCTACAACCTTTCTCTCACACGAGAAAGGAACAATTAGGGAGAAGAGAAAGCTCAAATGCTTAGGATGATTTGAGGAAAAAACTTGAGTTGGTATTTATAGGCAAAATCCAACCCCAAATGCCCTTATGTAATTAATGTGTGTAGTTGGAAGGAGATCAACTTTCACTAGCCAACTACTTTGTTGCCATCAAAATCTCCAATTTTCAAACTTCATTTAATTTACCAACCGACTTCAAATCCTTTCATAAGCAATTGTTATAAAAATAAAAAATCAAAGTAAAAAAAAATAAAAAAAAATCTCTATTTATTCTCAATGTATGTGATTTAACAGTTTCCATCCATCTAATTAACTCAGTTTTGTCTTTGTTCTCCATGTATTCATGCAACAACACAGCAAGAACTCATAGAGTGAGTGACCGAGTCTTGTAGCTCATCATCCAATTCCCTGTTAACACCACAATCACCAAATCAGATTGACTCCAAATCTACAATTATCTTAGACACATGAAACAGCAAAAGTCCAAATAATCAAAGCCCGAAACCAGAGAAATTGTATCAAAGGGGGAGAGTTTTTGGGGAATCTGAGCTTGCTTTTGTGGTATAAAAATACAGTAAACTGTTTTAGAACCAAATAGTTGAAAGCTTTCAAAATGGAAATCGACCCATAAAACATGGTGGCCTCAACCTTAATTTCTTCGATTTCTCCAAATTTTCTATCAATTTTGAAACTTGCCAAGAAAACACATCAAATTAAAAGACATCAAATATATTTCCATTTAATGTTCTGCATAAAAAAAAAAAAAAAAAAAAAAAAAAGCTCATATAAGAACCACAAGCTTCGATGTAAAATATTAACATACATTATGAGAATTCTTCATTCAATTTCAAAGGAAACTCAATGACACATGAATTAAAATATAATGACTTAGAGCATCCCCAAAAGACTCTTCTATTTCTACTCTTCAAATGTCCATTTGCTTACCTATGTGGCAATTTGAGGAGTGAAAAAAGAAAAGCTCTTCCAAAAGACTCTTCAATTAGAAATAAGTTTATATTATTTTAATGAAAGTGCTCAAATTCCCCCCTCCCCACCAAAAAATCTAATTGCCCTAATAACTTTTCATGTTATTTATATGTTATTATTAAATATTCAATATTAGTCTTGTTTTAAAGATCTACATGAGACCTTTCTAGTGGTATAATTTTTATGATGATATAATTTATAAATTAAAACTTATTATATATTAATTGAATTTAATTAAAAAGATAAAAGATATAAATGTTAAATATTAATGATGATGTGATATAAGAAATAATATAATAATAATTGAAGAGGGAGAAGTTGCTCTTCAATATTGAAGAGTGAGAAGCAAAATCTCATTTGAAGAATCTCATTTGAAGAGTCTGTTGGAGGCATATATGCTGACGTGGCTCGTTTAATTTTTTGATATATCTTATTTGAAGAGTCTTTTGGGGATGCTCTTATATTTACTTGATTTCAGTAACTAAACAAATCCTGGGTCGAGCCATTTAAATTGTATTAGGATATAAATTAATTTTCTTGCAATCCAAAGCAATCAACTCCAATCTCCTTTGCATTTCCTCAAAACCTAAAAAAATAATAATCATATTCTCCCAATTTGTGATTAATTTGAGCATCCACAAAACAGAAATTTCATTTACAGAGCACAGACACAGACCCATTTCAAAACACCCAATCAAATAATCTTCTTTTAACACCAAAAACAAAGCTTTGTATTCAAAAACCAACCACAAACAGAGTCACATTTGAAAGAAAATAAAATTATATAAACACACTAACAAACATATCAAAACAGAGATAAAAAAAAAAAAATAATAATAACAATAACAAAGTGAACACTTTTATAGCCATCGTTAGGGTTTTTGAAGGTTTCTTTGCTTCTCAGATCGAGAGAAAAAAAAAACAGTGAAGCTCGGCTGGGGTCGATCAGCAGCCGAACCCAGAAACGAACACTGTCACCGCCGCTGCTCCTGAGACGACACGTCGTTTTGAGTCATCTTCCTTCTTCATCAATTTTTCGAAGAGAGAAAGTCAAAGAAAACAGAACTTGTGTGAGCACGTCACAGGTTATTCAGGTATCAAGTATTGACGTGCCCAACCACGTCATCATATTATTGATAACTTGCTTATCTGGCATCTTATTCTGTAACTATGTGATGACGCGTCAGTCATATCACACGTATTCGATGACATGGTCGGATATGTCAGTATTTATTGAGAACATTTTTGCTCACCCTCCTTCAAGGGAGGTAACCATTACCCCCTCTTGCATGGATGACATGTGTCATAGAGGAGTAAATTTTTAGTCCATTTTACCCCTCCATAGACACATGTCATGTGTATGGAAGGGGGTAATGCTTACCCCCTTGAGAGGGGGGTGAGCAAAAATGTACTCGTATTTATTCCTTATGTGATGATGTGTCCGGACACGTCAGTACTTATTCATTAGTGAAATGGAATGTCCATTTTTTCCTTCCTTTTTTTCATATTTTACGGTTGAGAATTATTGGGACGCCCGTAATTTTGGGGAATTAATGAATTTCATTTAAATTGGTCCTATCATTTTATTTATTTATTCATAAGTAATATTATATAGTCCAAATTTTGACCTAAATGATATGGTAAGTGAGTTGTCATCACCACATACAACATGAGATGATGTGATTAATGAAAAAACCACTTACCACATCATTTGGGTTGAAATTTGGATTAAATTTTTGTGTCGTAAAGAGCTCTTTTTAGGATCCAAATACGCTGCCTCTAAAACCTGATCGTTCTGATTGAACTTTCTGAACGGAAAATCCAGTTAGGCGAAAAACACGAGTTTTCTAAACTCGATCTCCTTTTGATTGAACTCACCGGTTGGAAAATCAATTTAAGAGAAAAAGACGGGGTTTTCAAAAGTATGATCCAGTATTAGTGTTTATTTATAATCTTATACAATATTTTTTTTATATATATTTTTTTTTATAGTTTATACAAATTTCATTTTAATTTGACTTGTAAACTTCAAATTGGAATGATTTTTACTGCTTATATCATCATCTTTTTTAGTTTTTCTTAAATTTTGAGATAATATATATATATTTATTTATTTTATATTATTTATTTATTTAGAACATTGAAGTAGTGGTGGCACCGGTCCGGTTCGGTTCCGGTTTCGGTTCCGAACCGCCGGTTTCGGTTTGGGAGGGGCCCAAAACCGAAACCGGAACCGGAAAAACCGGTTTCTAACCGGTTTGGAACCGCCGGTTTGGCGGTTCCGGTTCCGGTTCCGGTTTTTGTTTTTTTTTTTTTTTTTTTTTTTAACCCAATTAAAATATTAAATAATCAATATTTTTATTTATTTGTTTATTATATAATCAATATTTTAATTCTTCCCAATCATAATTCCAATTTCCAATGAGCAAATTATTAAATAAAAATATATTTACAACCATTTTTTCTTTTCTTTTTTCAATTTTTTTTTCAAATCCCAATTAATATTGATTCTTCCCATTTTTCCCAATCATAATTCCAAATTTTCAATGAACAAATTATTAAATAAAAATACATTTACAACCATTTTTTATTTTTTTCAATTTTTTTTTCCTAAATCTCAATCAATATATTTACAAACATTTTCCATTGAAGTATTTAAGTAGTTCACAATGTTTAGAAAAAAATAAATTGACATTTATTAATAAATACAACTTTACAATTTCACAAAAAATAAAATAAAATAAAATTAGAAATTGGCCTTGAAGGCTTGAATTCAAATATACAATATTACAATGTAATAAAGTTAAAATTAAAAAAAAATAAAAAAAAATCGGCCTTGCACTTAATTTTTTATCATAATTAAGCTGCCTACGTATCCTCCATCAATGTAGAGGAATCAAAGGCCACGTAGTTCTTTTACCTTTAATTAGTTGCTCGGTGTTGGAGGTTGGATGTTGGAACGGAATCTATTCACTGCCTTCCGTTCCCGTCGCTTGTTCATCTTCGAAGAAGTCGTTCGCTATATCCGGCTGAAGTTCTTGTTGTCTATATTTGGCCTTTGTCCAATCATCAACACATGACTGCATTTCAAGTGATTGTGGACACATAGATGATCGTCTTGGGTCCAAAATATTTCCACCTGCACTAAATTCTTGTTCCACAGCAACTGTAGAAACCGGTGTTCCAAGAATTTGTTTGGCAATAATTGCCAAAATTGGATAATCTTGTTGATGACTCTTCCACCAATCCTGGATACGAAATTCTTCATCATTAAATTTATGACTGTCTTGTAAATACCGGTCAACCTCGGATTCCGTTGAGGATGAAGAAGATGTTCGTAATTTTTTGGTTCTTTCGGAAAACAGTCGATCCCCTAAGCCTCTTAATGTAAATTTTTGAGAACTACTACCACCAGATGTGGGTTGGGGTTGTGAAACCGGCACATTCAAAGACGGACCATATATTCTAAGATATTCATTGTAAAATTCATAAAGCAATTCCTTAACGGAATCACAAGACTGAAGAACATCAACTTCTAAATCTAAACATTTGTAATAATTAGCTAAATAAACCTGCAAATATTCAAATTTAAAGCGTGGATCTAAACACATTGCAATCAGGTAAATATTTGGAATTTGCCCATAATACTGTAACCATTTTCTCCTCATGGCATCAACACATAGACTCAATTGAGGATCAACATCACAATCATTGAATGCACCAACAATATTAACACATTGAACAACAAATGAATGAGTAGTGGGATAGTAAACACCAGATAAAGCGACAGTAGCATCATTGAAAACACGTAACAATTCAAGAATTTTTATACATACATCCCAATGGTTCAATTGAAGAGAAATTGAAGGAACATAATAAGTAATAAAAGAAACTAATAATTCCTTATATTCAACACTTTCAGAAAGCAACTTATAAGTTGAATTCCAACGAGTGGTAATATCTCGAGAAAATTTTTTGGGAGGCATATTATTCAAAATGCAATATTTTAACCATTGTTTCTGGACTTTGTTATGCCTCCAGATATAGTTAATACTATCTCTAATTGGTTTAATAAAAGTAGAAAGCTCTGATAATCCAGCTTGAACACACAAATTTAAAACATGACATGCACAACGTTGATGAAATAATTTACCCCCGAAATAAGGATTGCACAATTTTTGTAACATAGGAATAGATGCAGTATTGCTTGCAGCATTATCAAAACCAATAGCAAAAATTTTGTTTAGGATATTATACTCTTGAAAAATGATTTTAAGGAGTTGAAAAATATTTTGAGCTGAATGTGAATCATCAAAAACACGAAATGCAAGAATTCTTTTTTGCATGTCCCAGTTATTATCCATATAATGACATGTGACACCCAAATATGAATGACTACCAAAATTGTCGCTCCATATGTCGGCACATACGGAAACGCGACCTTGAAATTCAGAAAAATATGTTTTCAATTTGTTTTTTTCTCTGCTGTAAATGTTATGTAGTGTACGTGTGAGAGTGGATCTAGGAACACGTTGCATTGCAGGATTTAATGCTTTTTGACAATAATTAATAAAACCTACTTTCTCACCAAAACCAAAAGGTAAGTGTTCAGTTGCAACCATTAATGCCATTTGTTCTCTATTGTTTTCAGTCGTGTAATGAAATAATTGATTAGAAGGGGTTGCGTACCTGGAGATTTGGGTTTGGTTGTTCGATACCGCGTATTCAGATGGGTGACATCTTTTGATATGGGACCATAACGTGCCATATCCGAAGTTTCTTCCAACTTTATATTTTCTGCCGCAGTGATTGCACTGGATTTGGAAACCATTATCTATCTGGGTTTTCTTCATATGCACTTTGAAGAGTTCGGACTTCAGTGGCTTTTCTTCCTTTTCTTCTTCACCTTCACCTTCACCTTCACCTACAAAAAAAGCATCCGAAGAGGCTGTGGGGTTAGAATTAGATAGATTTTCAGGGGGGGTATTTTGAGCGGGGTCGAATTCGTTGAACTCGGGAATTGTTAGAGGAGGATTAGGAGCAGAAGGGGGATCGGATCCAAATCGATCTTGAAGGAATTGGTGAAAATTCAAATCGTCATAACTGACGGCTTGACCAATATCTTCCAACAAGTTTCCCATTGGAGCCTTTCCTTTGTCCCTATTTCTTGAACTATCTCCCGCACTTGCCATTGAAAAATATGAGTAAAAAATATAGAGTAAGCAAGTAAAAAATATGTTTAAATATTTATTATAAAAAATAAATATAAATAATAAAATATAGAGTAAAAAAAAGATGATTGAAAAAAATATATTTTTGAAAAAAATATATATATGAGACTATGAGAGAAAAAATTATATTGTTGGAAAAATATATATATATAGAAAAAATTGTATTGTTGGAAAAATATATATATAGAAACAATTATATTGTTGGAAAAATATATATATAGAAACAATTATATTGTTGAAATAAATATTGTAAATCAATTTGATAATTGAAAAAATAGTAGATAGTAAAAAATATAAGAAATAATTTATATATGAATGAGAATTAAATAAAATTGTAGAGAGAATTTTGAATTTGAGAATTGAGAATTGAGATTGAGAGTTGAGAGAAGTTGAGAGAATGAGTGGTGTGAAGAATAATGAAATATGGGGGGATATTTATAGTATAGTAGAGAGGGGTGAATATGCAAATAAAAGAAATAGAGGGGTGCAAAAAGAAAAAAATTTTTGGCCGTTGCCTAACCGTTCTGAAATTCAGAACGGTTAATTTTTTTTTCACACGCTGCCACGTGGCAGCGTGTGATTGGTGGAATTTTTTTTTTTTTTTAACTGTCAGAAGACTCAGAACGGTATAAATCAGACGCTGCCACGTGGCAGCGTCTGATTGGTTATTTTTTTTTAATTTTTTTTTAATATTTAAAAAGGTTAACGGTAAAATTTTTTTTATCAGACGCTGCCACGTGGCAGCGTCTGATTGGCTGTTTTTTTTTTTTTTTTTAATATTTTAAATCCTTATAACGGTAATTTTTTTAAAAGACGCTGCCACGTGGCAGCGTCTGATTCGTTGATTTTTTTTTTTTTTTTTTTTTAATAAAACCGGCGGTTTTGACCGGTTAAAACCGCCGGTTTTTGACGGTTAAAACCGGCGGTTTTTGCCCAAAAACCGCCGGTTTCGGACGGTTTGGGGGACTCCCAAACCGAAACCGGAACCGGAACCACCGGTTTCCAACCGGTTCCCAAACCGGCGGTTTCGGTTCCGGTTTCCGGTTCGGTTTGGCCAATCCGGTTCCGGTTAAACCGCGGACAAAACCGACGGTTTAACCAAACCGTGGTCACCACTACATTGAAGGCATTTTTTTTTTATTTTTTTTTTCGAAAATTGAAGGCATTTAACCATTGATGACTACTAAATAGAAATTTAGAATTTTTTTTTTTCGAACAGAGAAATTTATAAGTTTAGAACATCAAATTTTAACATAACTAACATAATTCAACTTCTTTAATTACAAAAATAAATCCACACAAAAAAATTAAAATAAAAAATACAACAATTTTTTATTTTTGAGGTGCTAAAATTCCATTGACAACGGAAGTAGCAACCAACAGTCCAACAACCTCCGCTCCCGCCACCGCTCCCGCCTGCGCCAAACCCCCAAAACCAACGACTCCCGTTTCGATCTCTTTTTCGGCCGTTTCAATCTTTTTTTCCGCCGTTATGATCTCTCTCTCTGCTTCCTTCACCAGCTTCACCGCTTCCTTCTCCAACTTCACCGCTTCCTTCTCCGCCTGCCTCACTTTCTTCCTCAGACCGAACAGCCCAATGTCCTCCGCAAAACACGCCGACTCCATCGCTGTCAAAGCCGGCATTGCTGTCAGCGAAAAGAACAGTAACTTCCTCCTGTTGGTTTGAATCGCCAGCGCAGGTTTAGGCGATTGCGCCGCCTTGTGAGAGACAGTGCTCGCACGAGGTGGTGATAGAGTTTGTAGTGAAATCAAAGAGACCGTGGAAGCAGCCATGGCTCTATTCTTGATAATCTCTCACAAGTGTTGTGTGTGTGTGGTTCAAGACATTTTGTGTGGTGTGGTGTGGTGTGGTGTGTGTGGACGAAAATGGCCAGCTAGTAGAGGGGCAATATTGTCAAATTTGTTTCAGTTTCAGACAACGGTGTCGTTTTGAAGATAAATATCAAATCTTTGATTTGATTCCAGAATGATTAAAATTTAAAACTTAAAAGCAAAACAAAAAATCTTACGAAGTAGCAAATATAAAGAGAGGAAATGGCGGAGGAAGAAGCGTCGGTGACGATGACAGAACAAGAACAGACTCTGAAAGTGACGGAAACCCTAGAAACAAACAACAAGGCGTCAGTGGAAGCCACTATAGAGTCTGCTGCGGAGGGAGCCACTGAGTCGACTTGCAACAACAACGATAACATCGGCGAAACCTCTGGCGTCAGCGCCGATGACGATCGAGAGAAGACGGTGGAGTTCGCCGACGAGTTGATAGACAGAGGAAGATTAGCTTTGAAAGAAAGTGATTACAGCGAGGCTTCTGACTGCTTTAGCCGTGCTCTTGAGATCAGGTTAGGGTTTTTTTTTTTATTACATTTTTTGTTTCACTTCTATATGTTGTTTCTTTCAAGAATGTGGAATTGAATTTTATTCTCGTCTCCATTGTAGGAGATAAACCCTAACATATTACCATAATGTTGTTGAATGTATTAATCTGGGTGCTTGCGTTAATTAGGGTTTAGGGTTTTTGGCAACACAAGGTTTTCAAGAGGGTTTAACGTAGTGATAGTTATTTTGTTGGGTCACTTGTTAACTATACTATCACATGCCATGTAGAAAGCAAGTTAAAGATTGGATTTTTATTTATTAGATGTGACTAAAGCTTGATAGAATTTTTCTTTTATGGATGTTTATTGAGAATCGAGGAATGTGAATTAGTATTCTCTTGGATGAAAAAGGAATCATTCTATGCATGTACTATGTGCTTCTCTAATTTACTGAATCTGTTTTAAAGTGAGCTTTTGGCCTCTTGTGTTATTGGTACTAAATCCTTGAAGTTCTATCCTTGATCATCAGGGTTGCTCATTATGGTGAACTTGCTGTTGAGTGTCTAAATGCTTACTATCAATTTGGACGCTCCCTGCTGTACAAAGCTCAAGAGGAGGCAGATCCATTGGGTTCAGTGCCCAAGAAGGAGGTTGAATCTCAGCAAGATACTGACAAAGATGGACCTGTTAAGAGTGCTGTAAATGGAGAATCTTCCATATCTTCTGCTTCAAGTAATGCTGAACAGGCTGGGAGTTCTAACAACCTGGAAGGAGCAGGAGATGATGGTTTGTATTTTGCTAATGCAGTTTTTAACTAATTTATGAATTTTTATATTAGAATTATATCTGTTAATGATTTAACTAATTACTGGTGATTATAAGGGGATTATACTGATACTTTCATGCTTAGATGGTGCACATTCCTGGAATTTTATCTATAGTCAATTTGTGTTTGTAAAGTGATATCTAATGTGTATTATTTCGGAAACTTCTCTTCATTAACAGGTTGTTATAAATTTGTTGACATGCATGTACACAATAACCTTTTGTAGTGCTGTAGCTTTTTTTTTTTTTTTTTTTTTTTTTTTTTTTTTTTTGTGTCTTTCCCTTTTGGTATTAGCTGAAATAGGTGGAACTGTGGAAGTCTCATGTGTAATATCAAACATTGTTTGTCTGAGCTTGAGTAAATGTGACTTAAAGAAACTAGTATGTGTTTAGGCATTTGATTTTACAAATTCGAATACATCTCACTTCATCTAGCTTTTGGCAAATTTTTGTTATAAGTTGTCTCGATTTGTGGTGGATGGTGATAGTTGAGTCTGTGTTTAACGCCTGCAAATGCTTTAGGGAGCAAAGCATTTTACTTTGCATGGAAAATGGGAACCTGACTATTATGTTTTGAACTTATTACATGTGGTCTATTTACATTTCTATATGATTATTTTGGGAATCATGCACATGGATTTGAATCTCCATTTTACTTCTGTCACATGTCATATGTTTAAAAATGATCAATTAAAAATTTTACAGAGCAGGTTTGGAATCATAATGGAATTTATGTTTTTTAATGAAGATAATACAGAATTTATGTTACCCTATCACATGTAATGTTAGAGATGTGATCTGCAGCAAGTAAAAGAAGTTTACGTTTTCTATGGGTATGAACAAATCAAACTCGCCACCTTTCAGAATCTAGAATTTTTCGTATTTGTTTGTCTATTACTCTGGATTGGAGGGAAGATGAGGATAGAAGGGTGAGGTAGGTTGGCATAGATGATGGTTTAATTGTCCAATAAGCATTTAACTTTGTCTTTAGAGGTATTAGAAGAACCCTAATGGGAGAGACTTTACATTTTCTGTGGTAGATAGTTTCTGATTCTTTTGGAGTTCTCTTGCAATTTCACCTTTTATTGCAACAATTGATATAAGTTCAGTATTAACAATTCACTCTAGTCTGATCTCTGTGGCATGTCCCTTCAAAATATTTCTTTTGTGCATCATTAATATCACTGTTTTAAAATGCTACAAGAGTGGAAGTTATATTTTTTCCAACTTCTATAAGAATGTCCCAGTTGTCACATTAATTCTCTTGGGACCTAACCACTTTTTAATCCTGGTTGAAGTAATAAATTTTTATATTAGTGCATATTGCTGATGACCAAATTCATAGATTTTCTATTGAACTCTTATAACTCAAGGGAGTGGATTTGAATGTTCATTGGTGCATTTTTTATTTTATTTTATTTTTTGTTAATGTTTGTTTCAATTTTTCAAATAATTTACAGCCAAGTATGTGTGTATGAGTGTTTCATACAATTGTTAAAAGATATCTGATGAGGCAGGAGTAATTTTCTGCTATGTGAAAGGGCTCTTGAGGGGATATTACTTTTATATGATCTAAGATGGTGGTAGATGACTTGACTTGCTACCCTGAAATTGTTTGGTTTAGACTCATAAAATGTTGTTACGTGCGCCTGTTGCTATTTGTCAATTTATCTCCATCTTAAGTTTTGGAGATATTGTCCATATATGAAACTTACTGTTTTATATGTTTACAGTTACTGCTGGGAAAGACCAGGAAGATGATGAAGGGGCTAGTGATGATGAGTGCCTAGCTGAAGCAGATGAAGATGAATCTGACTTGGATTTGGCATGGAAAATGCTAGATGTTGCTAGGGCAATTGCTGAAAAGCACTCGGGTGACACAATGGAGAAAGTGGACATATTATCAGCACTAGGGGAAGTTTCATTAGAACGAGGTTTGTTAACATGTTTACTTGTTATTAGCTGTGATTTTCTGGAAGTTTCTCATCTGGACTAACAATGTTTATGCCTCTGTTATGCAACATGCAGAGGACATTGAAACTTCACTCAGTGATTACCAGAAAGCATTATCCATCTTAGAACAACTGGTTGAACCTGACAGTCGTCTCTTAGCTGAACTGTATCCTCCTCAATTTTTAATATGGATGATAACTTTCAATGATCCGTTTATGTTCAAGTTTTCAGGTTTATTGAGCATTATGTTGTCTGAACTATAAAGCAATTCTTTGATCTCTCTCACCTTATATTTTTGATCTGCTCTTTCATTGGTGACAAACCTTAATTCTATATTCAGAAATTTCCGCATATGTTTATGTCTGGAGATTGGATCCAAGCTTGAAGAAGCAATTCCATATTGCCAGAAGGCTATATCAATTTGCAAGTCACGGGTACAGCGGCTCATGAGTGAAGTAAAGAGTTCCACAGAGTCAGCAACATCATCGGCTGCTTCTGAATTAGATGATGGCATACAGCAGTCTTCCAATGCATGCCAAAATGATAAAACCCTGGTAGATAAGGAAGCAGAGATTGAGACTCTCACTGGCCTCGCTGGGGAACTGGAAAAGAAGGTAAGTGTAATTGAAACTTCCGTAAGAAATTTAAAGCGTTCATATGTCAAGTTACCATAGTTAACAGTTTATTCTTGGATTTGCAGCTTGAAGATTTACAACAAATGATCTTGAACCCAAAGTCAATTCTCTCAGAAATCCTTGGGATGGCAGCTGCCAAGGCAAATTCAAAAGGCAATGAGAAGATTGCATCTTCAGCTACCATGAGCTCATCACGGATGGGTAATGCTACTGGCAGTAGCGACTTTGATTCTCCAACTGTTTCCACTGCTCACACAAATGCTGCGGCTGCTCCAGTTACACATCTTGGCACAGTAGGAAGAGGAGTGAAGCGAGTGTCAACTAGTTCAGGCTCGGGAGAGTCAACCGCAATGAAGAAACCTGCATTGGACCCATAGATTGACGACATAGGGGGTGCTTGATATCTGTTAATGACGTTGGATTCCTTGGTCCCTAATTAGAATGTTTTAAGTTCTAACCCATATAAATTTTGGTGGGTCTTTGGAAGCTCACCATTAAAATGTTGATTTAACGGATCCTCTGTAGCTGCTTAACGCTACAGTACTTTGTTGCACTTGCATCTTGTTGTAGTCTTCTCTTGATAGGAAAGTGTGGATGTTTCAAAATTATCGAAAATGAGTCTTGTGTCTGATGCTTGGTATTTTATTTGTTGAACCATAATTGAATCCCTTACTCAGATGATTATTTTACGGGCTCAATAGTACCAAATATCGTATTTGTTTTGTGTTTGGGTGGTCGTCAAGAACTTGTTAGAAGTTATCAATGGCCAGGCTGGAAGGATGAGCATTTATAATAGAGAGGGTAGCTCTTCGGGCAAAAGATTCTTTTAATAGCCCGTCCAATAAGGTAACTGGCCATTGATTTCTTACAAAGATTCCAAGTGCAATTATTTCCATGGAGAAAGAGTTCAACATCGCAGTCATCGCAGAATGGCCCGGATGGTGACGGTGATAGAGACAACAATGGCATTTTCGACAAGAAAATTGAAACCAACGAAGAAAATTGAAACCAACCACAATTATGTAACTACATTGGGAATTTTGGGATTTGATTGACCAACTAACTAATCACAAGAAAAAAAAAAAAAAAACTGTGGAGAATGTGAGTCTTTGTAATATTCCAAAATGCATAAACATGCCAGAGAAGACCTGAAAATATATATACACCCGGTATATGTAAATAGATATACGGATCATATGTAGTGATTGATCTCGGTAAATCCGATCATATCCCTAAAAATATATGATATATCTATTCAAGGACTAAAGGACGTACAGGAGTTGCCATTGTACTAAGCAACCTAAATTTTGTCACTAAACAAGAGCAAAGCAAGCTAGCATTGTGAACAATGCCAAATCGATAAGCTCAAAGGCACTCTCGGTAGATGAAATCAAAGTGATCTCAAACGTATAAAAACAACCTTAAATATCTTCCACGGCAAAGATTATTAAACACAATCAATCTCTGATCATGTGTTACAAGGTGGATTGCAAGCAATGTGGAAAATATTCATGGGGAGGTTGCGGAAGACACCTTGCCACCGTCTATGCTGGCATAGAGGAGGGCAAGCACTGCATGTGCCGCTCGTGGCCTGGCGTTGTCATCAAAACTGACGCAACAGCTACTCAACACCAACCTTCTTCAACTTCAACCACCACTACTGGTATTTCTTCATCTACACAATTTGCTTCATCTTAATTCTTAAGCCACGAGGTATATATATTTACGGCGCATCGAACCTCACGGTTTTATCTTTAAAAAGGTTGGGGAGAAAATCCACTAACAATACGAGATATGATTCGAACTCATAATCCTATTAAAGACTAATATCTTAACATCTTTTGATGAGTAGGATAATTAGTTTTAATTAACTTGCATATATGTCATCTCGCTTTCTAGAGTAAGAAAAACAGTAAATTTTGATCATTCCAATCCTGCCCACTTTAAAAGTTCTGCTTTTTTTTTGTTAAAGAAAAAAGTGTTAAAATCTTTCTAGCAAATTGAATTCATAAAGTTGCAAAAAAATGACAAATAATCCAACTGCTTTTATATGGTTTTGTTTGATTTGAAATGAAGTGTAATCACGCACTAGTTGTTGTTTTGTTTTTGGCAGGCAACAACATTTCGAATTCTTGAAATGCTTTGGATGCTGAATCAGTAGGTGTTATGTTGGAATCATGGTGGGGCTATATGTGCATAAATAATTCACAAAAAATTAAAAAAAAAAAAAAAAAAATTTGTGTATTTGGTTGGACACCATTACCAACACTATTTTACTATTTTCAAGCTTCAACACCACACTACCACAGTTGAATCAAGCTTTAAATAATAATATGAAGTGGGTATTTTTGGTCAATGTTCTATTGACCAATTAATGTACTCTCTTTTTTATTTTATTTTTATGTGTATGTGTGGATAAATTATTTAAATAATATGAAGTGGGTATTTGTGGTCAATATTATATTGACCAATTAATGTACCCTTTTATTTTATTTTATTTTTGTTGTGTATGTGTTGATAAATTATTGAAATAAAGAATCCAAGAACTTGTTATCTTGTATAGACTATAGAGAGCTTGAAATGCTTCATCTTAAAGCATTAATCTCATAGGGTTTTGTGTGTGTGTGTTTTTTTATAATAATTATTTGTTTATTATGATTATTGTATTTCTCTTCTTTTCAACTTTTCTAACCCACTAGTTACTTTTTAGTCGGTTCATAGACATCGATCACATAGAGTATGAAAAATTAATTATATCATTCAAAACCGAACTTAAGTAACCCGTGGGTAGAGATGATAAAGAAATTCGTTAACAATTAAAGAGATTACATAAACATATATATCTTAATCACTTAAATCCAAATCTCAAATATTATATACCCAAAACTCAATCTCTTTGTATGTTTTGTTACCTATTAGCAAAGTACATATAAATAAAGGCAGCCTAGCTTCATTGTATTTTTATATATATATTTGACTATGTCACTAATGTTGTGTTTATGTGGGTGTAAAGAATTATGTGATGTGAATGACATTTTGAAAATAAATAAATATAAATATGTAAGACAAATTAAAGTCATAGTTAATTCAAAAAAAAAAAAAAAACAAAAAAAAAAAATTAAAGTCATAGTAATATATGATGGTTTAAATTTAATGAGTGCATTAGAATTTGAAATTTAGGGATTGAAAAGTTCAAGGAAATGATGAAGCTGTTGTCTAATTTTTTTTTTGCTCAAGTTTCTAAATGGTGACCCACAGGCCACATCATAACATTTTATAACCCTAAAGCAAGACATTTTTGGCTTTTTATTGTTCATCTTTTTGTTGGTCTTTGATTGGAATTATAGGGCCACAAACAACCCCACAAATCATACACAGACAAATAAAGGAACCCAAATTAACTATTATTATTATTATTACTCATCATTTCATTTTTGGGCATTTTGTTCTAATGATTTTAGTCACCAAAACCATGTGAATTTTTGCAGAAATAGAGGCATCTCCTCATGACTTAAATGATTCTATTTTTTTTTTTTTTTTCAAAGGCATGCACACAATTTTATTAGTAGAAGATTCATTTTTTTTTAAAAAAAAATAAAAAATTAGGCAAAGTCACAAGTGGGGTTTGCTTTGTATTCATCATTGCCACTGTTTTTGACATCATTATTATCACTCTTGACTCTTCCTTCTCTCTAGCTAATCACAATCTTACTTTAATTATTTGATAATAATCCATATGGTTAATGCTCTAATTAAATTATTTCAAAATTTTCTTTCATAAGTAACTGTTTAATTTTGTCATCATCATCATCAACAAATCATAATCTTGGCTCAATAATTTGATTACTTATCTATGAGAAACCTATTTTCAAAAACCATGATAATTATATCCACAACCTTGTTAACTTGTTAAGTTACGTTTATTGTTGCACACTTTTCTCTTTTAGTTAAAATAATGTATATCTACCATTGACTTCATTTTTGCTCACCCCCTACAAGGGGGTGAGCATTACCTCCCTCCCAACAAGATGGCATGTGTCTAGGGAGGGGTAAATTTGTCCAAAAAGATAACCATGTTTGGAAAAATTTACCCTCTCCATAGACACATGTCACCCATTTAGAAGGGGGGTGAGCAAAAGTGTTATCTCTACGATTCAATATTTACGGTGGAATTGTGGAAATCAAGTTTCAACTTTCACCATGGCGGATGCGAAATCAGAATTCTAAGTTTAACAAAGTTTTGGAAGAACCAAATTATAAAATTTTCATTTTAAAGGGATGAAAGTGAAAAAGAAAAACTAAACATACGAGGCTTATTGGGGCAAAACCGGACCTCTTAATAGCTTCGTCACTGTTTACTTATAGGGATATCTCCCACTATTGTTCCGACATATTTAGTAGTCCCCTATTCCATGTCGGATTTATTTAAAAAATTATAAAAAGTTTTTAGTAGATAAGTAATTTATGAAAATGAGAAGAAGAAAGAACCCTAATGTCATTGTAGAGAAATTAATATCCAAAAAATTATTGGTGGGCAGTGGGCACAACAAAATATTTCTCATAGCTAGCTACATTCAAAATTCTTTTCAAAAAAATTCCCGTCACAATTCACACGACCACATCAAAAATAAATGATTACATACTTTTCTTCCCAGTCATAAATGCAAGCATTTATGGGTTCAAAAGGTAGATATGTTAGCTATAAATGAAAACCCAGCTACCCTATATTTTTCTTCCGTGTTCAGACCTAAAATTCCAAACTTCCACAGGCCAATATCATCAACAAAAGCAAATTTAATGTTCAAAACTTGAACAACATTTTTGCTCACGCCCTTAAAAAGGGAGGTAACCATTATCCACTCCCAAATAGATGATATGTGTCCAAGGAGGTAATCAGATTTGGACAAATTTATCTCTCCATAGACATATGTCATCTATTTGAGAATGGGGTAATGCTTACCCCCTTATAAGAGGGTGAGTAAAAATGGACTCCAAAACTTTTGAGAGGATTGGAACTGAACATCTCATCTTAGCTCAAACGGTGTACACTTTCTCTACCACGTTAATCATGGAGTGTTCGAAATATGTATTAAAGTTTTCTCTATGGTGTTGTAAAAGTAAATATATAAGTTGTATATGTAGTGTTTAATCTCGATAGGTTCTATAAACCTTTTATTCTGATTCGTTGATGTCAATTTTATTTTATTTTAAATAAATAAATAAAAATTGAAGTCTGCAAAGATTGTTATATCAATGTGGGTCATGTACAGCATGTGAATATTTATGTTCCCAAAAAGATCTTACTAGTATATAATGGACCTCTAACTTATGGCGGTTTATTCTTGAGGGCCAAATTTGTAATTTCAACTCTTTGGATTAGCTTTAGCTAAAGTAGCTAATTAACAATCTCCAATTAATGAAAATTTTAACCAGATTTCTGTACGATGAAAAATGGTGCTTGAACTGGACCAGTTAAGAGACTGTATGTCCTTGTGCACCGTTGGATATTTTTGGAGCTTGCATGATTAATATGTTTAATTATGTTTACTTAATTGGCTCTATCTGGATATGAATGTATTAATTTTTACGAAAGTTAATAGGTCAAATTGTCAAACAAACAATGTCGACTAGTCAACTATGTGAGATATGACTGCAATGAGTGGATTTTTTTTTTTTACTGAAATGGTAATATTCTTCGGGTAATTAATAATATGAATCTTATCTTTGACTAAGCGAGATTTATTTTGACTATCTTGAGATAAATGCGAATTAATTATAACAATTAAACTCATATTTCATGTGTTTTTCATCAAAGCCAATTGATGGAATTAGAGTCATTTTAGAGACACAACATTCTTGTTCTTTGACTTGATTATCAAGCATAGAATGAAATGAAAAAGCTTTAAAAAATAAAATAAAAAGATTGCATGATTTACGCAAAAGGTCTGGTAAAAATACGCACACACATACACTACACCAGTTGGCAAGCAATTTTGATTATTCTAATTCTGTATAAAGCTCGTGAGAGAAAAAGACGTTCTCTTTTATTCCAATTTTTTTTTTTTTTTTTTTTTTTCTCGAGAGAAGAGTGAGTGGTTGAGATTCTGGTCTGATTCAAAAAGAAAGAGAGAAAATTTTGTAAAAGCAATGATAATAATCATACATGATATATATGAATGATCCACTTTTTCGAAATTTGTTCAAGTTTCATTTGTCCCGTCTCAGTTTTTCCGGATTCCAAAACTCTGAATCCTCTCTTTTTATATTCTTCTGCATACACACTCACTTTTAGTTTTTTCTCTTTCTTTCTTTCTTTTCATGGATCTGGAATAGTTTGTGAAGTTTCAACTGTTAGAGAAAGCAAGAAGAAATGGCAGCAGAGAAGTCCAGCTCTAAAGGCCAAGCATGGTTAGTTAGTCAAAATACACAAGTTTAATTTGTTTCTCTTTTCAATATTTAAAAAAAATATAAAAATTATTTGATTAAATTTGTTGCAGGTTTTGTACTACTGGATTACCAAGCGACATTGTGATTGAAGTCGATGAAATGTCGTTTCATCTTCATAAGGTCAGTAGTTGGTTATCTTTTTTGCTTATCGGATTTGAAATGAAACGAAATCTGTTTCTTCAACTGACAATATTTTTTTTTCTTTTTGTTTGTTTTTGTACCAGTTTCCTTTGATGTCAAAGAGCAGGAAGCTGCACCAGTTGATAACCGAGCAAGAGACAAATCCTGTCAACGCTTCGAGACAAGACGGCGATGATGCTGATAATAATAATAATGAGACTGAAATCGTAGAAGAAGAGGACGAAGTTGTAGAAGAAGAAGCAGAGTGCCACATCAGTCTCCCGGATTTCCCGGGAGGATCAGAGACGTTTGAGATGGTGGCGAAGTGGTGTTACGGCGTGAAGATGGAGCTGTCGTCTTCAAACGTAGCTCCTCTTCGCTGCGCCGCTGAGTTTCTCGAAATGACCGACGATTACTCCGAAGATAATCTCATTTCTAAGACCGAGAGGTTTCTCTCTCAATCCGTTTTCAAGAGCTTGAAGGACTCAATCAAGGCCTTGAAATCCTGCGAAATCGTCTTGTCTTTGGCAGAGTCTTTGAACATTATTCAAAGATGTATAGATTCAATAGCTTCGAGAGCTTCCTCTGCAGATCCTACTCTGTTTGGTTGGCCGGTGACTGAAGGAGGAGGAGGAGGAGGAGCTTCGAATCAAGCTTTGTGGAACGGAATCGAAGCCGGTCTACGTAGAAAGGCTACCAAAAATGCAGAGTCCTGGCTTGAAGATCTATCGCTGTTGAGTCTGCCATTGTTGAAGCGTTTGATTTCTGTAATGCAACAACGAGATCTGAATCCGGACATTATCGAGAGCTGTTTGATGTATTACGCTAAGAAATACATTCCAGGAATATCAAGGTCTAGTCGAAAACCTAGTTCGTCTTCAACAATACCTTCAGAGAACGAACAGAGAGAGCTCTTGGAGACTGTGATCGCGAATCTTCCATTAGAGAAAAGCAGCTCCTCCACTTCTTCAACTGCTACAAGGTTCTTGTTTGGATTGCTGAGAACCGCGAACATACTAAACGCATCCGAATCGTGTCGTTCTGCTTTGGAGAAGAAAATCGGATCTCAACTCGATCAAGCTACACTCGATGATCTTCTGATCCCAAGCTATTCGTATCTCAACGAAACATTGTATGATGTTAATTGCATTGAAAGAATCCTAGGTTTTTTCTTGGACAGTCTGCAAATTCAACAATGTCAGCAACAACAAGAAGATAACAATGCCAGATCTCCACCATTGATGCTGGTTGGCAAACTGTTCGACGGTTATCTTGCGGAGATCGCATCGGATTCAAATCTCAAACAGGACAAATTCTACAATCTAATAATTTCTCTTCCCGATCAAGCCAGACTCTTCGACGACGGTCTATACAGAGCCATTGATGTGTATCTTAAGGTATTATTATTGTGATTGTAATATCTGTTTTAGAAATTTTTTATTTATTTTTATCTTAAATTCTGGTTTTTTCTGTTTTATAGGCACATCCATGGATATCGGAGGCAGAGCGCGAGAAGATCTGTGGAGTACTAGACTGTCAAAAGCTCACACTTGAAGCGTGCACACACGCGGCACAAAACGAGCGTTTACCGTTACGCGCGGTGGTTCAGGTTCTGTTTTTCGAGCAGCTACAGTTGCGTCACGCAATCGCTGGGACGCTGTTGGCGGCGGATGCTGCGGTGCCGCAAGAAGCGGGGAGAGCGTCTGGAATAAGAGAGGACGACGATGACGTGGAGGAGGAGGATGAGACGACGACAGGGGGCGAAGTTGCTGTTGTTGCGGAGGCGAGCAACAACGGTGCCACGTGGAGAAAAGCAGTGAGGGAGAATCAGGTGCTGCGACTGGACATGGATAGCATGAGGACGCGGGTACATCAGCTGGAGAGAGAGTGTTCGTCGATGAAGAAGGTGATCGATAAGATCGACAAGAAAGGTGGTTGGAGGGAGTCGTTGACCAGGAGGTTCGGGTGCAAGTTCAAGACGCAGGTCTGTGATTCTCATGAACAGACGGTGGTGGAGAGGAGAAAGGGGAGGCAACAACACCACCATGATCATCAACAATAGGCGTTAACTTCACCGTAACGGTAACGGTGGGTCCTACATTAATTAATATATATTCCTCAATTTCTTATGTTGAGTCCATTATATTTGTCAATGCTAAGTAATTTTTTTTTTTTTTTTTTTTTTAATTTATAATTGGTGCCATTTTCATCAATCATTTTGTTAATACGGTAATTAACTACTTTTTTGAAGTGATGGATACATAACCATATAGGTAGACTTTCTATTCTATTGACAACATATAATCGTACACTAAAAATCCAATTTTAACAAAAATTCACATTAAATCATAGAAATTCGTAATACATTAAAAATCTTATACATATACATCACCTTTTAGCACTTTTTTTTTTAATGCACATCCGACACTAAAAATCCTATTTAACAAGATTCACATCAAATCATAGAAATCTGTAATACATTAAAAATCCTATACATATACATCACCTTTTAGCACTTTTTTTTTTTTTTTTTTTTTTAAATGTAAATCCATTTCATTGTCAGTAGTCGATTGATAAGTACTGACTCCTAATCCAATCGATTGGAGTCATAATTTATTGTAGGAATTTCTACCATTTACAAATTACAAGCTATTGTGTATATATAAAATTCATCTAAATCTTATTATCTTATTAAAATCTCGAGAAAAAAAGAAAAAAGAAAAAGAGAGAGTAGGGGGTTGGCTGTAAGTGGTGGTGCTGTCAAAAGTTTATAGTCAGCATTGGTGGCCTGACATTTTATTTATGGAAATGCTTTTTGCAAGGTAATTGCTATGAAGTTGACAACATTAACATATATAAGAAGCATCAGTTAATTATTACTCACTGCTCAGTTCACTTTTTATTAATGGATTGGTTCAAAAGAGTCATTATCAGGGGAAGATGACAAATATGCGTAGCCTTTTTCCCTTTGATGTGTTCTTATTTGTTGTCCTGTTATATGATTATTTTGTGGTTCTCTCTTTATCTTCTAAACTTAAAAGGTATCATGATTATTATTTAAAAAATAATCAACTTTGTTATAAATTAATTATAAACTAAACGAGATAAAAAGCTAAAAATAATCTTTTATATAACTCATTATTCGGCACAATGTAAAAAATAATAAGCACGTACGCAATGCATATATATTTCAATTAATGCTGGAAATTTTATTTTTAGAATTCGAGGGCCACACATTTAACATAGATTTCATATTTATACATAGGTAAGAAAATTAAGCAGGGATCATTATTGCAATTTATCACGTATTATTGCCACCAATTTATCACGTATTATTGCCACCATACAACACATGTCATTGCTATGGCATGTCTCATGCCACTTATCTATGTGTGTTTGCTTGGTGGCAAGTGAATTTTGGTGTTGGTAGCAAATTGTAATAATAACCCTTTTTTTAAACCATGAGGTGATCTCCATACATCGGTGGGATTAATTCCTGTTCGAGATAGTGGTGTCAATATGGGCCGGTCCGGCCCACATATGCCGTGCCTAATGAGCCCATTTATGAAACGGGCTTGGCCTGGCACGGCACATGAATTGGTCGTGTCGGGCCGGGCCGGGCCGGCCCGTTTTCATGAATAGTAGGCCCGGCAAGTGCTTCTGGCACGTGCCACATGTGCCGGGCCGGGTCGGCACGTGCCATATTAATTTTTTTTTTTTTTTTAACTTCAAAAGTAAAAAAAATAAATAATAAATAAATAAATAAATAAAATTAACTTTCGGCCTGGTGGGCTTGGCCCGCCAGGCCATAAAATGTGACCCGGCCCGCGCTACAAGCAGGCCGTGCCAGGAACGGCCCGCCAGTCTGGGCGGGCCGGTCGTGCCGGGCCCTCCAGGCCCGGCACATTTTGACACCATTAGTTCGAGATGGAGGTCGGAGGATGTGCCTCCGTCCCTAAGTGGGAATTAGTCTCACTAATGTGTGGGAACCATCTCATGGTTTAAACAAAACAAAAAAAAAAGGGTTTATTTTTTTCTTACCCATATATATTTATATTAAAAAATGGATTTCTCTTGTAAATGTGTTAAAAAAAAAGTGTGGCTCTCAGATTTTTGAAATAAAATTCTTTGTATCATTTGAAATCTATGAATTGAGTACTTATTCTCTGTATAAAGTGTGCTGAATTACGAGTTATATAAAAGATTATTTTAGTTTTTATCTCGTTACAATATGAGGCTGTCCCGGTGATTTGCCCATCATACATTAATTATAAGGTTTTGGATTTGGGTTTATCCCCCTCTCTAAAAATCCCAAATTATTGTAATATTTTTATAAAAAAATTGAATATTATTTGTAACCGATGTAACACCCATACTTATCCCATAATTTACATAATAAGGTTAGTAATTAATAAGGCACACAGGGACTGGCCGCCAGCCCGCCACTCACAAGATTTTTTTTTTAAGGGTTTCTATCAAATTATCTAGACCTATTTATTTTATTTTATTTTTTTTTATTTTGAAGCTTTTGTCATATTCTAGCCGTTGACTTGAGAGTCATTTACCCAAGCTCTAAGCTCGTCCATCTATCAATTGAGTTACGCCCTTAAGGCAAGTTTTATAGAGATTTACTTCACAGTTACGCACGTCAATTATTTTTGTTCATAAATTTGTGTTCATACTATACTTCATGTCCACTGTTACAATCGATCCACTCTTCCGAAACTTTTGTCTTCTTTTCTGAAATTGAGCACCAAAAAGCACTAAACATTGGATATAATTATATTCCTTTTCACAATTTAAAACACACCCACCACCAGCAGCGGCGGAGAAAGGTGCATTTAGCATAAATTGATGAATTAGAGGCAAATTGAAAAGGAGAACTTAATAAACTGGTCCTGGCCCCAACAAGAAGAACACCGCAAAAACAGGTTCTAGTAGCCAAGACAGGGACAGAAACAGATAGCAATATGGTGACAATTAAATTTGTATCAATCCAAATATGGTCAATTACTTTTTTACTCAACCTGAATACGATCCGTTAATTTAAAGATCATATAAATTACATGATAAAACACATATAATTTGATTAATTCATTTACTTCCAAACCTTTTTAATTTTTTTACATAATTCAATCCTCTACATCCATTTAATAAACATTCTAAATATCAAAATATTATATAAATCATATACAAAATGAGGATGCAACTGGAATGGGTTGCTGTTTGTGGAGTGATTGGCTGGTTGTGTGGAGAGAGTTGGAGAAGCAGAGCTATCAAAGATGTAATTGCAGCAAGTAGCTGGGCAAATCTCAACCACATCACTCCCTTTTGCTTGCATCACTAATCCTATTCCCTTCATCTCAGGGACGAAGCAGACCAGAATATGAACTTGGTGGTGACATGACATGTAGATACTTTTCATGCATATATATAAAATTAAAAAAAATAAAATAAAAAATAAAAAAACCCTGCTTTGCATTATTAACGTAGGAAATCCACATTAGAAATGACCCACAATCCACCATCAGCAAATAAGATTAACGAAAGAAAGTGTTCAAACATAAAAGGGATTAGTTTTCATACCCTTCAAGTCTTCAACGTAGGTATAGCATTTTTTGTTTTTTATTTAATATATGATTTAATGAAAGCGATAAGAACACCACCATCTGCTACAGTCTCCTCGTCATTGCCATTTTTTTTAATCTATGATGTGACATGGTTTATATTAAGAACTTGTTTACCTGTAGAGAATGAAATGAAAGGGTATCAAATTCTATGGGAAATAAAATTAGGAAAAAAAAAAAAAAAAAAAACTTAATTCCTTAAGTGAGAGGGGGAATGAAGTTCCATTTCCTTTATGAACTTAATTTCTGATTTGAGTGTGAGACCTATATAATCTAATTCACAATAATTAAGTTCCCCTTCCCTCATTAGGATTCCTACTTAGTAAACGCAATATTCATAATTAGTAAACACAACATTCATAATTAGTAAATGCACCATAAAAAACTTAAAGTTGAGATTTGAGACATAATTTATTATAGATGTGATAATTATGAATTTTTCATATGACACCGAACGATCTAGAGATCAAACAGTATATATGCAGCGAACACCGGAGAGAAAACTACTAACACATGCTCATAAAATATGCATATGGGACTCGAATCTTTCACTGCTAATATGAAAACTATATATGATGCTTCTCATGTATAAACCATTGGAAGTAAATTACGTCTATATTCACTAATTGTCACATGAGACAATCAGTTTTGTAACACTATATAATGAACTTGGATGACGGATGTAATTGGGTTTACACTTAAGACGTGAGAACTTTTTGAAAATCTTGCATCCGAATAGATGGAAAGAATTGAATTTATTTATTTATTTTATTTTTTTAAACCTTTTAATGTCATAGTGGAGAATAATTACGTGAGCCCAATGCCACCGAGTAGTTTTAAACTCTATTGTTGTTCAAAGCAAAAATCTACCAATCAAATGGTCAAGACAGTCCAATCCCCATTACAAGAAAATCTGCAATTAATATTCAAACAGTTTTTCAATACCAATTGTGTTTTTTTTTTTTTTTTAATATATTAATATTCAACTGTTGGTTATATATATATATGTGTGTGCGCGCGCTAGGGTTTTGATGGGTGCAATGGGGCTCTATGAACTCCAACTCTGAAAGGAGGTGATGGCATCTCACAACCCGGGTAAAAAAAATTCATCCCATATGTTTGTAAAATACAAATCGTTGAACTCAAACGGCGGGATATATACATCCCTAGTCGGCAGCCATTCATTGAATTTCTAGGTTTTCATCGAATAAAGTAGTATGAAAGCATGCATTAATATTAACAGCCGTGCATGCATCAGTAATTAATGTTTGATCACTTATTCTACGATCGATTGGACTCTTTTTTTTTTTTTTTTTTTTTGAAAGCTGGACTTGTTAATTTAACTCAATCAAAAATGAAGGACCCTTCATTTGACTCATTCACCGAAAACCAAGAAAACATTAACTTTTCAATTTGATTTTTCTGGTTATAAAACAAAGAATAGGATTAGGATTTCCAGTAGTTTTTAGGCAGCAGGCATGGATTCAATAACCATGCCCGATTGGAGTAGTCTGCCAGAAAGTTTGCTCAACTTGATCTCCAAAAATCTTAACACACGAGTTGACATTCTTCGTTATCGTTCCGTTTGCAACTCATTTCGAGCCTCAACACCTCTTCCACCAAAATTCTCATCCACATATGCTTCTCTCAAGATTCCCAGTCTTGTTGGACTAAAAGGCGATCACCTTCTACTCACAGAGTCTACCGTTTATGCCATCCAACCCCTTAACGAGACAAAAACATGGCTGATTAAATTGCAGGAGACAAACTCAGGTAATCTCACAATCTTTGACTTGCTCAGCAAGAAACGTAAGGTGAAACACTTATCAAGCCACGAGTTTCCACCAAAGTCTTTGAATTTGTTGGATTATCGGGTTAAAGAAATATCCAAAAGATATGGATACAATAATCAAGTTAGGGATGAACTTCTTTATCGTTCGGTATTTATGTTGATCGACAGCATATTCACTAAAGTTGTTACGTCAAAGTGTTTTGATAATACGGATGATGATTTCGTAATCATGGCGATACATCAACATAAACTGATTGTGTGGAGAATTGGAGACAAAAGCTGGAATACTATCAAATTTGGTGATCATGATTCTTCTCTAGTTCTTGATACCATTTATCATAATGGTAAGTTCTATGTTGTGGACAACACAGGTCTTACTGTGGTTGTCAATTCCAAGACATTGTGCCTAACTGAAATTGTTGCTCCAATACAGAATTTTAAGTGGGATAGTATTTTTTTCATGGAGTCGTGTAATGAATTATTTTTTATTGTTGTACGCTTATTTATCGTTAGCTATGGTTCTGGCTATGGTCCTCTTAAAAATACAAAATATGATTTGAATGTTTTCAAGTTCAATGATAAAATGTGTGGGTGGGATCAATTGGAAGATGATCGATTGAAGGATAGTGTGTTTTTTGTTGGTGATGATTGTTCCTTCTCTATTTCGGTTGAAGACCTCTCTGAATGTGAAGTTAATTGTGTTACTGTCCCCAGACATAGTAGCATTTCGTTCCGGAAATTCGATGCTATTATAACATTCCCTGAAGCAGGAAAATTTAGGTTAAAGTTATTATTTTAAAATGTACTCCCTTTTAGATCGCTAATCTTTTTTTTTTTTTTTGTTACTTCTATTTATTGTAAGTTGTTTCTTATTGTAATATTTTTTTTTTTAAAAAAAAAGGTTGTTTCTTATTCTGTGTCTTTGGACTTAATTTACGCTTATGATAAATAGGAAATTTGCGTAGATA
This sequence comes from Acer campestre, assembly GCA_954870605.1. Lineage (NCBI taxonomy): Eukaryota > Viridiplantae > Streptophyta > Magnoliopsida > Sapindales > Sapindaceae > Acer > Acer campestre. The sequence continues at coordinate 3,937,506 of OX940800.1, forward strand.
TTGTAGGGGTCAACCTACGGGTTATGTAGATCGGGTCGGGTTGTGTTAGGCTCAATACAACTTGGTTGGACAGTGGATGTCGTCTCCTCTATTAACCAATAAAAGTGTTAGCTTGTCGAACGAAGTTCGTTACCTTCTTGGTCAAACCTGCAAAAGAACAACAATAGAGAAACAAATATAAAGAAACAATAATGCTAAACATTCCACCTAAAATCCCACATTTTTTATCCCACCACACGTGGTATGTGAGGTGTCAAATTGTGAGTGGATACACATTAATGATGATTTATCTCACCTACCCCATGTATCCACTCACCATTTGACACCTTACATGCCACATTGGTGGGATGAAAAATGTGAGATTTTAGGTGGGATGTGTAGCATTACTAATAAAGAAAACAATGGAGACAGGGTTAGAATCTTAGCCTTAGGTGTGTTTGGGCTAAGCAATTGTATGCAAGAATTGTGATTGTGAGTCAAATCAAGTTCCAGTAACCGGAGCCAATGTGATCAGAGCTCCAAGACGCTTGTAGGCATTGTCTTTTGTTAAGAATTTCCGAGAGAGACCAACTGTGACTCTGGCTTTTTCTTATTTATAGACCAGGATCACTTTCCCAACATTCACCTGGTAGTGGTTTGATTGTAGGAGAGACTTTCAGAGGAAAATCCTCTTTGAATCAAATGTTACTCATTTTTATGAAACTAACGTTTTTGAATTGATTTCAGGTAACTAATGTTTGACTTGGTTTCATGCTACCAGGTCTTAGAGTGTGTTTGGTACGGCTTTTCAATTTGAGCTTCTATAGTAGATCTTTTTGTAGTAGAGCTTCTAATGAGTAGGGCTTCTAACAAAAAAAAAAAAAAAAAAAAAAAAAAGCTTTTTGTTGTGTAAATTACAAAAAAAAGTGTTGACAATGTAATTTTAGAAATAGTTTTTGGTTGAGTGAATTACAAAAAAGGTTTTGACAATGTATTTATAATGAAAGAGTTATTGTGGAATATCTAAAATTTATAAAGGGTGGTTGAGATAATTCATATGTTTTAAAAAAGCTCAAAAAAAGCTTATTGGAGAAGCCCAAAAATTAGGTTTCTCTAAGTAGGCATAAAATGGTTTTTTTAAAGGGTAATTAAGACAATTCATATATTAAAAAAGTTGTTTTAAGTTTTGCCAAACAACTAAAAAAAACTTCAAAATAGCTTCTAACATTAAAAATCGCTTTTGAACCTTTCAAAAGCCATACCAAACATACACTTAGTGGTATAAGCCCTGGGTCGTCCTGTTGCATGTGGGCCTGGATTGGTTTCCGCATAAAGTTCCTGGGCTTTTCCATATTTGGGCCTATGAACCATTTTTGACTACCACAGATATGATGGAGAAATGTGTATTTTCGTTGATGAGACAATCTATGTGGAATGCTCGAATATTAGTATTAATATGAATGCCATTAATATTAGTTTCGTTTATAAATTATAATTAAATCCATTGGTTTTTTTATTAGAGAGAATGGTCAAAATTATGCAATCATAAACATGAAATTGTTTTTTTATTTACGAACCGAACAATACTATATACGAGAAAATATTATTGTAACATTTAAAAAAGAGTGTGTTAGTTTAAAAAAAAAAAGAGTGTGTTACACGAGAAAATGGTGTAACATTTAAAAAAGAGTGTGTTAGTTTAACTCTCAATTAAAGACCAATCATTTGACTTATATTATCCAACACTAATTAAAAATTACATATTCGTAGGTTAATTACATAGGGGTCTTTCGTTTTTTTTTTTTGTTTTTTTTTATTTTTTTTTATATCTGAAAACTGAATAGTCCTGAATTTTTCTGAAGACTGAATAGAGACTGAAATCTGAACTTGAATGACATGTTTGTTTTATTTTTTTCCCCACATCTAAATGTTTTGTCAACACGTTTATTTTTTAAAAGTAAAATTGTCTGAAAATAACTAATTTTACATTTTTACCCATATTAAACAATTATACATATAATATGAAATAAAAACAATCAAAAAATAATAATTATATATGAACACATATGATCATGAATTCATGATCTTCCTTTTTATTAAGAAGAGAAAAGGTTTTTTTTTTTTTTTTTTTTTCGAAAAATAAAAGAGGCAGCAAGAAAACTCACACAAAATACTATTATATATATATACATCACCCTAATATCATAATAAAGTATTGATATTAAACATCAATATAATAAGTGATTAGGGTTTTTTTTTTTTTTTTTTTTTTTTTTTTTAAAGCTATTTAAAATAAGGTATGTATTAAAATAAAGATTTTTATACTATATATAATTATGATGAAATTGGAAATATGTTATATATGAAGGATAATATCAGAAGAAATGGTTTTGGATTGCATTTAATGCAATTCGATCAGTGATTTACAATTAAGTGAAAAGTCATGATTTTTTACTTTTTATTTTAAGTTTTTTTGTTTTGTTTTGTTTTGTTTTTTTTTTTTTTTTGTTGATATTTTTAAGTTGTTTGACCACTTAATAAAACAAACAAAACAACTTAATAATTATGATTTAAACCCATTAAGTTTTAAGTGAAAAAAACAAACGACCCTTTAGTCGATAAGGACAGAAACAAATTATAAGTTATTGGGCTTATGAGTTATGACATTCACGTTACATGAGGTGACAATATGAGTTATCATATGGTATTTGTTTCAATCTAAATACGGCCATTATTTTTTTACTCAACCCAATTACGATCTATTACCTTCGTGTCACGAGTCAAAATCTCAAACACAATTTGATTTATGTCACCTATAAAACCCGTTAATTTATGTCATGTAAATTACATGATAAAACACAATTTGATTAATTCATTTACCTCTAAACCTTCTTAATTTATTTACATAATTCATTCAACTACCTCCATTTAATAAACATTCTAATTGTCAAAATATTTATCTCTATATATTTTTAAATTACATATTTATTCTTTATATTTCTTAAATGAGTTAGTGGATCAGGAAGGGTTCAATCCAAGCACGATTCATTTACTTAAAATTGTTTAACATGTTGACCCATTAGTAATTCGGAACTCAATAACATCGAACCCAAACTTCCTATATTCGTGTTGTATTCATATCGTGTCACCGGTGGTGTCGACAATTGGGCTGGGTTTGTATACGAATTTGGGCTCAAACTACTGAGAGACACAAGAGAACACAAAAAAGCTGTCAACTCCACTTCCACGTGTCAATCACCGACCTCACACACGCTAGCAAGATGGAGTTGTGAAATTTAGGCACGTGTCAGTACTGACCGTAAAAAAAAAAAAAAAAAAACGGTTGGGATCCGAAACTTCGCAATAGAATTTCAAGTTTTATTATCATCATCACATTCACATTCCTTGTTTAAGTAAAGTGAGCTGGAAAAAAGGGGACCCTCACAATTTCTTCACTAAAATTAGCAAATTTTCACCAAATTCGTCGTTATCAATTTAACATAGTTCTATAAACTGCACCTAAAAAGGGTATTTTTTTTTTACATAACTGATAACTTTCTCTGTTGTCACTCTGTTTGTCTTCAAGCTGCTGCTCTGTTTTTTTTACAGTGTCGGATTGAGTCTTGTTTCAATTTTTTTTGTTTTTGTTTTCCCAGATCTGAATCGAAAAAATGGGGCGGATGGATTACTTGGCTATGAAAACTGATGATCAGGTCACGGCAAATTTGATCAATTCTGATATCAATGACCTAAAAGTTGCCGCCAAAAATCTCATCAACCATGCAACCAAACTTGGTGGGCTTGGTTTTGGAACTTCTTTTCTCAAATGGGTTGCTTCCTTTGCTGCCATGTGAGTATTCTTGATATTTATAACAATTCATTATTATGTCTTCTTCTTTTTATGATTGAGATATGCTTGATATTTTTAATTAAGGGCTCAGGGACTGTGCAGATAATTTATTTATATAATTCTTAGATTATTTCATCTTCCTGTCAAAAAAGTTGGAAGTCAAGAAAGCGATTTGTTAACAATATTATATATTCTTGGATTGGTTTGACCAAATTGTGTTTTAAATTGTGATCGACATACTATTGGAGCATTTTAATTTTACCTTGGCCCCAGATGAACAGTCATTGAATCACTGGTTCAGACTCTTTCTTTCTTTTGTTTTACTATTGTTTTCTTGTGTGAATTGTTTCTTGGGTATAATAGCATGGTCATTCATTTGAATTGTGAAGTTTAGATTATTGATTAATTGAGCATCAATAATCTTTTTGAATGTGAAAGAAAGATACAGAACTAAATGATTGTTAAAAAAAAACAGTAATAATAACTAATCAAGAACCCAAGTTTGTCTTCGTTGATGAAGAGTGTTGGCAGTGTGTGCAACATAAACAATAGCGTCGTGTATTTTTTTGCATAAATTTTGTAACTATAAGTCGTTTTTGATTACTTATATGAGCACAAATGTTTTATAGATGAATTGTGGTTTGAAGTGTGAGAGTTTGTGTTGCATATGATTCTGGATTGGCAATCCATCCACTCTATAGGTGACTCAACCCGGACAACCAAGGATAGTCATGTCGACTCTTTAATCTGAAAATGTTGATGCAACATTATTGCTTCGAATGACTGAATTAGGCCGACACATCCATATGCTTTCCCATATTGCTTTGCATTTAAGGACAGTGAAACCTTTTATTACTTCTTGCCATTACATAATTTACGATAGTTTCCTCTGTTGGTATCCTAAATTTGTGTATCAGCACCACGAAACTATTGTGTTAGAAAGAAAATTAATAACTTCATTTCCTAAATGTTTACTGCAGTTATTTGTTGATATTGGATCGCACAAATTGGAGAACGAACATGCTGACTTCGCTCTTAGTACCTTACATATTCTTCAGTCTTCCCTTAGTGCTGTTCAACTTTTTAAGGTGAGAATCTCCACGATCACCGGATTATATTCTCTTTTAAAATTTTCAATACTTTTATTTTTTAATCTTCTTCTGAACTTATTTTCTTGTTGCCTATATTATTTTTGTCAATATCACCCAGAGGAGAGGTTGGAAAATGGATTGCTTTCATTGCAGTTGTACTAAGACTTTTCTTCCCGCGACATTTCCCAGGTATATGCTCAACTCAATCTCGTGTTCCCGAATCTGATTTTCTTGGCAACAATCGTAATTCAAACACACACATATACACCACATCACAGGCACAATATTGAAACTAAAATTCTGTTCTTAGAAATCTTTGCTGATACTAACAAGATCTGTACATGACCATTATACTTTGCCTATTGCGTACGGCTGGATACTATGGCTATCTCCAATTCCCTACTTATTTGATGTGATACCGAAACCTGTAAATTTCTAGTATCTCTTCCGTTAGTTGTTTGTCTTTTCTTTGTTATCATAATAGCCAGATGAAATATCTGTCTTGTTGTCTCAACAATTGGTTGTACTTTCATTTTTGTAGAGCTTATTACTGAATATCCTGACTTGAATGCATGGCATACAGTTATTTACGAAACCTTTTAATGTGCTACATTCGTGTTCGTGTAACGCATACTATTCTGGAATGTGCATCTCATTGCAATATGTTTATGGATCATGTTTGATGTCCTTTACTCGATCTTTTACAACGATGATTGCTCATGCAGACTGGCTGGAGATGCCTGGATCATTGATTCTTCTTCTAGTCGTGGCTCCAGATTTCTTTGCACACACCTTGAAGGGCAGCTGGGTTGGTGTCGCAATCTGTCTTCTTGTCGGTTGTTACCTACTTCAAGAGCACATCCGAGCATCTGGCGGATTCAGAAATTCGTTCACCCAAAGCCATGGAATATCGAACACTCTTGGCATAATCCTTCTGTTAGTCTATCCAGTCTGGGCAATGGTACTTCACTTCATGTAGGAACTATCATAATAGTCAGGAGTTGTGAATTTTCATTGCTCTGCAACTTGAATAGAATCATTTCATTTTAAACATTTGTATGTAAGGTTTCGAATTTTATTGAGATTGTCAATCTGGGTTTGTTTAATAAACTTTGATCGGTTCCTGTCAAGCTGTTGAATTATATGAAGCTTTGCACTTTGATGACAAATGAAATGGTTGCTCTTCTATGCACTCTTTTGAGGATCCATTTCTTCTTATAAATCATGAGTAAACTAATATAACACAATGTTATGTTTGTTTGTTTTTTTTTTTAAAAAAACTATATATATTTTTTATTACCATTCAGTTTATTTTACCAATTCAAGTAGGAATTTAAAGTTAAAAATCTACTTCTTAACAGTAATATAATTTTAGGATGTCCATATTTTATTAAAAAATTTAATTATAAAAATATGTTAATACAAATTTAACAAATTTTTTTTTAAGTGAGACTGCAAGGACTTGTTAAGTTACTTTAATTTAAAATAAATCAAATACTTTGAACACCTATTAATTACATCCATCGTATCTTCAACTGTCTCTTTATTAAAATAAAATAAAAACTTACGATAAACTCTAACACTATGTTTGGTTTGATGGAAAAGAAAAGAAAGAAAAGGAAAGGAAAGGAAAGAAAATGAGAGGATATTAGGATAGTGGTTTTAATGATTGTTGTTTGGATGATTATGGATGGAAATGAAAGTAAAGGATAGTGGTTTTATTTTATTTACGAAAATATCATTCTTTTAACAATATGAATACCAACAATATATAGGGTTATTTTTGGGATTTTTAATGTTGCATTCTTTTTCCTCCCTTTCCTCCCAAATTTGGATGGAAACCAAAGTGTGTAAAATAGGAAGAAATTATTCCCTCATTTCCCTCAATTTCCTTTCTTTTCCCTCTCATTTAACCATCCAAACAAGAAATTAGAAATCCCCCAAAATCCTTTTCTTTCCTTTCTCTCAAATTTGTTCAAACCAAACATAGTGTAATTCTATTTCAAGTATCAAAATTTCACACCATTGCATGATTATCATATAACAAAGTAATGAAAAAAAAAAAAAATTAAAGGAATCTAATCATAAAAAGGTATATATTTATTTACCTTTTTTTTTTTTTGGTGTCATTTTTGAATGTGAAGTTATGAACTCTATCGATAAATAAAAAATGAAAAGTTTTTTTTTTATTTTAAATGATAAGGTAGATTGATGTATTCATGAGAGTTTTTTTTAGAGAAAAATCATATGTTGTTATTTGCTTTAGCTATCAATGATGACTCATTAGTTCAGATAAAGTTGGAACATAATATATGTTATTAAAAAAAATAAAAATAAAAATTGGGTATATTAATAATTTAAGAGGGTTTACAAATAAAATGTATAAAAATAAATATATTCATTTCAATAATGGTACTATTGATATTAGGATGTGTGCTTATTGTTATAGTAATGATTTAATTTTTAAATTTTAGATATGAGTGTAATTATAAAATAGGTGTGTAAATCATATTTATAGGTGGTAATATCGGTGTAGGTGGTCGACCTACAATCGATGTGGATCGGATTATGTTTCGTTAGGCCCAATGCAACTTGAGTTGAACCGTCAGTGATGTGGTCACTTGATTAATATTCCTGCAAAATAACTTGGTCGATCAACCTGCAATGTTTTGTGTATCGAACCTGCAACAAATCGATCAAGAACAAAACAGATAAGTGAAACTAACGAAAAGAAAAAAGGGGGTTGGATTGTTAGCCTTAGGTATGCTTAGGCTGAGCAACAATATAGTGATCGTAAAGATTTGGATTCTGATGGCCGTGATTCTTAGGTGCAGAGTTTCAGTACGCTCTAGTAAGCTTTTCTTTCTTTTTCTTTCCGTGAGAAAATGCTTTACTATTTATAGGAAACTCTAGGTTACCGTTTGAAGCAAGTAGGTGGGATCATGGGCTGATTGTGGGCGAGATTCTCGGAGAGATTTTCTCCCCCAGAATCTCGTTGTTTGACACTCCTGGCTGACTTGGTCTTCAGACAACCAAGTCATGCTGTTGCCTTTCTCGTTGGGCTACTCAAGTTTGGGCCAAAGTAAAATAAGTCTGGGCTTTGCACCTTTGGGCCTATGGGCCATTTTTGGCTACCACAATGATGATTGTAATATTATCTTATTTTTATATGATGATTTAATTACCTCCTACTCATTCTGAATGCCTGCAAAATAAAAAAATAAAAAATAAATAAAAAAAAATAAATAAATAAATAAAAGGTAAAAAAGAGAATTTTGGAACTTGATTTTGGTTTTTAGATTTCAGAGAAGATTGAGCATTGAAAATTTAACATAATTATAATCAGACCCGTTTTAATATGACAGATTAAAAATTTATTGATTTGATGATTTGCAGCGATGATGACAGAAAATGAAACCCTCAGTAGTGCAATGAGGAGGTTACGATCTCCTGTTATTGTGCTTCAAGCACTTTTGAGCTGCTATTAGGGATGGGGCAGGGGCCGGTACCCCCACCCCCACCCCCACCCCCATTCCTATTCCTCAAACCTACCCCCATCACCTCCCCCAAAATCCATTTGGGGGGACCAATGGGGGGATGTTTTGGGGGAAGGTTCCCTATCCTCACCCCCAAAACCCATTTATCTCATTTCATTTTCTTTGCAATTCTAAATTTTAAAATTTCAATCCGAAAAGTAATAAAAACATAATAAAAATATAATACAAAATCCAAAATACAATATAAAATAGTATGTAAATTTTTATAATTTAATATTATAATTTATAATTTTTTTTAATTGTTAAAATTTATATATATAAATAAAATTAAAAATCAAAATAATATATATATATTATTTTGGGGGCCCATGGGGAAACACCCATCCCAGTTGCTATTCTCTTATCTCTTGTCAAGTTTTATGTTTTCTGTTCAGTTCCTGTCTGGTCCCTTGATTCAATTAAACAGGTTTTAATTTTAAGTTCTTGTCCAGAATCTGAATTTGAATTAAACAAGTTTGAAGTTCTTGTCCAGAATCAACACGTGTACGATCTATTTGCAGAAGTTTCAGCTTCCAACTCCAAAAGCAAAGCAATAGATTGTGGGGTGGTACAATTTGTGATAATGACTAATAGGTTTAGGACTTTGACAAAAAATATTGAAATCGTACACTTTAATCTTAAAAAATTAAAGAGAGCTTCTTTTGACAATCCAATTTTTTCTTTTTACACTTCTTTTCTAAAAACACTTCATTCTCAAAATTTAAATTTAAAAAAATTATAAAGAAACTTCATTTTGTTACAAGATTATCCTTTTTATCTTTTTTGAATTAAATTATTAAAAAAAAATTATCTCTCCTAAATCATTAGAGATTAATTATTACATATTAAATACTCTCTCCTAAATTGTTAATTACCATATTAAACTCTCTTTCTTCCAATACATATCTCTAATTTTATATCTCCATTATTTCTCAAGTAATACTAACAGTTAAGAAGAAAAAAAAAACTTACTAATAAACTTGATTTTTATGAACCATATGTATGTATATACTAAAAAAAAAAAAAAAAAAAAAAAACTCAAAAAACAAGTATCTTTTTTTTTTTTTTTTTTTAAATCGAAATATGAAAATGTTTTTTTGTTACTCTTATATGTATGTGATTGCTTAGAGAACTTTAATTCTTTCATTAGTCTTAGAAATTCTAAGTTTAATCAAATCTAGTTAAAACAATTCAAGCTTTCATATATATATATATATATATATTTATTTTTGAAAATTGACTTTTTAATATATATATATATATATTAATCAGAGATTGATCAAAAAGTATGGAAATATGATTTTTTTTTTTTTTTCAAAAATGGAGAGAGATTAATTAGAAGAGAGTTTTAATATGGTAATAACAGATTTAGGAAAGAGAGTTTAATACATAATATTTAATCTAATGATTTAGGAGAGAGATTTTTTTTTTAATAATTTAATTATTTTAAAGTGTCTTTAATTTTTTTTGTCTTGTTTAGTAATTTTAATTTAGGTTAAAATTGTCATTAATAAAAAAAATTAAATTGGAGTGTGAATAGATAATTTATGGATTGTAAGGAGAAACTCTCAAAATTAAATTTGGAACCTGGAATTGATCAATAATGATCAATACTATAAAAAGATAAGGGTGTTGCACCCATAAAACCTATTAGTACATTTATTTTTTATTAAAAGTTTTAATTATAGAAATATCTTAATAGAAATATATACTTTAATTAAAAATAAACAAATAGGTTTATACATTGACAAGTTTGCCCTTTCCAGGGTCATGGCGAGTGGATGATGAGAGTGGTTCACCTGCCATGATCAGTTGCCATGGCTTTTATGAATTTTGGGCAGAGGTTGAGACAAGTGAGTGAGGTGAGTGAGTTCAGTCGCCATGGTTACTTGTCATGAATAGGGTTGCACATTTTCCCCCGGATCTCCGTTTCCCCGCTTCCCCATCCCCATTTGGGGGGAAATTTTTGGGGAAAAATGGGGAAATGGGGAGGGATGGGGATGAAAATCATCCCCAAATTGAAATGGGGATGGGGATGGGGAAACCTCCCCCCATCCCCATTTCCCCATTTTCCCCACTAATATAGTGAAATGGGGATGGGGATGGGGATGGGGATGGGGGAGGTACCCCCATCCCCATTTCCCCATTTCCTCCACAATATTATAAAAATAATTATATATATATTTATATATTTTTTGTAATGTATTTTCTTTGATATTATTTTGTAATATATATATAACATTATTTTGTAATGTATTTTCTTTTGCATTTTGAATGGAATGTTTTTTTTTTTGTTTTTTTTTTATTTTTTAGTTTAATTTGTAATTTTCAATCAAATGGGGAAATGGGGAAATGGGGTAAACGGGGAAACGGGGAAAATGGGGAAATGGGGATGGTGATGGGGGGACCTCCCCCCAAAACTCCCCCATCCCCATTTTCCCCAAATGGGGAAATGGGGAGGGATGGGGAAGGGTTTGAGAAGTGGGGATGGGGATGGGGGGACCTATATCCATCCTCATTTCCCCAATGTGCATCCCTAGCCATGAACAAAGGTGAATTTTCAACTTCGCGCACCGGCCACTCAAAACTTCCTCTAGAAAGCCCGAAATCGCAATCCGTCAAATATTCTGGAAACTAGACGTTCGGGGCATTCTAAATATATGTAGAGCTCAACGTGGTTCAATATGAGAAGGGAGATATGGACCCCGAAATATGGGTGTTCTACATGAACATTTTACAATTTCAGCCCATCAACCTTTGAAAAACAGAGTTGGCATTATGCCCCGGTCCCGATGTCGCGTTCTAGCTCAATGGCGGATTGACCACGGAAACATGCCATGGTTGACTTCAAATCACATCATGGTTTGAGTCAACGGTGAGACCGTGACAACTCTGCATACTTTCTAATTCTTCACTTTTTAGCTCATTTTTGCCACTCAAACGTGACTTTACGTTCAAACACCATTGTAGGGAATATATACATACACAAGGCTCACAAAACACATTATATACAAAAATGTGCTCGAAAACGAGAACAGAAGCTAGGAAATGGGGACCTCAATTAGGTACATTTATCGTCAGATCGGAGGCGGTGAGAGTGAGGGAGAGAGAATAAGATTATAGTTAGGGTTTGATTGATTTTTTAATTTTTTATTATTTTTAATATTTATTTTTTAATTTCGATTTTGTATACTTTATTATTTGTTTTTATTAATTTTGTTTTTTAGTTGTATTATTACTTAATTTATTAATTTAAATGCATTTAATATATATTATTTTTTTTAATTTTTTAATTTTGAGATTTTCTTTATATTTTTATTGTTTTATTTATTAATCAAGGGCAGCAGAGTCATTTGACCCTTTGACCTTGTTAGAAAACACTTTTTCAACAGAATTTTTAACGTGAAGATTTAACGGGATAATACTGAAAACCGGGGGACCAGTCTGTGTAATATGTCAAACTAGAGGGACAAAAATGAATTTCGCCCACATTCTCATGATGAATATTTTTAAAACTCTCGTGATCAACGTGATCTCTCATTGTTAATAAGAAGAGAGAGAGAGTATAAAATAGGTATACATAAGTGCAAAACCCTATGTCTGTCAAACCTTCTAAATATTATTTTAAAACTCTCATGATCAACGTGATCTCTCATTAGTCATTATTAATAAGAAGAGAGAGAGTATAAAGTACACAATTCTGTATCTCACAAATACACAATTACACAAACCATCTAGAATTCTTAAATATTTTACAGATATGAAAATCAGTATCATTTAATGCACTTTATATGTGACCTCAAAAGACAAACCTTCTAAAAAGCTCTCCCTTCTAAATATTTTTTTTAATTCTCATGATGCATATTTTTAATACTCTCATGATCAACGTGATCTCATTGTTAATAAGAAGAGAGAGAGTATAAAGTACGTATATATAAGTGCAAAACCCTATGTCTCACAAATACTCAATTACACAAGCCATCTAGAATTCCTTGAACATTTTACAGACATGAAAATCAGTATCATTTCTAGAGAAATCATCAAGCCTTCTTCTTCAACCCCAAGCCATCTAAGAACCTATAAGCTCTCTGCCATGGATCAGTATGCTTTAGACTTTAGCTTCCCCATGGTCTTTTTTTATTCGGGACCATGCAAAAATTCTCATAACCTTAAGAAGTCCCTCTCAGAAACATTAACCCACTACTATCCTTTCGCAGGACGAATCAAAAATGATTGTTCTGTTGACTGCGACGATTATGGTGCGACTTTCATTGAAGCTAGCATAGCTGGGGATATCTCTGAGCTCATTGAACAACCAATTATTGAACTGGTGGAACAGCTACGGCCTTATAATGCAGAAGAATTTTTAAGTTCTCAGGTCAACCTGGCCGTTCAGGTCAATTACTTTGATTGCAGCGGTGTTGCGATATGTGTTTCCTTTAGGCACGGCATTGCCGATGCATGCGCAGCAGCACACTTTGTTAGAAACTGGTCTAAAGTTGCTTGTGGTGGATCTTTGATTGACATAAAAGATGTCATCTTTGATTGCACCTCTATCTTCCCTCCACAAGATGTCTCAGGCTTATCCAAAAGCAAACCTGAAGCCAACGATGAAAATATAACAAAATGGTTTGTGTTTGAGAATTCTAAAATAGCTGCTCTGCAAGAAAAAATTGGAGACCGACCAACGCGTTTTGAGGCCCTGCTTGCACTTATGTGGGGTGCAATGATAGCTGCAAAAGAAGAAAAAGATGAATCCAATCCAACACAATTTGGTGCATTAATTCCAGTGGATCTACGGCACAAAATGAATCCGGCGCTGCCAGAACAATGTATCGGGAACGCGATTACAATAGGGATGACAGGATGGCCAACAAAGGAAAAAGCTAACCATAACAAAATAGTATTAGAAGCTCGTGAATTGAAGAGTATGGTGGATGAGTACGTCAAAAATGGATTTCCAAATGGGTGGATGAATTGCATAAGAAATGAAGCTGCAATTGATAGAAATAGTACAATGAAGATGTTTACTTTTAGTAGTACTTGTAGACTTCCATTTTACGAAACTGATTTTGGTTGGGGGAAGCCGGTTTGGTACTGCTATGGCCAAAGGCAGCAAAACAATATTTTCGTTCTGCTTGACACCGCCAACGGCAAAGGAATACAAGTAATGGTGACATTGTCAAAGGAAGACATGGCCAAATTTGAACAAGATCCTGCCATTCTTGCTTATGCTTCTTCTAATTAATCCAACAACTTTCACTTGGACAATTAAGGGCTTAGTTCCCAAGCTATTAGATGAAATGATCATATGTTGTTTGTTTTGTTCGTCTTTTTATTAATCAGTATCTTATTAGCATTCAGATTTCGATCGAATGATTCGTTTCTAACGAAACAAAAATTTCCAAGGCAACAATCAAGAAAGCTCGAACCTTAATTAATAGTTATATTAATTAGAAAGAGACCTAATTAATATAATATAATTATATTAAGGGATAATTACCCTGGTGGCCATCGAATTGATGACACACTATTAAAATGGCCACTGGATTGGAAAGTTGTTCCAAAATGGCCATTTTTGGTGAACTTTGTGACACTAATGGCCATTCCATCCAATTCCATCCAATGAGTGGCATTTGGTAAATAAGGGGATGCCATTAATTTATTTTAGATTTTTTTTGAAAATCAATTTTTTCTTTTATTTTTGAAACGAATAATTATATTTAGTGTATATATGTATAGCATATCTCATACATATATATATATATACATGGTTTAATAAGTTCAAATGTTATATATATATATATATATATCTCAAAAAAACACACACACACATATGTATATATATATATATATATATATATATTTCTTTTTAAAGAAGATTAAGGCTAAAAAATCTAAAAAAACAAAGAAGAGACATGTGTAATGATCTAAACCATTTTTTTTTTAAAGAAATTATATTTAGTGTATGTAAATATATATATTTATATTTACGTACACTAAATATAATTATTCTTTTCAAAAAAAGAAAAAATTGATTTCTAAAAAAAATGTAAAATAAATTAATGTCATCCCCTTATTTACCAAACTACCACTCATTAGATGAAATTGGATGGAATGGTCATTAGTGTCACAAAGTTCGCTAAAAATGGCCATTTTGAAACAACTTTCCAATCCAGTGGCCATTTTGATAGTGTGTCATCAATTCGATGGCCACCGGGGTAATTATCCCTTATATTAATTAGGTCTCTTTCTAATTAATATAACTATTAATTAGATCTCTTTCTAATAGTTATATTAATTAGGTCTATTTTTAATAGTTATATTAAAACCTTAGTTATATTAATTAGTCTCTTTCTAATAAGAGTAATTGGCACTACACCCCCCCATGCTATACCCGAATTCACATTTTGCCCTCTGATTTTTTTTTAGGCAATAAACCCCCTGAACTATCAGAAATTTGCAATATGTGACGGAATAGTAACGCCATCCATTTTTCTGTCATGACAAATTGCACTAAGTTCCCCTTATTTTATACATAATTGTATTAAACTGGAAAAAATATAATAATATGACCTAAATAGCCCTCTGACCAAATTTTAAAAATGAAAATTTAAAATTGAAATAATGATGTTTGAATAATAATAAATTTCTGAACTTTTTGATAAAGAAAATTAAATAAATAGAGAAATGAAAAAATTAAATTAATTTAACAATTATTTAAATTATCTTTTTTTATTTAAATATCCATAAATATCACTTGTTCATTTACAATAACCATTGTATTAATAATGTCAATATATATATAATAATAATATTATAATAACTATAATAACTATAATAATATAATAATATAACAAAACTAATAAAATAAATACCCTATATTTTTTTTTGGCCATTATCATTTAATTTTATTTTTTTAAATATCCCTAAATATCACTTGTTCTTTTACAACAACCAGTGTATTGATTATGTCAAAAACAAAAATAAAAAATTATATAATAATAATAATAATAATAATAATAATAAAACTAATAAAATAATAATAATGATAATAATGATAATAATAATTTAAATACCCTATACTTTTTTTTCACCATTATCATTTAAATTATCTTTTTTTATTTAAATATCCCAAAATATCCTTGCACCTAACCCCCTATATACTTTTTTTTCGTCATTAAACCACCTGAACTTTCATAACAAGGGATATTTAAATTATTGTAAATGAACAAGTGATATTAAGAGATATTTTTTTAAAAGAATTAAATGATAATGGCGAAAAAAAAGTATATGGGGGGTTAGGTGCAGTGAAAGGTAACTTGTCAGTTGCTAAACATGTATGCCTCATGAAAATGCACAAAATCGAAATGCCTAACCTTGTAGCCGGCAATCAGAAACAGATGAAAGGACGGTGAGGCAAGGACTGCGGTGATGACAACTCAGCGCGGCGGCGACGATGAATAATCGGGTTGAGAGGTATCAGGATAGCTAGGGCAAGAGAGCAAAGCAATTGATTTAGGGATTTCACTTTCTTCGATTACAGTGAATGCCACATTTCTTTTAGGGGCAATTTTGCTATAAAAAACATTTATAGGGTATGTTTGCAATGCCAATATTGCTAAAATCCCTTTTACCAATTCAAGTAGGAATTTAAAGTTAAAAATCTACTTCTTAACAGAGAGATAATTTTAGGGTGCAGATATTTCAAATCATAAATATGATTTGTACACATAATTTATTAAAAAATATTTATTATAAAAATATTTTAATACAAATGTAACATATATATTTTTTTTAATTGTTACAACTATTACTACAATAGGACTGCAAGGGACCTGTTAAGATTAGATAATACATGTGTGTCTGGATATTTATTCTCACACATGTTTGTAAAATACATATAGTGGGACTTGAACCTCTCACCACAAGTTACTTTGATTAAAAATAAACCAAATACTATATACATCTATTAATTAAACCCATTATATCTTCAACTATCTCTTAATTTTAATTTTAATTTTTTAAAAAAAACTTATGATAAACTCTAATTCTATTTCAAGTATCAAAATTTCACATCATTGCATTATTATCATATAACAAAGTAATGAAAAAAAAATAAAAAAATTAAGGGACTTCGATCATACAAAGGTGTATATTTATTTACTTTTTATTTTTATTTTTATTCTTTTATGTGAAAATATGAATTCTATCTATAAAAAAAAAAAAGTGAAAAGTAATTTATTTTTATTAAAAAAAAATGGGGTAGATTGATGTATTCATGAGTGGTTTTTTTTTTTTTTTTTTTTTTTTTTTTTTTTTTTTTTTTTAAAAAAAAAAGAAAAAGAAAAATCATATGTTGTTATTTGCTTTAACCACCGATGATGGCTCATTAATTCGGACAAAGTTGGAACATAATATACTTTTTTAAAAAAATAAAAATTGGGTGTATTAATAATTTAAGAGAGTTTACAAATAAAATGTATTAAAATAAACATATTCATTTCAACAAGGGTACTATTGGCATTAGGATGGGTGTTTATTGTTATAGTAATGATTTAATTATTAAATTTTAGACATGTGAGTACTTATAAGGTAAGCGTGTAAGTGCTTGTTTGGTTGAGCTTTCTACTGGCTCAAAAGGTCTACCAACGTCTATTTGAGTTTTTTAGAGTTGTTTGGTTGGGCTTTTGAGATTGTCTATTTTAAATTGAGTAAAGGCTAGTAGAGTTTAAACCTCTACTGGGCAAAAGCTCATGAGGAGGTGCTTCTCCAAATAGACATTTTTTTTTAAAAAGTCTACCAACCAAACATCTATGATTTAGAGCTTGTTTGGTTGAGCTTTTGAAAAACCTCTATTGTTAAAAGATCTACTTGTAGTAGATCTATTAGAAATAGAGTTTTTGAAAAAAAAATCATATATGTTTGGTTGGTAGACTTTTTAAAAAAAAAAGGTTTATTTGAAGAAGCACCTCCTCATGAACTTTTGTCCAGTAGAGGTTTAAACTCTACTAGCCTCTACTCAATTTAAAATAGACAATCTTAATAGCTCAACCAAACAACTCTAAAAAACTCAAATAGACGTTAGTAGACCTTTTGAGCCAGTAGAAAGCTCAACCAAACAAGCACTTATTTTTCAAAAACTCTGTTTCTAATAGATCTACTACAAATAGATCTTTTACCAATAGAGGTTTTTCAAAAGCCCAACCAAACAAGCTCTAAATTATATTTATGGGTGGCAATATAGGCAGCCATAGTTTTAAAATTATATATGTGATTTATTCTATTATTATTATTATTTTGAAGTATTACAATAAGACTGTCGAGACAAAATTAAATAATACATATGCGGCTCTGATATTTACTTTCATAACGGGAGATATCAACTCTCACAAACCGGGGAGAACTCACACACTTGAAAAACGCTAATTTTGAAGAAAAACAAAATATTAGGGCCCATCCTGTAAGCCGTTTTTTGTTTTTGTTTTTCGAAAAGAAAAATGAAAATGAAAACAGTGTTTTTGGTTTCATTTTTGAATTCCGAATACGCGTCTGGTAGCATTTACTGGATTCCGTATTTTGAAAATAAAAACGGAAAAAACGCGTTCGGTAGGATAACCGAAAACTTTTGAAAATTGAAATATCAATTTTTACCATTTGTTTAATATTATAACAATTATAAATAAATGATTAAATAATTAACAAAAAAAACATTTTTTAATTTAATTTAGGGTTTAAGAAATTTTAACAGTTGAAGAGGAAGAGGAAGAGGAAGAGGACCAGATCGGCAGAGATCGGCGGCGATCGGAGGAGGAAGAAGAAGAAGGGAGGAGGAAGAAGAAGAAGATGACGGTGGGGAGAAGAAGAAGGTGACGGCGGGGAGAAGGAGAAAAAGAGGATGACAGCGGGGAGAAGAGGAAGATGACGGCGGGAGAAGGAGAAGAAGAGGATGACTACGGGGAGAAGAAGACGAAGAAGAAGAAGAAGAGCAGTGGGCGGCGACGATAGGAGGAGGAAGAAGAAGAAGAAGGCGGGGAGGAGAAGAAGAAGAAGAAGAAGAAGAAGATGGCGGTGGGGAGAAGAAGAAGAGCAGCTGTGAGCGGTGGAGGACTGGACTGGACGAGGGAGGAAGAAGAAGTAGGTGAAAAAAAAAAAGTTTTATTAAAATAAATATATATTTAATTATAAGGGACTCATTTCATTTGGAAAACAAAAACAAATTCATGAAAAACAAGTTTTTTTTGTTTTTCAAAATTTCCACTTTTAACACTGGTTTTGTTTTTCATTTTGTTTTTGTATTTTGAAAATAAAATGAAAAACGGTTTACAGGACGCGAATTCGAAATCATTTTTGGAAAACAAAAACGAAAACAGACTGAAAACATGCTGCAGGACAGCCCCTTAGTATTATTGGGCTGAAACCATGTGTTTGGCCCGAGTAATATGGGCCTCTTATCTTGGGCCAGAAGACATGTAACAAAAAGCCCGAATATCTCACCTATTCGACCCAAAACTTAAATTGAAGAAATATTTGGGGGTCAAAAAGGAAAAAGAAAACACGAAGAGCAAACCCTAACCCTAATAAACATTCGCTTATAAAAAGCCAACATCTTTACCAATCTCCACCGGCAGCACCACTCGTTCCATCACTCGTTTAGTCGACGCTCCTCTCTGGTTTCTACTCGTGTTATCTGTATTTTCGTCGAGTACTGTTCTTCTTTTTGCTTTTTAATTGTTTTTTGTTTTTCTAATTCTTTGATTTTAATGATTTAAATCTATGTCGGTCAATGATGAGTTTATAATTATAAATTTATAATCATATAATGATGGTGATTTAAGCTTGGTTTCTCGGTGATGATCAACAATGATGACGAGTCCGATATCCATTCTTAAAATCGTGACGACAAAACGAGGCATTTGTCTGAGAGCAAGGGCGTAGCCAAGGGTAGGCTACCCCTGGCTATAGCCCGGTCTAAAACTAGGGAAAAAAATATATTATTAGTTACATAAATTATTTATGAGTTAATTATGAGATTATTTAATATAATCAAACTAAATTCTTTCAAATCGATACAAATATTTTAGAGTACGTTCTATATTGTAAAACCCACTAAATTATCTAATAAAATAATTTTTGTAATTCAAATTTAATTATTTTCAATACTGATTGTTAAATTATTTTATTTATGTTGATTGTTAAACTATTTGATCTCCTGTTTTATTAGCACGAGTGCAAGACTCTCTTACCCTCTCATAGTCCTTACATAACTAATCTCAAAATATTAATTTTATCATCAATATATATATATCCCGGTTTTGGTCAGTGTACATCGATATAACTTACATCAATGTGTTGCATGTGGACCACTGATCATGGAGAAACACTTACAAGTGCATACAAACTGAGTCGAAGCATGTAAATCTAGTAGTCCACATGCAACGCACTAATGTAAGTTACGTTGCATGTGGGCCACTGATTATGAAGAAACATTGACAAGTGCATACACAGTTAGTCAAAGCATGTAAATCTAATTGTCCACATGCAACACACTGATGTAAGTTATATTAGTGCGTACTGAATTGAAAATATATATATATATATATTACAAAAAAATTAGGAAACTCTAATATTTTTCCTTTATTGTCATTTATTTTTATTTTATAATTTTGTATAAAATACAAAATAAATTGGACTTCTAACATTTCTTATTTCTTTTAATTAGGTGTATATGCTGTTATACTATTAGAGCTTTTATGTTTTATTAAGTTTCATTTATCGAAATGTTAAATATGCTTAGCCCACCCATAGAAAAAATTCTAGCTACGCCACTGTCTGAGAGAAACCCCTATTTTCATCATTATTATTTTTCCTTCTTTCGCTTTCAAACAATTAAAAAAGTTATTTATTTATTTATTTATTTTAATTCTCTCATAATAGTTTTTGTGGGCATAATGATGATTGTAATATTATCTTATTTTTATATGATGATTTAATTACCTCCTACTCATTCTGAATGCCTGCAAAAAAAAAAAAAAAAAAAAAAAAAAAAAGTAAAAGAGAGAATTTTGGAACTTGATTATGGTTTTTTGATTTCAGAGAAATTTTTTTTACATAATTATAATCAGACCCATTTTGAATAAAAGCTAATTAATATGACAAAGATGAAACATTTATTGATTTGTTGATTTGCAGCGATGATGAGAGAAAATGAAACTCTCAGTAGTGCAATGAGGAGGTTACGATTTCCTGTGATTGTGCTTCAAGCACTTTTGAGCTGCTATCCTCTTTTCTCTTGTCAAGTTTTATGTTTTCTGTTCAGTTACTGTCTGGTTCCTTGATTTAATTAAACAGGTTTTAATTTTAAGTTCTTGTCCAGAATCTGAATTTGAATTAAACTGGTTTGAAGTTCTTGTCCAGAATCAACACGTGTACTATCTATTTGCAGAAGTTTCAGCTTCCAACACCAAAAGCAAAGCAATAGATTGTGGGGTGGTACAATTTGTGATAATGACTAATTGGTTTAGGACATTGACAAAAAATATTGACATCGTACACTTTAATCTTAAAAAATTAAATTTGGAACCTGGAATTGATCAATAATGATCAATACTATAAAAAGATAAGGGTGTTACACCAATAAAACCTATTAGTACACCTATTTTTTATTAAAAATTTTAATTATAGAAATATCATAATAGAAATTTTGGTTTATACATTGACAAGTTTGCCCTTTCCAGGGTCATGGTGAATGGTTCACTCGCCATGATCAGTTGCCATGGCTTTTATGAATTTTGGGCAGAGGTGAGGCGGGTGAGTGAGTTTAGTTGCCATGGTTACTTGCCATGAACAGAGATGGAATTTTTAGCTTCACGCACCGGCCACTCAAACAAGCATAATTTCCTCTAGAAAGCTCGGAATCGCAATCCGTCAAATGTCTGGAAACTAGACGTCCGGGGGCGTTCTAAATATATGTAGAGCTCAACGTGATTCAATATGAGGAGGGAGATATGAACCCTGAAATATGGGTGTTCTGTATGAACATTTTACAATTTCAGCTCATCAACCTTTGAAAAACAGAGTTGGCACTATGCCCCGGTCCCAATGTCGCGTTCTAGCTCAATGACGGATTGACCACGGAAACATGCCGTGGTTGACCTCAAATCACATCATGGTTTGAGTTAACGGTGAGACCGTGACAACTCTGCATACTTTCCAATTCTTCACTTTTTAGCTCATTTTTGCTATCCAAACGTGACTTTACATTCAAACACCATTGTAGGGAATATATACCTACACAAGGCTCACAAAACACATTATATACAAAAATGCGCTCGAAAACGAGAACAGAAACTAGGAAATAGGGACCTCAATTAGGTGTATTTATCGTCCGATCAGAGGCGGTGAGAGTGAGGGAGAGAGAAGAGAGAGTATAAAATAGGTATACATAAGTGCAAAACCCTATGTCTCACAATTAGGTGTATTTTTAAAACTCTCGTGATCAACGTGATCTCTCATTGTTAATAAGAAGAGAGAGAGAGAGAGTATAAAATAGGTATACATAAGTGCAAAACCCTATGTCTCACAATTACACAAGCCATCTAGAATTCTTTAACATTTTATGGACATAAAAGTCATTATCATTTAATGCACTTTATATAAGGTCAAACCTTCTAGAAAGCTCTCTCTTCTAAATATTTTTTTAATTCTCTCATCGTGATCTCTCATTATTAATAAGAAGAGAGAGTGTATAAAGTAGGTATACATTAGTGCAAAAATCTGTCTCACAAATACACAATTACACAAACCATCTAGAGTTCTTAAATATTTTACAGACAAGAAAATCAGTATCATTTAATGCACTTTATATGTGACCTCAAAAGTCAAACCTTCTAAATATTTTTTTAATTCCCTCATGATCAACGTGATCTCTCATTGTTAATAAGAAGAGAGAGAGTATAAAGTACGTATATATAAGTGCAAAACCCTATGTCTCACAAATACTCAATTACACAAGCCATCTAGAATTCCTTAACATTTTACAGACATGAAAATCAGTATCATTTCTAGAGAAATCATCAAGCCTTCTTCTTCAACCCCAAGCCATCTAAGAACCTATAAGCTCTCTGCCATGGATCAGTATGCTTTAGACTTTAGCTTCCCCATGGTCTTTTTTTATTCGGGACCATGCAAAAATTCTCATAACCTTAAGAAGTCCCTCTCAGAAACATTAACCCACTACTATCCTTTTGCAGGCCGAATCAAAGATGGTTGTTCTGTTGACTGCGACGATTATGGTGCGACTTTCATTGAAGCTAGCATAGCTGGGGATATCTCTGAGCTCATTGAACAACCAAATATTGAACTGGTGGAACAGCTACGGCCTTATAATGCAGAAGAATTTTTAAGTTCTCAGGTCAACCTGGCCGTTCAGGTCAATTACTTTGATTGCAGCGGTGTTGCGATATGTGTTTCCTTTAGGCACGGCATTGCCGATGCATGCGCAGCAGCACACTTTGTTAGAAACTGGTCTAAAGTTGCTTGTGGTGGATCTTTGATTGACATAAAAGATGTCATCTTTGATTGCACCTCTATCTTCCCTCCACAAGATGTCTCAGGCTTATCCAAAAGCAAACCTGAAGCCAACGATGAATATATAACAAAATGGTTTGTGTTTGAGAATTCTAAAATAGCTGCTCTGCAAGAAAAAATTGGAGACCGACCAACGCGTTTTGAGGCCCTGCTTGCACTTATGTGGGGTGCAATGATAGCTGCAAAAGAAGAAAAAGATGAATCCAATCCAACACAATTTGGTGCATTAATTCCAGTGGATCTACGGCACAAAATGAATCCGGCGCTGCCAGAACAATGTATCGGGAACGCGATTACAATAGGGATGACAGGATGGCCAACAAAGGAAAAAGCTAACCATAACAAAATAGTATTAGAAGCTCGTGAATTGAAGAGTATGGTGGATGAGTACGCCAAAAATGGATTTCCAAATGGGTGGATGAATTGCATAAGAAATGAAGCTGCAATTGATAGAAATAGTGCAATGAAGATGTTTACTTTTAGTAGTACTTGTAGACTTCCATTTTACGAAACTGATTTTGGTTGGGGGAAGCCGGTCTGGTACTGCTATGGCCAAAGGCAGAAAAACAATATTTTCATTCTGCTTGACACCGCCAACGGCAAAGGAATACAAGTAATGGTGGTATTGTCAAAGGAAGACATGGCCAAATTTGAACAAGATCCTGCCATTCTTGCTTACGCTTCTTCTAATTAATCCAACAACTTTCACTTAGACAATAAGGGCTTATTTCCCAAGCTGTTAGATGAAATGATCATATGTTGTTTGTTTTGTTCATCTTTTTATTAATCAGTATCTTATTAGCATTCAGATTTCGATCGGATGATTCGTTTCTAACGAAACAAAAATTTCCAAGGCAACAATCAAGAAAGCTCGAACCTTAATTAATAGTTATATTAATTAGAAAGAGACCTAATTAATATAATATTAATTATATTAATTAGGTCTCTTTCTAATTAATATAACTATTAATTAGATCTCTTTCTAATAGTTATATTAATTAGGTCTATTTTTAATAGTTATATTAATAAGTCTCTTTCTAATAAGAGTAATTGGCACTACCCCCACCCCCCACTATACCCGAATTCACATGTTGCCCTCTGATTTTTTTTTTAAGGTACTAAACCCCCTGAACTATCAGAAATTGGCAATATGTCATATGTGACGGAATAGTAGCGCCATCCATTTTTCTATCATGACA
The DNA here is from genome assembly GCA_954870605.1 of Acer campestre. Lineage (NCBI taxonomy): Eukaryota > Viridiplantae > Streptophyta > Magnoliopsida > Sapindales > Sapindaceae > Acer > Acer campestre. The sequence continues at coordinate 3,961,750 of OX940800.1, forward strand.
AATTACACTAAGTTCCCCTTATTATATACATAATTGTATTAAACCGGAAAAAATATAATAATATGACCTAAATAGCCATCTGACCAAATTTTAAAAATGAAAATTTAAAATTGAAATAATGATGTTTGAATAATTATAAATTTCTGAACTTTTTGATAAAGAAAATTAAATAAATAGAGAAATGAAAAAATTAAATTAATTTAACAATTATTTAAATTATCTTTTTTATTTATTTATTTAAATATCCATAAATATCACTTGTTCATTTACAATAACCATTGTATTAATAATGTCAAAAAAATAAAATAAAAAATTTTATGATAATAATATTATAATAACTATAATAATATAATAATATAACAAAACTAATAAAATAATAATAATGATAATAATAATAATTTAAATACCCTATATTTTTTTTTGGCCATTATCATTTAATTTTATTTTTTTTAAATATCCCTAAATATCACTTGTTCTTTTACAATAAGCAGTGTATTGATTATGTCAAAAAAAATATTATATAATAATAATAATAATAATAACAATAATAATAATAATAAAACTAATAAAATAATAATAATGATAATAATGATAATAATGATAATAATAATTTAAATACCCTATACTTTTTTTTCACCATTATCATTTAAATTATCTTTTTTATTTAAATATCCCAAAATATCCATGCACCTGACCCTTATATACTTTGTTTTGGTCATTAAACCACCTGAACTTTCATAACAAGGGATATTTAAATTATTGTAAATGAACAAGTGATATTTAGAGATATTTAAAAAAAAAATTATATGATAATGGCGAAAAAAAAGTATAGAGTATTTAAATTATTATTATTATTTTTATCATTATTATTATTATTTGGGAGAATCGCAAATACCCCCCGACTTTTAAGCTAATGGCAAATCAAACCCTCTGGTTTGAACAATCAGCAAACAACCCCCTACAAATTTGAACAATCAGCAAATAACCCCCTACAAATCAGCAAATAACCCCCTACATGCAGCAAAAAATGCAAGGGTCCTTAACGGTAGGGGGCTGTTTGCTGATTGTTCAAACGAGAGGGTTTGATTTGCCATTTGGTTAAAAGTCAGGGGGGTATTTGCGATTCTCCCTTATTATTTTATTATTTTATTAGTTTATGCAGTGAAAGGTAACTTGTCAGGGGCTAAACAGGTATGCCTCATGAAAATGCACAAAATCGAAATGCCTAACCTTGTAGCCGACAATCAGAAACAGAAGAAAGGATGGCGAGGTGAAGACTGCGGTGACGACAACTCAGCGTAGCAGCGACGAGGCGGCTTGACAGCGACGATGAACAATCGGGTTGAGAGGTATCAGGATAGTTAGGGCAAGAGGGCAAAGCAATTGATTTAGGGATTTCACTTTCTGCGATTACAGTGAATGCCACATTTCTTTTAGGGGCAATTTTGCTATAAAAAACATTTATAGGGTATGTTTGCAATTAAGCCCCTCAAATAGGCAATATTGCTAAAATCCCTTTTACCAATTCAAGTAGGAATTTAAAGTTAAAAATCTACTTCTTAACAGAGAGATAATTTTAGGGTGCAGATATTTCCAATCATAAATATGATTTGTACACATAATTTTTTTAAAAATATTTATTATAAAAATATTTTAATACAAATGTAACTGAATTTTTTTTTTTAATTGTTACAGCTATTACTACAATAGGACTGTAAGGGACCTGTTAAGATTAGATAATACATGTGTGTCTGGATATTTATTCTCACAAATTGGGAAAAAATTTCTCACACATGTTTGTAAAATACGTATAGTGGGACTTGAACCTCTCACCACAAGTTACTTTGATTAAAGATAAACCAAATACTATATACACCTATTAATTAAACCCATTATATCTTCAACTATCTCTTAATTTTTATTTTTATTTTTTAAAAAAAAAACTTACAATAAACTCTAATTCTATTTCAAGTATCAAAAATTCACATCATTGCATGATTATCATATAACAAAGTAATGAAAAAATAAATAAAAAATTAAGGGACTTCGATCATACAAAGGTGTATATTTATTTACTTTTTTTTTATTATTATTATTCTTTTATGTGAAGATATGAATTCTATCTATAAACAAAAAGTGAAAAGTAATATACTTTTTTTAAAAAATAAAAATTGGGTGTATTAATAATTTAAGAGAGTTTACAAATAAAATGTATTAAAATAAACATATTCATTTCAATAAGGGTACTATTGGCATTAGGATGGGTGTTTATTGTTATAGTAATGATTTAATTATTAAAATTTAGACATGTGAGTACTTATAAAATAAGTGTGTAAATCATATTTATGGGTGGCAATATAGGCAGCCATAGTTTTAAAATTATATATGTGATTTATTCTGTTATTATTATTATTTTGAAGTATTACAATAAGACTGTCGAGACAAAATTAAATAATACATATGCGGCTCTGATATTTACTTTCATAACGGGAGATATCTACTCCCACAAACCGAAGGGAACTCACATACTTGTAAAACGCTAATTTTGAAGAAAAACAAAATATTAGTATTATTGGGCTGAAACCATGTGTTTGGCCCGAGTAATATGGGCCTCTTATATTGGCCAGAAGACATGTACCAAAAAGTCAGAATATCTCACCTATTCGACCCAAAACGTAAATTGATGAAATATTTGGGGGGTCAAAAAGGAAAAAAAAAAAAACACGAAGAGCAAACCCTAACCCTAAAAAACATTCGCTTATAAAAGGCCAACATCTTCACCAATCTCTGCCGGCAGCACCACTCGATCCCTCACTTGTTCAGTCGACGCTCCTCTCTGGTTTCTACTCGTGTTTTCTGTATTTTCGTCGAGTACTGTTCTTCTTTTTGCTTTTTAATTGTTTTTTATTTTTCTAATTCTTTGATTTTAATGATTTAAATCTATGTCGGTCAATGATGAGTTTATAATTATAAATCTTTAATCATATAATGATGGTGATTTAAGCTTGGTTTCTCGGTGATGATCAACAATGATGACGAGTCCGATATCCATTCTTAAAATCGTGACGACAAAACGAGGCATTTGTCTGAGAGAAACCCCTATTTTCATCATTATTATTTTTCCTTCTTTCGCTTTCAAACAATTAAAAAAGTTTTTAATTATTTATTTTAATTCTCTCATAATAGTTTTTGTGGGCATAATGATGATTGTAATATTATCTTATTTTTATATGATGATTTAATTACCTCCTACTCATTCTGAATGCCTGCAAAAAAAAAAGTAAAAGAGAGAATTTTGGAACTTGATTATGGTTTTTTGATTTCAGAGAAATTTTTTTTACATAATTATAATCAGACCCATTTTGAATAAAAGCTAATTAATATGACAAAGATGAAACATTTATTGATTTGTTGATTTGCAGCGATGATGAGAGAAAATGAAAACTCTCAGTAGTGCAATGAGGAGGTTACGATTTCCTGTGATTGTGCTTCAAGCACTTTTGAGCTGCTATTCTCTTTTATCTTGTCAAGTTTTATGTTTTCTGTTCAGTTCCTGTCTGGTTCCTTGATTCAATTAAACAGGTTTTAATTTTAAGTTCTTGTCCAGAATCTGAACTTCAATTAAACGGGTTTGAAGTTCTTGTCCAGAATCAACACGTGTACGGTCTATTTGCAGAAGTTTCAGCTTCCAACACCAAAAGCAAAGCAATAGATTGTGGTGTGGTACAATTTGTGATAATGACTAATTGGTTTAGGACATTGACAAAAAATATTGAGATCGTACACTTTAATCTTAAAAAATTATATTTAGAACCTGGAATTTATCAAATAATGATTAAAACTAAATAAAATAATAATAATAACAATTTAAGGGACACCCATAAAATTTATTAGGATATCAATTTTTTTATTAAAAAATTTTAATTATAAAAATATCTTAATAGAAATTTATAGATAAATTACTTTAATTTAAAATAAATCAAATACTATATATATTTATTAATTACACTCATATCTTCAATTATGTTTCTTTATCAATAAAAACTTATCTTTAAAAAAATAAGAAATATATTTTTTAACGATAATTATAGATATTAACAATTTTTTTTTTTTTTTTGTAAGAGAATTTGAGATTGAAAATCTCTTGACCCTGTATACGGTTCCATATATTAACTTTTATTGCATTTGAGATATTTTCAAAAGTAAATTGGACCATCCTTAAAAAAGGATTTGATTCCAAAAATGATATAATTTTTTTATTATTTTTTTATAAATTGAGTGTGATAATAATTTAAGAGTGCTTATAAATAATATGGATTAAAATGAATATATTTATTTCAATGAGGGTATTATTGGCATTATGATGGGTCATGAGTGCTTACAGTAATATTTATTTTTAAAATTTTAGATATTGGTGTACTTATAAAAATAGATGTACTTATAAAAATAGATGTACTAATAAGTTTTATGGATGTCTACACCAAAAAATAAATCTATTATAATTCTACTGTAAATGGAATTTGTTCAATGAAATATGTTAAAACATTAATAAATAGTTATGCTGTGATCACAAATCAAACTGGCCCATTAGCTCAGTTGGTTAGAGCGTCGTGCTAATAACGCGAAGGTCGCAGGTTCGAGACCTGCATGGGCCATTCTTTTTTTTTTTTCTTTTTTTCTAAATGGGTGATTTGATTTCTGCTGTATTTGAACTGCTGTATGTAACTTTATATTTAAACCAATTGACATTTACTGAAGTAACAGAAAATGGTTCATTTTTAACTACGTAAAGAATTTTGCTTCAAGATTTATGCCAAAAAGCAATTTTGATTATTTGATTTCAATAATTAAATGTATGATGAGCCTGCAATAAAATGACACCATGGCAATTGTGAACCACAACAGAGATTAATAACTTTGAAAAGGTTCCCCACATCATCCACTGATTCAGAGAGTATCATATCATATCATTATCCCAAATGAAGATTTTGCCACGTGGCAGGCCATTAAACAAGTGAAATTAGCTTGAACCATCCAATGAGAAGAAGACCCTTATCCAATATCTTATCTATCTCACCCCAAAGCCACCAAAATTCGGACTTGTCCTTCCTCCACATACAAAACAACCTCTCTTTTGTAAAACAATCAATAGTTTTTGCTTCTCAGAGAGAGCAGCAAAAAAGAAAAAAAGATGGCAGCTTCACTACAAGCAGTGGCTACTCTGATGCAACCCACCAAGGTGGGTGTGTCACCTGCTCGCACCAGCAGTGTTCAATTGAGGTCTTCACAGAGCATTTCAAAGGCTTTTGGTGTAGCGGATACAGCTGGTGGTAGGATCACTTGCTCCTTGCAATCTGATTTCAAGGACTTGGCTCAGAAATGTGTTGATGCTACCAAGATCGCTGGCTTTGCCCTTGCCACTTCTGCTCTCGTCGTTTCGGTCTGTCTGTTTTACTCTTTCTCTCTAACAATATGATCATAAATATGTGTTGTTTTGTGTTCTTTCTTGATATGTTTGTCCTAGCTAGTAGAGAAAGGTAGTATTTTTTATGAATGGTTTCTGTTGCAGCTCTAAATTGATTTCATTTTGATCTTTTTTTTTTTATATGGGGAAAGATGGAAAAGATTGTTTTTTGAATTTACCAATGAACAATTGACAATGAAACTACCAATCATTCAACAATATAAAGCCAAATATGTCATTTTTATTTATTTATTTATACATATTGATGCACAAATATCAAATCTAGAGGCCAAGCTTTTGTGTCATCTGAATCAATAAGTGATTGATTTAGCATTGCTAAGAGTGGACAGAGGTTCTATCATTGTTATTAGGCCTGTAATGAATTTGTTAATATGTTTAGTCATTTTAATCAAACTTAACTGTTATGTTGTGAGATTGAGGAGTGATATTGGGGGATGAATCAGGATTGTAATCTGACTCGTTTGATCGGTTAATTTATTTGATCAGGGAGCTAGCGCTGAAGGTGTACCGAAGAGGCTAACCTATGACGAAATCCAGAGCAAAACATACACGGAAGTAAAGGGAACTGGAACTGCTAACCAGTGCCCAACAGTTGATGGTGGAGTTGAAGCATTTGCCTTCAAACCCGGCAAATACCAGGCGAAGAAGTTCTGCTTGGAGCCCACTTCCTTCACCGTCAAGGCTGAAGGTGTGAGCAAGAACGCCCCACCAGAGTTCCAGAACACGAAGCTCATGACCCGTCTCACCTACACACTTGATGAGATTGAGGGACCTTTTGAAGTGTCTTCTGATGGCAGCATTAGATTCGAAGAGAAGGATGGGATTGACTATGCTGCAGTGACAGTTCAATTGCCTGGCGGTGAGCGTGTGCCTTTCCTTTTCACCATCAAACAGTTGGTGGCATCAGGCAAACCAGACGGTTTCTCAGGAGATTTTCTCGTACCATCCTACCGTGGATCGTCTTTCTTGGACCCAAAGGGAAGAGGTGGTTCAACTGGTTATGACAATGCTGTTGCATTGCCGGCTGGAGGTAGAGGAGACGAGGAAGAACTCGTGAAAGAGAATGTCAAGAATGTTGCTTCTTCGACAGGAAAGATCACCATGAGTGTAACCAAGAGCAAGCCCGAGACTGGTGAGCTCATCGGAGTTTTCGAAAGCATTCAGCCATCTGATACTGATTTGGGAGCAAAGGTTCCGAAAGAAGTGAAGATCCAGGGGATCTGGTATGCTCAGCTTGAATCATAGAGCAATCACTCTTTGATGTTGTTATTAATGTGTACTTATTCTTGTTCAGGTTTTTGAAATATGTTGAAAGGTGTTGCTAAACTTTTCTGTGACCCAATTGAGAAAAGCAGTACTGAGAATGTTATCTTTCTTGTATATTATTATGACTTGTTAAAAAATAATGTTTTCAATTTTCAGCCAAAAAAAAAAAAAAAAAGTTAAAGTTGATGATACCTTCTGGATCTTGGCAAAAAAAATGCACTTGGGTTCTTGTTGTCATCAAAATTGAAAACCATGTTTTACAACAAATTCTAAGGAGAGATGTTTTACGACTGGGATAAGACCATCTCCAATGCATATGTCAATGCCAATGCCAATGTCAATGCCAAATTTGGCACAAAAAAGTGTAAAATACTATATTTGGCACATCAATTTAGCATTGTGCTCCAATGCATAATCCTATTTAAAACTATTTTTATTATTTTATTAATTAAAATTATAAAAGTAAACACTTATCATAAATGCATTCATTATTTCTTTTAATGTTCCAATGCAAAATTTCATTAATGCATTCATTATTTCATTTAAAATATATGTATAATGACATTTTTGTAATTAAAAAAAGAGCATTTATTGCTGTGTCAAATTTGGCATATGCTATATTGTGTGCCAAATTTGGCACACAATATAGCATATGCCAAATTTGACACATCATTTGGCATTGCATTGGAGGAGGATTTTTACACCCTATGCTAAATTTTAGCATTGACACAATTATTTGGCACAGCATTGGAGATGCTCTAAGGGTTCATGAGACTTATCGGTAACAAACGGTATATGCCCAGCTCCAATGTCTATTCCGGAGATATCACCAGTAATGTGTAAGGAGAGATATACTACCATTTGTACTAAAAGGCCCGTGACCCTGATGGGCTGGGCTTGAGGGCAAGATCGTCCTAAAGAATAAAAAAAATCAATGATATTTTAGACACTTCTTTTGACACTTTCTTTCTAAAGACATTTCATTCTTAAAATTTAAAATTAAAAAAAAAAAAAATTATAAAGACATTTTCCTTTGTTCCAAGATTATCTTTTTTATCTTTTGATACTCCTATTTTTTTTTTTTTTATAAAAAAAAAAAAAATTATATGTGGTAAATCATTAGATTAAATGTTACATATTAAACAATCTCTCCTAAATTTTTACTTACCATATTAAATTTTCTCTTCTCCAATACATATTTCTAATTTTCTATATCCATTCTTTCTCAAACAAGACTAACCGTTAAGAAAAGGAAAAAAAAAAAAAAAACTTACGAATAAACTTGATTTTTAAAAACCGTATATATGTATATATTAGAAAAAACAAAAACTCAAAAAACAAGTATTTTTTTTTTTTTTTAAATCAAAATATGAAAATGTTTTTTGTTACTTTGGTAGGTATGTGATTGGCTAGAGAACTTTAATTCTTTCATTAGTCTTAGAAATTCTGAATTTAATCGAATCTAATTACAACAAATCAAGTTTTCATATATCTATTTTTTTTTTTAAATTGACTTTTTAATATATATATATATATTACTGTTAGTAAAAAACCAAAATATTCATAAGTTTTTTTTCTCTTTAACTATTAATCAAATATTGATGGAGAAAGTATGCAGATATGATTTATTTTTTATTTATTTTTTAAATGGAGAGAGTAATAAGGAGAGATTGTTTAATATTGTAATAATAGATTTAGGAGAGAAAGTTTGGTTTTTAGCAAAATTGCCCTATTTTAGGGGTTGAATTGCAAATCTACCCTAAAACCCAAATTAATTGCAAAAATACCATAAAATGACCACAATACCCTTTATCATAACTATACCCCATTTACTAACCACCAACCAACCATTTACCAACCCTTAAAAAAAAACTAGCAATTTACCATCATCTAACCCTTTTTTTTTCTCTACATCATCTAACCTTTTTTTTTTTTTTCTATATATCACATTCCCTTTTCATATTTGAAGTTTTAAAAACATTGAGGAATTGTTTAAAGGGGTAAGTATTATTACTTTGTAAAATTATTTTTCCATCCTACAAATTTTTTTTTTTGAAATCCGGAAAATGTATTAAAAAAAGTTTGAAAAACTATCGAGTCAGCCTGACCCGATGTTTTTTTCCATCGGGCCAGGCTGACCCGACATCGGGCACCCTGACCTGATGGTTTTTTCCATATTTGAAAAACCATCGGGTCGGGATCGGTCCCCCCGACCCAATAAAAAAAAACATCGGGTCAGGCCGACCCTTCATCGAGTCAGGGTGGCTCGATGGAAAAAAACATTTGATCAGGGCGACCCGATGTCGGTCCCCCAGACCTGATGGTTTTTCAAACTTTTTTTAATACATTTTCCGGATTTCAAAAAAAAAAAAAAATTGGTAGGATGGAAAAATAATTTTACAAAGTAATAATACTTACCCCTTCAAACAATTCCTCAATGTTTTTAAAACTTCAAATATGAAAAGGGAATGTGATGTAGAGAAAAAAAAAAGGTTAGATGATGTAGAGAGAAAAAAATGGTTAGATGATGTAGAGAAAAAAAAAAGGGTTAGATGAAGGTAAATTGTTTTTTTTTTTTTTTTTTAAGGGTTAGTAAATGGTTGGTTGGTGGTTAGTAAATGTAATTAATATAGTTAGTAAATGGGGTATAGTTATGATAAGGGGTATTGTAGTTATTTTATGGCATTTTTGCAATTAATTTGGGTTTTATGATAGATTTGCGATTCAGCCCCTAAAATAGGGCAATTTTGCAAAAAACCCTAATATTTAATCTAATGATTTATGAGAGAGATTTTTTTTTTTATTAAATAATTTAATTAGTTTGGAGAATTTTTGTTGTCTTGTTTAGTAACTTTAATTTAGGTTAAAATTGTTATTAATAAAAAAAATTAAATTAGAATGTAAATAAATAATTTATGGGTCGTACGAAGAAGCTCTCGATATTTTATACAAAATAAGCTAAAGTCGGACAGATAGCCCAAGCCAATACGGGTAAATAATATATGTGCGATATGAATATTTATTCCCATAATATATGGAGAAAACTCTCTATACATACATATAAATGTATATGGTAAGACTCGACGAAGGAGAGATGTATTACCGCATGTGTTAAGGATGGGTGATGTGTGTTTTTTACACAACATAGTTAACGGATTCTTGGACTTGGAACTTGGAAGCCATTCCTTTATTAATTTTTCACTTCTGGAGAAGCTTGTCTCTCACGTCTAAGCATATGAATCTTTTGATTCATATTTAAAAGGATTTTCCAGGAAAATGATTTCATGTATGTATATATATACATTATGTGTCCCACCTTGTGTGGGTACTCTCTCCCCTATTGTGGGAGCAGAGTTCCGGGCAGTGCTTTGGAGTCTAATCTCGTTGATCCCAGCAGTTGTTGTATCTTAAAAAAAAGGGAAATAATCATTTTCCCCCCTACTGTTCACCATATTGTTAAAGTGAGGACACAGTTTGTGATTATTAGCCGGTCTACCCCCTTAAATGAATATATTATTAAAACTACCCCTTCTGATTGCTTTTGCTTGACAGAAACAAACTCTGACATCATTTTGCTCTTGAATTGACCAAAATACCCTTCTGTGCCTTTTAAAATCAGATTGCACGTGATGTTAACCAGTTGCAGTTTGTAAAAAGACGAAAATGCCCTCAAAAGATAAAATTACTAATTTGCCCTCTAATTAATACCGTTGAGTGTGTCAACGGTTATATTCATGCAGCCCTCATCTATTCAAACCTGCAAATATATATATATATACTCCACGTTCATCAACTTTCACAACACACAACACAATAAACCATTCACACCACTGTTTTCACACACATTTGAAACACCATTGACACAGCTCCATTCCTCCATTCTTTTTGACACACAATAAACCATTCATTCACAGAAATTTCAGCACCCTTATTCACACACATCTGAAACACAAAATCATACATTTCAAACACCATTCACGCAGCAGCTCCTATGGAAGGAAATTCAAAGACGATAAGTGAAGAAAGCAACATCAACGGTGGCACTGTGATATTCAAAAACAAATTATGCAGATGTGGTATGAAGGCTGGGGTTAGAATCTCAGAGTCAAGTCAAAATCCAGGTAAGTTTTTTTTTTTTTTTTTGTGAAAAAAGGCAATGCAAATTTTTTAAATGGTGGCAGCCAGATGAAATGGAATTTATGGGAAGTTTGCAATCTCATGAAGAACACAACAGAAATTCAACAGAAATTGGATTGCTAAATGCAATGATGCATAGACTGGAATCTAGTCTAAATGGATCCATGCAAAACTTGGAAAGAAGTTTAAATCAGAGAATGCAAAACCTAGAGGGGAATTACGGATACAAGTTTCAATCAGAGATGATAATGCTTGCTAATATGCTACTATTTGGTCTCTCCATATATGTGTTTTATGTTAGTTTGATGAATATGTAATGCACTTGACCTATCCTATGTAATATAAATTATCCTTTATCAAAAAATTTCAGTTACATACATAATGCAAAATTGAGCACAAAAGCACTACAAATGGCAGGAAATGCTTGACAGTACCATAATACTCACAAAAGCACTAACATTACTCACAAAAGCACTGACATTAGCACTAACATTACCATAATACTAACAGTACCACAATACTAATTACTATCAGTTCAGAATTGTTCACCTAACAGTACCAACATACTAATAGTTACATACTAACAATTCATAAATATAACCAACATACTAACAGTTCAGAGTTGCTACCAACACAAATAGTAGCTACAAAAATACTTGCAACATTACCACGATAACACTAACAGTTAAGATCTTGAGTCAGCTGGGATTTTGCTTGAGTTTGATTCTGAACTTCTGTGGGCTGTGAGGAACCAACATCTCCCTTTCCTTGTTTTGCCTTCTGTTTCTGTACAATAATAACCTCAAATCAGAATTCCATTAATTTAATAAAAAAAAATTAAACATGCAATAAAAGAGTGTGAACGTACAAACCTTAGTGGGAGGCTGTGAAGAAGTGGCAGAACCTTGTGATTGTGAATGTGAGACACTGACATCTGTTTTGTTTGGCACCTTCTGTTTCTGTAAAAAATAAAAAAACAGATATAAAAGCATTTAAGAAAAAAAGAATAGTTACCTTGGTGGTACCAGAAGTGTTCTCACTTTTGCAAGACCTTGAGTTATGTCCAGGCTGCTTACAATTTCCACACACAACGGTTCCAGTTTTAGCTGCCTTTTGTTTCTCACCCTCTTCCCTCTTCCTTACAAGCCTTGGCCTACCTGGTAACCTTTTCAGTGGTGGTGCATCAACATGAGCTGTACCAAGATCAGCCCATACACACATGTCTGGAATGGGATGGATCATAGAACTGTATGTTCTTAGATAGGCAGACTTGGACAACATTGGGTCAATAAATTCAGCTAAGTTGTTTTGATAACCATGAACTCCAAAATGGTATCTAATCCCTGCCAATGCATGACTTCATGGCACCCCACTAACTTGCCATTGACCACACTAACAAGTTTTTTCAACTAAGTTGGCAGTGTATGCCCTTCCTACACCCAACATCTCATATTTCCCCCCACCTGAATGTAGGGTCTTAAGGATTCTACTCTCCTCACTGTTTTCTAAAATCTTTTTGTTAACAGAAGGTGGTATATCTGTTTTCCATGTGTTGCACTCGTCTTTCCGTAATTGGAATCTACTCATCACTAGTCTCCTAATGAATTCCATCAACTGTAAATAGGTCATAGGCCTAAAATCCTTGAGCATGCTATTGAAAGCTTCTGTCATATTGTTAGTCACACTTTCACATTTGATTGAAGCATCAAATGCAAGCCTAGACCAGTGACAAGGCTCTATTTCAGCTAGGTATTTCAATGCCTTGGGATTTATACTACCTATATCTGCCAATATCTTCTTAAACTCAAACCTATCAGCTGTCTTAACTGCTTTCCAGAAAAGGTTCTTTAATTTTTGTCCACCATATGGACCTTTGAAATTTGCATAAATATGTCTTGCACAAAACCTGGTTAAAAATATAAATAAATTTCATTGCATATAAATATAACAGTGCATATATATATAAAACAGTGCATATATATATAACAGTGCAATATACATATATAAAACAGTGCATATATATATAACAGTGCAATATACATATATAAAACAATGCATATATATATATAAAACAATGCAATACATATATAAATGCAATATATATATATACTACCTACTGCATAAATAAAGCAGTGCATATATACATAAATAAAACAGTGCATATATATATAACAGTGCAATATACATATATAAAACAGTGCATATATATATAACAGTGCAATATACATATATAAAACAATGCAATACATATATAAATGCAATATACATATACTACCTACTGCATAAATAAAGCAGTGCATATATACATAAACAAAACAGTGCATATATACATATATAAAACAATGCATGCATATATAAATGTAATATACATATACTACCTACTACATAAATAAAACAGTGCATATATACATATATAAAACAGTGCATGCATATATAAAACAGTGCAATATACCTAATGCTTGCACGTGGCCATTGTATCTTCAAAGCACCAATGACCCCCTTCTGCCTGTCACTCATGAAGCAAATTGGCTTCTCATCAGGGTACCTCAGGAAAATCCTCAAATGCCGCAGAAACCAAGACCAACTGAGGAATGTTTCTCCTTCACATATGCAGTAAGCCAGTGGGTACAAACCACTGTTTGCATCTAGTGCAACTGCTGACAGGAGGACTCCTCCATATGGACCTTTCAAATGACACCCATCGATGCCAATGAAAGGCCTGCATCCCTCCAAAAAACCCTTCCTTTGTGCATCAAAGCTCACAAACATCATTTGGAAAGTTGATGTATTCTCAAAAAGGTGAATGTAAGCTGCTGAACCAGGGTTACACTGCTGCACCATTACTGCATATGCTCTAATATGCTTAAAACAGTCCTCATGCTCTTTAAGCATCACCTCTACTGCCCTCCTTTTGGCCTTGTACAGTCTTTGAGTATCCACTACAACATTAAATTGATCTCTCAACAGATTCGAGAGCACACCTGCTTGGATTCCAGGATTACTCTTCACTAGAGCTTGGAACTTCCCAGCTATCCACTTAGATCTTGCCTCCTTACTCTTGTAAATCCGATGACAGGTGTGCTCACTCTTGTAGGTCTTCACTTGCATTGTTGTTTCATCACCAACTTTAGAAGCATGAATCCTCCATGGACAACCCTTTGCCATACATGCCCATGTTAGCCTATTTTTATCATTCTTAATTTTGTTCAAGTTAAACCCCTCCTGAATACCAAAATCAGTCAACAATGACCTCAACGTGTAAACACTGTCATGTGTTTGTCCAACCTCAAACCTTATTGGACATCCTACCAATTGCTTAAATGGGTTACTCTTTACCACCCTAGCTAGTCTAGTATCAGAAACCTCATCACCTGAGTCACTACAGTATTCATCATCACTATTCGATTGGTACCCTTCAAATAAATCCTCATATTCATCTGTATCCTCACACACTTCTTCAGGAACCTCAGGTACCACAGCTAGTGCAGTAAAACTAGAAGACTCATCACCACCAGCCCTCATACCAGGAGACTCATCATAACCAGAATCATCACCTAACCTAACCTGATCTTCATTATCACCCTCATTATCACCAAACAAATCTTCCTCAAAACCCATAAAATCATCTGGAGCTGGGATGTCACCTATTAACCTAGAGAGTGTGCTAGAAGAGACCTCAAATTCTGCTGGAGCTGGGATATAAGGCCTTTTTTCTATTTCAAACATTATTTGAGTTTGTTTATGTGCACTAAACAACCTAAACACTTCTAACAGATCACTATCAGTACACACCTCCTTCTTCTCACTTGACCAAGGCAAGTAAACCCAAACAGAGTAATCATCTTCAGGCACCTTATCACTACCAGTTTGTTTTTCAGACATCGTATGCAACATAACTATCCTACTAATGTGGTCAGCATCACAAGTACCAAGCTCAACCACTTTAGTATCGATAGTAACATATATTTCAAATATATCTAGACCCATTCAAACTGTGAACAAAATACAACATACATCAAAATCTGACTTGAATATATGTAACATTTAGCAGACATATATCAGAAAACACACATATATATCAGAAAACACACATATAGCAGACATATATCAGACATATAAGACATATCTGACTTGAATATATGCAGACATGAATATATACAGACATATCAGACATCAGACATGAATATATCATATATATCAGACATATCAGACATATCAGACATGAATATATCATATATATCAGACATATCAGACATGAATATATACATCAATATTAGAACTTTAACATATGTTACGTAATCGAAAATATATACATAAATATCATAAAATATTAACATAAGTTACACAAAAGCAAAGCAACTAACGTGATTACACCATATAAACCCCTAATTACACCATATAAACCCCTGATTACACCATATATCATGTATAAGTACCATCAACAAGTCAATTGCACCATCAATTTGACAGGTGACAACTACAAAAGCAAAAACCCCAAATTTCTTTACATACAAACCCTAAATCATGGACGAAAAACACAAAAAACTCTGTCAAATGCAACCATGCATGCAAATTCATGTATAACAACAATAAACTCTTCCCTTACACCATAAATGTGTCAAATAGAAACTACAATCAACTGACATCAAAAAACCCCTAATTTTTGGACATAGAAACCCTAACTCGTGGACGATAAACAAAAAAAACTCAATCAACTGCAACCATGCATGCAAAATCACCATACAATCTGTGAAAAAAGAAATCTAGGTTGAATATACAAACCTTTGCTTCAAAACGAAACAGATTGCCTCTTCGAGTCTTGATGCTCCAAAAACCCCTCTTCTGTAATCGAAAAACAACTAACCTATGTCTAAATCGATCAAGAAAACAACGAAATCAAGTTTTTTTAAAGGATTTGCTGATGGGTGGGTTGGATTTTGGCGCGAAGGTTTGGAGATTACTACTGTTAGAGAGAAAAAGTCAGAAAGGGAACTCAGTTGAGTTTAGAAGCTTCGTTTGGGACCACCACCCTTTTGTTTATGACAGATCGTGTAAGACAAATATGACGTGGCCTCATATCGTCCACTCACTTCTTTTATTTTAAATATATTATTAATTTTAAATATAAAATGACTTCCATACCCTTCAGCACATATCTCCTTTCCTGATCCCACGCTGAGATTACAATTTTAACCCTCAACAGTAACGGTCAACATCCAATTTGGATGGTTTCCGTTACAGAAGGGGGTCTTTGTTAAATAACTTAATTTCGAGGGGGATTACGGCCAATAATCACAAACTGTGTCCTCATTTTAACAATATGGTGAACAGTATGGGGGAAAATGATTAAATCCCTAAAAAAAAAAAAAAAAAAAAAAAAAAAGGATTTTCCAGGAAAATGATTTCATGTATGTACAGATTGATGACGGACTTTTCAATTGATTTCCAAGTTGTCAAATATTCAAAACATGTGCTGGGATTGGTTTGAAAATCCTGATGGAATCCCTTATTTATTTCTAAATTTATTTATTTATTTATAAATTCGTTAATGATAGCTCTTCCAAACGTGACATGTAGCCCGGCCTTTATGCACTATCATATGTGATTTAAACTTTAATATAAACTATTTGATTAATTAAAACGTTATTTTATTTTATTTTATTTTTTTTTAACTTTTTTTTTTTTTTTTTTGATGGAATTTTATTTTTAACTTTACTATTTATAGGCTTGTCAAAAAAAGAGATAATTGTCTGGTTAATGGAGCTGCAAGTGGCAAAAATAGACAAATTCATCCAAATATTGCAAAGTCCAGTTTACATATATATTGTCGGCAACTTATGGACAATTTTTCCTATAAAAGTAAAGTTTTTTATTTTAAATCTAATATCGAACTGGTCAAGATTTTCAAAACATTAATTTTTATTATAAAACTAGATAAAACTTTTCTTGCTATTAAATATCATTTAAATAGGGAATCACCGAATGTTATTCAAAAACGACGAATTCATCTTTCTTTTTTAAAAAAAAAAAAAAAAAGTCAAGCAATTGTTTGTAAAAAAGTGTAAGCAATTGCCAATTAGCATGCAAATTAGTAATTTTTACTGAATAATTTATAGTAATTAGATTTTTTTTTTTTTTTTGAAGTATATATTAATTAGAATTCAATCAAATGATTAAAATACTTTGCCAATTCTTTCAAAAAATAAATACATTAACAAAATAAAAATTAAAAAAAATAAAATCCATATATGCTTAGTTTCTTATTCAAAATAAATAAATAAAACTGCTTAAGTAATTAAAGGCCAGTTTGGTATTGATTTTAAGAATTTAAAATCATCTTATTTTATAATTTTGATATAAAATGATGTTTGGTAAAACTTTTAAAAGTCAAACTTTTAAAAGTGATTAATTCATAATTTGACAGTGATTTTGAGAATTATGTGGAGGTTTATTTTTTGAAAGTGATTATGGAATAATTTATTTCAGTATTTAATGAATCTTTTAAAATATCATTATTATCCTTATGAAAACAAATTACAATCATTTATATAGTTTATTTCATCTTAAAAATAAAGATTCCAATTAAATATTGATTTAATTTATAAAACTTTTTAAAAATATTTTTATTATTCTTATGGATTTTTTTTTTCTAATTTAAATATTGATTTAATAAATATAATTAATGGAAAAAATAAAATAAGTTTCTAAAATCATGTTTATTTTAGTCATTATAACTAATTTCAACACTTTTGAAATAAAATTACCAAACATACATATATTGCTTTTGAACTATACAGTAATTTTAAAAGTATAATTAACCATGTTAATTAACTTTACAACTGATTATTCATTCAGCACAGTTAACGGTGATTATTATAAAAGTTACAGCAATACCAAACTGAACATAACTTTCCATCTATGAGAGCAAAATCCTAAAAAGAAATGTAAACGAATGAGGAAACAAGGATATATATATATATGAAACTTTTACCCTCAGTGCGCACTAATAAATATATATCAATGTTTTCCATAATCTATTACTCACATGTAATGTATGGATGTATTTCACATCAATGCGCACCGAAAAGAAAAGAACTATATATATTCGAAATCCCAAACTCAATAGGTCACGGTGTGTATGATGCAATACATATATCATATCGGAGAAAAATCCTTTACATGTACTAGTAAAATACACACAACAAGACTCAAGCCTTTCACCGGAAATACACACCAACTAAATATAATATAAACTCTTAATGATGTCTTGTATACGAGTAAGTAAAAGCATCTCCAATGTAAGAGTGGCTTGTGAAAAAAAAAAAAAGATGCCACGTAGGATTAATAGACATTATGTTAAAAAAATCTTTTTCCAATGCAACCGTGCGTATTCAACTTCAAGCTGACGTAGTAAAAAAAATATCACAACTATTTTTTTGGATGACCCAGCAAGTATTTAAAACTGACATTAATTTTTCATCTATTTTTGGTTAGAAAAAAAAAATGGACACGCCATTAAAAAAATTATGTTTTATCTATTTGTATGTCACATAGGAAGCAAGTGTCTTGACATTATTGCTATGTTAATGATTATTGGTATACTAGGTCCAATTTTTTAGAAAATTTAGTTGAAAATATTGAAATTAATATTAATAACTTCAAAATATCTAAGATAATCAAAATATAGAAAATATCGAGAATATTATCCATATTTACTTAATTCGTTGGGTGTTATATTTGTAATGAATGATTAGCGGAGGCTTAGTTGGTGCTGTATTGTTGTAAATGAAATTACTGCGAAGACCGAACAGAGTGCCGGACAGGAAGAAAATCCAAACAAAAAGATAACAAAAAACTAATCACCAGAAACAGGTCTTGGTCCTCTCTCACCCATTTCCGTAAGGGTCAAAGTTCTCTGCTCTCTGCTTTGCTCTGCTCTATCTATCTATCTATCTAAGTTACTTTTTTCCATTTGAATTAGATATTTAGATGTCTCTCTGGATATGATGAATCAGTTGTTGTGCTTGTCCATGTATACGTACTAGAGAATCAATGGAAGCGGCGGCGCCACTCCCGGGAGCGATCGGCACAAGCGCCAGTTTGGCTTTGCGTTTGGGTCAAACAGTTTTCGCCTCCGCTTCTCTTCTCTTCATGTCTTTTCGTGTCGAATTCTTCGGTTATACTTCTTTCTGGTAATAATTCTTCTTCTTCTTCTTCTCTGTTTTTTTTCTTCTTTTAATAAATCTTTAATCTTTTTATCGAATCGGCTCAATTTCTGTATCGAATTGGATCAAAAATTCCTGCAAATTGAGTTTTCGATCACGGGAATTCTCTGTTTTTGTCAGCTACTTGGTGGTGATTATGGGTTTGGTGATTCCATGGAGCGCAACATTGGCTCTGGTTGATGCCTATTCAATCTTCTTAAAATATGTACCTCGACAACCAAAACTAATGTGTGTTGTCATCGTAGGAGACTGGGTATGTTTTTTTTTTATTTTTTTATTTTATATATATATATATCTTCTCAATGAATTTCAACAAACATAATCATCATATGATTTTCTTGAACAAAGTGTTGCTTTGTTTTTTATGGAATTTTTACAGGTTCTGTCCTTTCTTTCACTGGCGGCTGCCTGTTCCACCGCCGTTGTCACTGATCTGTTGCTCGATGTTGGTCTGCCGTATTGCTCTGTAAATTTGTGTAGAAGATATCAATTGTCGGCGGCGACGGCTTTCTTGTCTTGGTTTATGTCATTTGCTTCTTCTCTCTTCAATCTTTGGCTCCTTCCTTCTTTGTAGTTACATACCCTTTCAGGTTTTTAGCTTTTCACCATAAATAGAATTTTCATAATTATAGTGAACTCTTAATGATTCTCTCTCTCTCTCTGGAATTGTATAGAGACAGATAGATACAGGCAGGATTGGAATGAAAATCACCAATATTGAAAACTTCTTCTGTATACTGTCAAAAACTGACTTTTTAGATGAGCTGTGATTGATCAAATTTGAGGACTAAAATGTCGAATTTGTACTATCGACCAGCCCATGTGGTAAAACAGCACCTATTCGTTATGTTAATATCTAATGTTCATGTCGGCATAGTGGCATACCTATAAATGTTATATAGATTGCGATTACACTAAAATCATTTGTTAATATACATGACGAGGTTAGGTTAGCCTAATGGTAAGCCCTTTCACCTTGTACAAAACTCTATTGTCACATCACTAAATTGAAATTTTTATTATTATTTATGCTTATAATGTTTGTAACTCGAACCAAAAATGCCATTGGATTGAATAAAAGTTTAATATTTTTATATTAATATTATTTAATTATTGTCTCTAGGAGTGTAGCTGACTCTCAAATCAATGGTTCGAATCTTATCGATAATAAAAACCTTACAAAAATATATATATAGTCTAAATATGTGGATAGATAGATACCGTTAAAAATATTAATAATTATTATTATTATTTGTCATCAATGTAAAGGTTGTCTAGACTCTATTGAACCATGTGTCCAATAAAAAAAAAATAAATAAATAAGATCCTAAACTCATGTCTATTTTAATTATTCTAACTAATTTCAGCACTTTTAAAATAAAATTACCAAACATACGCATATTGCTTTTAAGTTATACAGTAATTTTAATTTCATAGCTTTTTATTCTTTCAGCACAACTAACGATAGCTATTATAAAATTTACAGAAATAACAAACTAGCCCATAGAAGGAAAAAAGCGAGACATGGTTCATCAAAACGGTGCACTTGTTCCATCTACGAGATTCCAAAACCAGTTACATGTTTTTACATCTAAAAAATTCGACAGTTGGTTCCCGCTTGAAACACACTCTCTATTGTTTTCACTCTCTTCACAAATTCAAATCCGCATCTCACTCTCACGAAACCCTCCATTTGCACTTGGAGAAATGCACTTCAATGAACCAAATCAAACAGGTCCATGCCCAGATCATACTTCATGGTCTCACCGATCAGAGCCTCACACTCGGGAAGCTAATCGCCTTCTGCGCCGTCAATCACGCCGGCAATCTCGAATACGCGCAGCTCGTGTTCGACCAATTGAAAGAGCCCAATAAATTCATGTACAATAGCTTGATAAGAGGTTACTCCAACCGTGACAACAACCGGGTAAAGGCTGTTTTATTGTACCGTGAAATGGTGAATATGGGTCACTCTCCTAATGAATTTACTCTTCCGTTTGTTCTTAAAGCTTGTGCTTTTCAATCGTTGTATTGGGTTGCTGTACTTGTTCATGGTCATGGTATTAAACTTGGAATTGGTTCTCAAGTCTGCGTGCAAAATGGGCTTATTAATGTTTATGTTGTTTGTGGGTTGCTTTCAAATGCCCGGAAAGTGTTTGATGATATTTCTGACAGGACTTTGGTTTCGTGGAATTCGATGATTGGTGGGTATTCTAAGATGGGTTGTTACAATGAAGCGTTTTTGTTGTTTAAGGAGATGAGAGAATTGGGTTTGGAGCTTGATGGATTTAGCTTAGTTAGTTTGCTTTCCGTTTGCTCACAGAATTGTGAGTTAAATTTGGGGAGGTTTGTACATCTTTACATGGAGGTTACAGGGGTCCAAATTGATTTAATTGTGATGAATGCACTTCTAGATATGTATGCCAAGTGTGGGGATTTGGGTTCTGCTCAAATAGTTTTCGAACGAATTCCTAATAAAAATGTGGTTTCTTGGACTTCCATGGTTAGTGCATATGCTAAACATCGGTTTGTTGAATATGCTAGGGAAATTTTTGACATGATGCCAGTGAAGAATGTAGTTTCTTGGAATTCGATGATTTCTTGTTATGTTCGAGAAGGTCGTTGCAAAGAAGCTTTCGATCTCTTTCACGAGATGTGTGAAACGAGAGTGGTGCCTGATGAGGCTACACTTGTATGTGTTCTTTCAGCATGTAGCCAGGTTGGTGATTTGGTCATGGGAAAGAAAGTTCACGATTACGTACGTACTAATGATATTGTACCTAGTGTTACTCTGCGTAATGCCTTAATCGACATGTATGCAAAATGTGGTTCTCTAGGAATCGCTATGGATATATTTAATGAGATGCCCGAGAGGAATTTAGTGTCTTGGAATGTGGTTATTGGAGCTCTCGCACTGCATGGGCGTGGTTCAAGGGCGGTTGAGCTTTTCAAAGAGATGCAGGCAGGTAGGAATAGGATCTGGCCTGATGAGTTCACCTTCATGGGATTGCTTTCTGCTTGTAGTCACAGCGGTCTTGTAGACGAAGGGCGGTATTACTTTGAAAGAATGGAAACTTTTTTCGGGGTTTCACATGAAATCAAGCATTATGCTTGCATGGTCGATTTGTTTGGGCGTTGGGGACTCGTAGAAGAAGCAGTTAGACTGATTGGAGGTATGCCAATGAAGCCTGACGTCGTGGTTTGGGGTGCTTTGCTTGGTGCTTGCAGGATTCATGCCAATGTAGAGATCGGAAAACTAATTCTGAAGCAACTTCTGGAACTAGAACCGAATAGCTCAGGGCTTTATGTGCTTCTGTCAAACTTATTTTGCGAATCGCACAGATGGGAGGATGTGAAGAACATCCGGAAACTAATGAACGACTCTGGGATCATAAAATGTAGGGCAATTAGCTTCATTGAAATCGAGGGTCGTGTTTACGAATTCATGGTTGACGAAAAGGGTCACGAAGCTTCAAGCAACATATATACCATGCTTGATCAATTAACAGATCAATTGAGATCAGTAGGGTATTCATGCAACCATTTGATTTCATCTTTTGATGTAGAGGAAATATAGAACTAAGCTTATGTATTGAAAGAAAAGAGTCACTCGACTCCTTTTCCCATACTTTTTTTTTTTTTCCGGTTTATTGGAAATTTGGAAGTTATTTTTTTTAGGATTACTTGATAGGTTCATGGTCATCTCAAGATTATCATTAAAAAAAAATAATAATAATAATAAAAAAAACCAAACCCACACAAAATAGGAAATCATTATTTTATTTAAAAAGAATCCAACTAAGAAACTAAAATCCAATAAAAAAATTTATCAAAAGAATTCTATTGCAACCTCAATATTGTTCTTTTTCTAAATTTGAAATCACATTTTTGCTTTTATCAAACACCGTCTTCTATTTTGAGAAAGATGTAAAAAAATAATAAAAAAGTAAAAATAATAAAAAAAATTCCTAGACCTATAAGAAATAGGAAAACCAATCAAACTTCACTCGAATATACAAAAAATTCAAATCCACTATATAATTAACTGAATAATAAGAAAAATTCTTCAAACAATCAAAAGAGAATATACAGAGAAAAAAAAAAAAAAATTCGATGGAGGAAAAAAAATATTGTCAACCATGGTTAGTGCCAATGCTAAATGCCCAATTTTACAAGGCATGTGAGTGCGATAGAACCAATAGAGCCTTGTTTTGTTTAGAGTGCAAGGGACTAGCCTATTGCGAAAATTGTCATAACACCAGCAAACATTATGATCACAAAATTATTAGAGTAAGTTCTTAATTTTTTTAATTTTTTTTTCCTTGTGTTGCATTAGCATTCATGGATTTTTTTTTTTTTTTTTTTTTTTTTTACAGGTTTGCAGAGCTTCCCGTAAACCAGCAATCGAGATAGGGGTGATAGGCAAGTTAATTGATGTATGCAACATCCAAGAATACGTAATAAATAAAAAACAAATTGTTTATATCAATCAAAGACAACATGAGAGCCAACAGAATAATAAGGAGAATTGCAATTACAAGTGTCAAAGATGTGGACACAAGGTGGATTATAAGTTTAAGTTTTGTTCAATCGAATGCAAAGTAAGAACTTATAATTTATTTATTTATTTATTTATTTATTTATTTATTTATTTTTGTTGTTTTTGTTTGTAAATATAGTTACTAAAATCAAATTTTTTTTTTTTAGATGAATAGTCAGATGGAATTACATCAAGGTTTGATTGCAGAAGATGATCAGGCCTCATCTTCCAACAACAACAACAAAGCCAATAAAAACTTTCAAGGAACCAAAGAGACCTCTCAAAATCCTAAATCTTTCAGGAAAAGAAGTAGAAAAGGGGTACCTGTTAGGTCTCCTAGTAAATAGATTTGGATTAGAGTAAAATAACTTAATTTTCTTGACTTTTAACATTTTCATATCGTAGTTGTAACAGTTGGTCTCATCTAATGAAATCCGGACTGGATTTGAGTTAATTTTAGGTTATTATCGTTTCACCTAATTGATTTATATTTTTCTATATGATACTATTTTTTTTTTCCTTTTAGGGAAGGTTTTTTTTTTTTTTTTTTTTTTTTTTCTTTAATTATAATTTTTGTACTACTTAAAACTCAAAGTTGGATAAGATATGGTATCATGTGATCCATATATGATAAGAGAGGAGAAGATTTTATAATTTAAGCATAAATCTGTAGTATAAAACAAAAATATTGTTTGCTTTTATATTATAATTTAGACTTAATAGCACTGGACCCCCCTGAAGCGTACACGAATTTACAAATTGTCCCCTAAATGTTTTTTTTCGGCTGTAAATTCCTTGAACTCTCATTTTCTTTGCACCACCCTTGTGAAGATGCACTCTCCTCAGGAGGCAATAAAACAAGCTGGTGCAAAGAAAACGAGAGTTCGAGGGGTTTACTGCTGAAAAAAAAACATTTAGGGGGCAATTTACAAATTCACGTACACTTCAGGGGATCAAGTGCTATTAAGTCTATAATTTAATTAAATCAAAGCACTGATTTTCTATTTGGGTCGTCTAATTAACTAATCCACTGATATATATTCATGAACCACATATAATATCTTTATGGTTAGCAATTAATTAATAGCATCATTTATTATTTTGTTGTTGACTTATATAATTAATGTGGCGGTGGGATTATCAGTCCAGTCCGATAATATATTCTTCACACCTACACCATTAAGATTATGGGTTCGAGTCATGTCTCATTCCTCAAATTCCAAAGTAGCTTCGATTGTGGGATTAATTATCCGGACTACACATGCGGTGCTTAATCTTATGAGCTGGTTGGAGTTTAAATATGAAGTCTTAATCGAGGACCCCAATAGTGTTTCACAAAGGGAGGAACTTTCATGTAAATGACAAAGGCCAGCTTTTATTGGTTGAATCTTTGAATGGATGAAAGATACTGAAAGGAAATATTGACTGTAAAATGTGAGAGATATATCTAGTCAAAATAATTAAGATTAGTATGTGTTTTAGGGTGCTTAAACACTATTGTCCAGACTCTAGAATACATATATAATTGTGTTTTTGTTGGTTGGTAGTGGGTTTTAATGTCTGCTTCACAACACCATTAATTGATTAATCCAAAACACAAATGTATTTATATACAATTTCATGGATCAAAGTTATCAGGATTTTGAATTATTGTGATAAAAATTAAATCATAAAATTAAAAAGTCATTACATGCGTAATTAGACCATACACATTAGCTACCGAAATCCAATAGATTTTTTTCGGGCGAGATCTTATTTGGTGCATTTTATTCCGGTGTCAATCTCCTAAATCCCGATATATCAGGGGCGGAATCCTGTAGAGGCAGGGCCACGGACTCCGTTGGCCCACATAAAAAAAAAAAATTGTAAATTTTACCCTTCAATTTCAAGTTTTTATGATTTTGCCCTTAATTTTACTGTCCAAATTCCGCCCCTACAAATATATTTATTAATATATATATATATATAGTGAGTCTCTTATAAAGGATTCTTTATTTTAGTTTCGGTAAGGACCATGATGGAAACACATAGAATTTAATGAATTTTAATCTGATTTTTTTTTTTTTTTTTTTTTTTGTGGATGATGATTTCAATGAAATCTACATATGAACAAAATTTGAGAATTTTACGAGTACTAAAACTATTTATCCAAATTTTGTTAAATATGAAGGCATCGGAAAATAGGTAAAATATAAGAAAATTCAAGAAAAATAGTTCTAGTATTTGAAAATTTCTCAAATTTTGTTCATAGGTAAATTGCAATGAACTCATCATCCACAAAAAAAAAAAAAAAAAAAAAAAAAATCAGATCAAAATTCATTTTTCATCAAGGTCCTTACCAAAATTAAAATAAGGAATCCCTTATGAGAGACTTACTATATATATATATATTCAAAATAAATAAATAAATAAATATATATATAGAGAGAGAGAGAGAGAGAGAGTAGGATAAGAGATCGACTAAACTGATTAATATATATATATATAAGAAGATAGATTTATTATATAATCTATAACATAAAACAAAAATCAGTGTTTGATTCTACATATTATAATAATTAAATAATTAAACCACCGATTTTCTAAATTGGGTCGTGTGAACCACCTATATATTCATCAACAGTACATAGAACCAATATATATGGTTTTTTATATTCTTCATAAAATAAATAAATGTAGTTGTATAATTAATTAATTTGAGTTTTAAGTACAATCCCTCCTACTCAAAAACGATTTTAATTTTTTTATATATATAATTATATGCAATCAGATTTGTGGAACCTTCATGGAAATGACAAAGGCTAGCTTTTTTAATTGAATCTTTTTAAATAAATATTCAGAGAGGGTGAGAGAGATTTAGTCAAAATAATTACAGATTAATGAGTATTTAGTGGTGTCTAAACACCCTACAGCCCACAATACATAATTGTGATATAATGTGTTTTTGTTGGTTGGTGCAGGAGTATTTTGTCTGCTAATTTACCAACTGTGCATGCTTGCTGCTTCATTAATCCAATTAATTAATCAAAAACAGAAATCTAATCACATAGAATTTCATGGCTCAATTTTTTTTTTTTTTTTTTAGGATTATAAATAAAATTATTGACATGAACCAAGTCATTTCCATCAAAAAATGGTTGAGCAAACTTAAGAATAAAGAATCAGACCACACATTTTTCTCTTTAAAAAAAAAAAAAAGAATTGATTGAATTAATTATTAGTACTTTTTAGATTCAACTGTGAGTTGAACTTTGATATGTTTAAAAATATATATATAAGAGTTGGTCTTGCATTTACTTATATAGTTTTTATTTTGTAAGATATATCTAATTAAACTCTTACTAGTTTTGAAAATTATTACAAATCTCTGTAAAAAAAAAAATTTTAAAAAAAATATCAGATATCTCCCATGAGAGTGAAGATCTCTAGATCCAATTAAGCTTCAACGAAGATTAATGAAATTCACTTCAATTATGCATGCACCTGAGCAAATGGGTTGTGCATTTCTCTTTCACTTTTGTGATCAACGTTTGAATCTCATATTTACCTATTAAATCGTAGGAGTTGCATTCCATAAACTGTGTTTGTATCGATTGATCTGTCCAGATTCTATTAGATCCTTGATCAGATTGAGTGTCAAATTTCAAAGAAGTAAAAGAAAATAATACATGCACTAGATGAACTAACATGAGTCCCCATAGTGTTACATATGGGTGAGAGAGGAAGCAACAAAGAATTAGGTGAAGGAAACAAATATATATATAGATATCAGACATCTCCCATGAGAATGAAGATCTCTGGATCCAATAAGCTTGAAAGGAGATTAATGAAATTCACTTCAAATTATGCAAGCACCAGAGCAAAAGGGTTGTGCCTTTCTACTTCACTTATGTGATCTATGGTTAGAATCTCATATTTACATATTAAATAATTTCAAATTGTGCTTGTATCGATTGATCTATCCAGGTTCCGTTAGATCCCTAATCCGATCGGGTGACAAATTTCAAAGAAATAAAATAAAATAATGCATGCACTAGATGAACTAACAGGAGTCCCCAATCCCCATTGTGTAACATATGATTGAGAGAGGAAGCAACAAAAGAATTAGGTGAAGGAAACAAAAATAATAATAATGGGGCCTATGAGCCTATCTAAAGACTAAAGCTATAAAGTTATAAAGCTATAAAGCTTTAATTAACTCAGAAGAAAACAATAAGAAAAAAACAGAGAAAAGAGTGGTTGTTCTTGAAGATAAGACTCTCAACTTGGGTTTCACTTTCCAGGAAAATGAGACTCAGAAAATGGTGAAATAAAAGTTAAATTTGATTTCAAACATATGATAGAGACAACTTTCCATAATTAATTAATTAATATATTTATATAATAATAAATTGAAAAAGCAATGGTGATAGGGCTTTTTGTCAAAGAGAATATGATTGCCTGAATTTTTAGGAACTGATGATGAAGGTTCAAGTGGGGACATCTCCATCTCTCATTTCTCAATTATTAATCCAACTAGGATAAGCTATAAATATCTACTAAAAATTAGAGATCAAATCTTTCTAATTAAAAAATAAAAATTAAATTAAGATTGGATTATGATGAATGTATCTATCTATCATGACAAACTTATTAATATATAAATTTAATTAACAAATTAATAATATATATTAAATTTAAAAACTTGTAATGTTAGGCAAGTCTTAAAAGTAGTAGTTGTACAATGCATTTTGTCATGCTTCTTGTTAAGGGTGTTTACTTATATCTCAAGTTTGGAATCTCAGTAATAAAAAGAAAGAATTAAAAGGTTTCTTAGAGAATTTTTTATTTTTTATTTTTTTTTCATTTGATATATATCTTGTTTAATTTGCTATGTGCAACAACTCATTTCTTTATATTATTTAAACTTCAAGCTATGCAAAGTATATAAATGTATCTAGATTCAATTGATATATATGCCTTACAAAATAATTATAAAAAAAAATAGGGGTTAAAGTGAAATTTTTTTAAAATTTATTAACAATTTTATAATTTTTTAAAATAAATTATTCTCATAGAAATCGTAAGAGTCTTGTATTGAAAACATTTTGGAGTCCCTCCGCCCTTCGAGGGATTATGTATATGTACGTTTTTTTTTTTCATACGAAATTCAGATTTTTTTGATATCACGGAGTAGAGATAATTAGATAAGTTAAAATCTTGATTTTATAACGTTACAGACACTATGAGTTCGAATTATTCATGAAAAAAATATGTGCGAAATCACCGACATGATAAATAATAAAATAAGAAGAGCTTGAAGTAAATGCTCGCCGGTATACAAGGAGTGGTGTGCAGAGCAATGCTGGAGCTCAACCAAAGCAGACCCCGATATGATCAGCTTAAGACATCTCTGATCTCTTGTCGGATTGTTTTGTTTTTTACTTTTGTTTTTGTATTTTGGTCTGTTTTTTAGATATTTCCAACGACACCAACTCACTCAAGAATCATGAATCATGATCACCAGTCACCACCCTCTTGTTTTTTGGTCTGTTTAAGCTTCGTGTTTTTTTATTTTTATTTTTTCAATTTCATGAACGTGTCTGTTTCTCTCCCACTGCATTTGCATCGAAGCTCCATTGATACTCTGTTGTCTTGCCACGTTTCTCTCTTCTTCAATCGATCTTTCTATGTACTGTTTTTGTTTCCTTTTTTGCCCTCCTTTTTGCACTTTATTTACATCTCTGACGTTTCGTCCGCTTCTCATTTTCTGTATCGAATGAATTGTTACATTTGAACCAGCAATTTCTCCATTGATGAGTCTTGTCACTCGCTTGCTTTTTCTTTTCGTTTTTGTTTGTAAATAGCCGAAGAGAATCTCGAAAAAAAAAAAAAAAAAAAAAAAAACTTAAATATACAACGTTGTCATGTTAAATGAACTTTATTTATCATCGAATTAAACTGAACCGTTGTTACGATTTCTAGTTATTTATAAATTAAAAAAAAAAAAAAAACAAATAAATTTGAATTTGACTACTTATAACTTAAAAAAATTAAACATCTAAAATTTAATTTTTACATTTTTTTTATTTATCAAATATTAGGTGAATTATAATCTTATCTAGACTATAAATTGTTGCCATCAATTTGTTTACTTTATTAGAGCATTTTCAATAAAAAATTTTTTTGCCATAAATAGAAGTTGCATTGTATCATTCAAGAATCAAGATGCATCTCTCCTTCACACAACTCCACATTAACTCCCACGTGAAACGCACAATACTTATGATCCATCCCATCAACGTACACTAACATGATTAAACATAGTAAGTAATCAAATGAATTCAATTTTTACTCGAATTAAAAGTTAAAACAATAGAGGGACAATCCCTCAACTAGTGTCCACCCCTGCCCATAATAGTATTAAAGGGGTTGGTGGCAGTTTGTTCCACGGTGTTATGGTAGAATAGACTTGACATTCTCTTAATATGTTTACGTAAAACAATTACCGAAGAGGCATTATGCTATTACCCGTTTTAAGTATATTAATTACCATGAGCATTATTGGTTTTAAACATAATAATTACTATGGACATTGCCTGATTTAATAAAACAAGTATCACGAGTATTATCCATGATAATACCGTTATTAGCTATGGTTACAATCACAAACATCTCTGATTGTGGAAAAGTATTGTTGTTTGACCGATTACCACAAACATTACCTGTTTTAAGTATACTAATTACCATGAGCATTATCGGTTTTAAATATAACAATTACCGTGGGCATTGCTCGTTTTAAATAAAACAGTTATCACAAGCATTGTCCACGATAATACTATTGTTAACTATGGTTATTATCACGGACATCGCCTGTTGTGGAAAAGTGTTGTTTGATTGATTATCATAGACATTACCTGTTTTAAGTATACAAATTACGATGGGTGTTGTCTGTTTTAAGTATAACAATTACCATGAGCATTGCTCACGATAATACCATTATTAACGACAGTTACGAATACAGACACGTGTAAAAGCTTTGTTTACCATCACAACCTCATATACAAAGTGCATCATATATTCATATCCTTGGACTTTATTTCGACATATCCCAACATAATACTAACTCTTAATCCGCTAACTAATTCAATGTAAAAATAAATAAATAAATAACTAAAAATAAAACAAGAATAGTGAAGAATCAAAACATTAAAAAAATATATAATAAAAAAAACCCAGTCCCTTTTTCGTAATATCAGCTTGAAACAAGGGTTTTTATTGAAGGACACATAAATGATACAACCTGTCATCACCAATTTACAGGCTGGCAGGCCCACCCCACAGATCCATGTAGTGAGAGAATAAAACCAGAAACCATCGAAGAACACGACAAATTTGACGTGGCAACTAGGTAAAATATACAATAGCACTCTCTCTTCTCTCTCTATATATACTCATCAACCATCACTCTCTCTGCTTCAAAATCAATATCAAACTTGTTTTCTCTCTCTCTAATTTCTTCAACCTCCCATAGACGACTTTTCTTCGTCGATCGATAATGGGCATTTGCAGTTCGTGTGAGTCGACTCACGTAGCGACGGCGAAACTGGTTCTTCAAGACGGTAGATTACAAGAGTACTCGTACCCAGTCAAGGTCTCTTACGTTTTACAGAAGAACCCTTCCTGTATCATCTGCAACTCCGACGAAATGGACTTCGACGACGTCGTTTCCGCCATTAGTGAGGACGAAGAGCTCCAACCCGGTCAGCTCTACTTCGCATTACCATTGAATAGGTTAAAGCGCCCGCTTCAACCGGAGGAGATGGCCGCATTGGCCGTCAAAGCCAGCGCCGCTTTAATGAAGAGCGGCGATAAATGCGTCTGCCGTAAGAAATCAGTCTGCCCGATCGCTCTTCCCGGCGAGAATTCTCCCCGGAAGATGACTTCCGGTGGCGGCGCTCGCGGCGGCCGGATGAAGAAGGGGACGATGTCGAAGTTTACGGCGTTGTTGAGTGCAATCCCTGAATAAAGGGTATTTTCGGGAAAATGAGTGTAAAGTGAAGGGATATTTTTGAAAATAAATGTACATAAAGTAATGAAGTCTATAGTTTTGGCTGGCGGTGATATGATGAGCTTCGAGTATGCAATTTGCGTTATCACCCATTTAAGGGTCCGTTTTACAATTTTACCCCTAGATGGGTTGATGAGAAGAAAAAAAAAATTAAAAAAAAATTAATGTACAAATTATTGATTACCATAAATAGTAGTAGTTAATCGATCTAATATTAGATTATTTGAATCAAAACTGTGAATTGTATTTGATTACCAACCCAATATCACTTACGTTGACAGATTAATTAGCAGTTGACTTGCCATCTACGTCATACTTGAATTTCTGCGTACGTTACTGTCTTCCCTAAATCAAACACATAAAATTATTAAAAGCAAATATGGCAATATGCCAAAAATTTTAAAAATAAATAAAGAAGAAGAGAAAATTAAATTCCTTTTTCTTGCCTATATAATGTGAATGCCCTGGAAAATGAATTAAAAAACAAAAAAAAAAATAATAATAATAATAATTCAGCGAACGTGTGTTGTGTCTTGCAACTTGCAAGTTTTGACAATAGTTTTGGAGCATGCAAGGTTGTATATTTTTCGTGTTGATAATATAGCCTGTAAATGCTTTTATTGGAATTTTAAATTTATATATGTAAAGTGGAAATATCGAAAATATCATTAATATTCTCGAAACATAGGAAATACTGAAAAATATTTATTAAAAATATCATCATTATATCGAGAATAACATCAATATTTATGTCCGAGGTAATTAGAGATGTCAAGTTGATTTTTACGCGGAATGGACAATTACAATGAAATTCAAAACAGGTGGTTGCTCGAGCTACTACGCGGAGTGTGCTTAATTGGGTCTAGAGATGCACATTTTTCCTCTGGATTCTTAAGTCCCCTTGTTCCTATCTCCATTTGGGGAAAAGAATTTGGGAAAAAAAAAATGGAAAAATGGGTGGGGATGAGGATGAGGATGATTTTCATCTCCAAATTGAAATGGGGACGGGGATGGGAAGACCCTCCCCCGGTCCCTATTTTCCCATTTCCCCCAAAATATATATAAATATAATTATATATTAATATATATTTTTTTAATTTTTTTATTCCTAGAAAACCCTAACTATATAAACTCATTTGAAACACTTTATTTTGTAATGGATTTTATTTTGTATTTGTAATGCACTAATGGATTTTATTTGGTATTTGTAATGGATTTTTTTTAATTTGTAATTTTTAGTCGAATGATAAAATGGGGAAACAGGGGAACTGGAAAAAACAGGAAAATGGGAAAAAACAGTAAAAATGGGGAACTGAGGTTAAGGATGGAGATACCTCCCCCCAAAATTCCCCATCACCATTTTCCCTAAATGGGGAAATGAGTGGGGATGGGGGATGGTGGAAGGGTTTAGGAAGTGAGGATGGGGGACCTATATCGATCCCCATTTCCCTGATGTGCATCTCTAAATTTGGGTCACTTAATCATTAATTACAGTGGGTGTTCAAGGGTAGGTTAGTAAATTCACTACAGTGACTAAGAGCTTGTTTGGTTGGGCTTTTGAAAAACTTCTATTGGTAAAAGATCTACTTGCAGTAGATCTATTAGAAATAGAGTTTTTGAAATAAAAATCATAGATGTTTGGTTGGTAGACTTTTTAAAAAAAAAGTCTATTTGGAGAAGCACCTCCCTATGAGCTTTTGCCCAGTAGAGGTTTAAACTCTACTAGCCTCTACTCAATTTAAAATAAACAATCTTAAAAGCCCAACCAAACAACTCTAAAAAACTCAAATAGACGTTAGTAGACCTTTTGAGCCAGTAGAAAGCTCAACCAAACAAGCACTAAGTTACAGCTAGAGCCAGGCAAAAATATTGGTGCGTGATGGTAAAAAAACAAAAACAAAAACAAAAGAGGTTCATTATAATTATTAATTAGCCAATAATTAAAAAAAAAAAAAAAAAAAAAAAAAAAAAAAAAAAAACTCGTTTTACTCACTACAAAAACGTTTGAATTTGATGATGCAAAAATTGATGGGTAAAAGCCAAAATGTGTGTTTTACACATGGAGAAAATCTTCAATAGGACGATCTCATTGTCAGACCGTCTAATAAATAAAATAAATGGTACAATCTCATTGAAATGATTTCATAAAAGACAATCAGACCGACATACCGTCGTACATTAAAAATTTTCTCATACATATAACGTTAGAACATCAATTCATCATCAATTCATCACCATTTATCATGTTGTTCTGACATTGATATATATAGAGGACGGTTTGGACTATTATTTGGTTTTGGTTTGGCTGCCACACTGTGATTTTTTGGTTGGTTGAAACTTGAAAGAGAGATTCAAACAGTATACAGTAAACAGTAGTCAAGGTTCTGTGGAAAAATGGACTTAATTGATTTGCATGGGAGAGAGAGAGAGAGATAGAGATCAGACAGCTGTTGCATTACAGATTATGATTAGTAACAGTACTCCACAGTCCACACTGTTGGTTTATTAGAGCATGAGATGATGATGATCTCATTGGGATTTGTTCAATAAAATGAAGATGGGTCTCTTTTGTTCATGCATGTGAGAGTTAGGTTCAAAATTTTTGGTGAAATTGAAGATTTTAAGGAGTGGGTCAGGTTTGGTTTAAGGAACAGGATCTGACAAGATCAACCGTTATAAATATATTGGGATTCGAATAAGCAAGCAAATGCATATAATTATTATATGATCAGAAGTTTGATAACAATTAATAGCATGTGATGAAATGAAGCAAGTGGGAAGAAATTGATGATCATATATAGACAAATAGACCAATATCGATTACTAGCTATAACTAGTTGCATGCAGAGTGGACCATATATGACCAACCCCACTCATGATTCGTCATTATATATATATATATACTCTTTAGTCTTTACATGCAAAGATATATATGGTGGCCGGTGTGGTAGCTCCTTGATTGATTTTTTAAGCTGCTATACAATAATACCCCCCACACTAGCTATTCAAGAAAATTAAATTTAAAAAGCACTCCTGGATTCATTCGATTCACGTATGTGTGGTTAATAGAATGGTCAAACCTATAGTTTTCTTTTATAGGTAGTCGGTTTTCTCGTTTTCAAAGATTGTAGGGTTCAACGTGATACCTAATTACGAATTAACATACATATAATTGTAATAGAATGGTCAAACCTATAGTTTTCTTTTATAGGTAGCCGGTTTTCTCGTTTTCAAAGATTGTAGGGTTCAACGTGATACCTAATTACGAATTAACATACATATAATTGTAAAGTTTTTTTTTTTTTTTTTTGCTGGTTAGAGTTAGAAGCACGTTTGAAATTATGAGAAAAGGAGAAGATCATTCCAAGTTTCTATATAGATTATTTGATTGAAATGGAGCTTTTTATATATAGTTTATTAGATGTTGAATTTTTTTTAATTTTTTTTTTTTTGACTATTTGAATGCAATTTCGTTTTCACTTTGAGGAAAATTATATATATTGGATTTGACCCACTACTTATATAGATTTTTTAAAAATATCTTGCTTGCTTGCATGCTAAATTATTCATGGCTTGTATTTATTTTGATATTTGAGCTCTTTGGATCCAGCTGTTTCTCATATTGACCCCATCCCCATCAACTCCAAACTCTATTTGCTTAAATTTTTATTATCTGTTTCAATAATAATAATAGTAAGTGATAAGAATTCATGGTTTTTTTTTCATATTTTCAGTCAATGTTTTTGTATTTTTCTTAGCGGTTGATAGTAATGTTAGTGGCAAGTAAAAAAGGCTACGACGACTATCTGTCTCCAGGTCCAGCAAATATAAAGAAAATGCAACCAAATAAACCAAGTCGGTGGTCAAACCATTAAATATAGTGATTTGTGAGTACTGTTTTTAAATTTTATTAGAGAGACCTAATTAAATTTGTAAATTAAATAATCAAGGGACGTTGAGCTGTTAGCAACTATCCTCAACCCTTTATCAAAATCAAATGAATGATTAGCATATTAGATGTTAAAATTAAAAAATTTAAACTGTAAATTAATATTAATATAGTCTAATATTTTATTTAATATTTTATTTAAAATATAAATATATTAAAGGTTATTTGACACTTTTCCCTTTACTTTGTGTTATAGAAGATCCTTAAACTATTGGTATAGATTTTTATTTTATTTAAATAAAATAAAAAAAGAAGAAGAAGAAGATTGAAGATAGAAAATAGAAAATTATTTTTGCATGGGTCAAAATGTGGTCCTCCCTCTTTGCTTTTTAATGCAAATGATTGTTGTCACTTCTCATACAATCAATTGACCGGTGAGATCTCTTATCCTAAATGAAAATCTGTGTATGATGGCAAAAGATAAGGATAAATTTCAGGAATTTAAATGAAATTTGATTAATAATGATATTTGTTGTGTCATTGATAGGATTGGAGCACTGATTCGAGAGCCATTTATCTAAATTTCAGGTTTGTCCATCTATGTAGCTGAGGGCTACATCTCTGGGGTGATTAATAATGATACCGAGGAAAAAAAAAATACACTACAAGAAAATTGATCTATAGTAACAAAAAAAAAATGAAGAAATTGTCACAAATTCAATATTGTGACAAAAAAAGTGTCACTAACAATTCGTCACTTTTGCCCTCGTCTCTAAAAGTTATAATTTGTGACAAGTAGTGACACATTATCACTTGACCTTAATTAGTGACAAAATAAAAATTGTGTCACTATATTTGTATTTAGTGACATTAACCGTTTGGAGATTTTGTCACTGTACATATTTTTAATGATAATTTATTGTTTAAAAAGTGTCACTATTCACAAATTTAGTGACAAATAATCATCTTAAAATTATATCACTACAGACAAACTTAGTGACAATTAAGTTAACCATATAATAGTTGTCACTACAATGCAGACTTATTGACAATTAACAATATGAATATTAAGTCACTGTATAGATACATAGTACAATCTAATCGATTGTCAAAATTTAATATAAATTTAAACTGTATAAAAAATATATAAAAATATAACCAAATAAAACATGTCACTTATTGAATGATATTGAATTCCATAAATAATCATTCCATTAAAAAAAAAATACCCAAAAATTAGCATAATATAGAATTGATACAAAAGTAATCCAATATATTTCAAAGTCTACTACTAAATAGCACATGTAAGTCGGCCAGCCTAAGTTAACATAAGTGTTAGGTCACACAAAATAACTTCCAACTGCATAACCAAAAACTTGAAACTTATGAGGTCTTGATTGTGAATTATTATAAGCCAATGATTCACTGTCAATTGTCAGGTAGCTAAAGAATCTTTACGTTTTACAAGAGAAACCTATATATATGAAGACATGAAGGAAAAAAAAATAGTGGGAACAAATTAAAGTCACCAAAATAAAACCGATAAAAAATGCAACAATACTGACTAAACTTAATACAATTATAAAATAAATTCTATAAGTTTGATATCCAAGTATAAAACTTATTGGAACTGTTAATCTATTCATCTTCATATAAAGTCCTCCATAATGTCAATCTATTCATCCAGCCAAATATCAAATATCTTATTGAGTGTTTGAACTCTTTTATCAAACAATTGACATGCATATAAAAATTGATTGTTCTATAAGAATCATTTTATCAAACAGTTAGTATGTATATAAACTAAATTGACATATATTGTGAAAATTTAAGAACAAAAAACTATAAATCATGAAATAATAATAATGATTCCTTAAAAATTTTGAAAACAAATTAAAGTTAAAAAACATCCTTAAACGTATATATAATCCTATATACCAAAAAAATAATAATAATAATAATACCTTATTCGAAGACACTTTCAATATAGAAACTCGAATTTGAGATTCTAACTTTGAAAAAACAAGTACCAAAAATCAAATCCTAAGAAAATGAAATCAAGAAAAGGAGAAGCTTAAGAGTTTCCTTTCAATGCTGCATCAAATAATTGATTGTTCCATAAGAATCATTTTATCAAACAGTTAGTAAGCACATAAACTAATATTGACATATACCGTGGAAATCTAAGAATAAACAACTATAAATCATGAAATAATAATAATGGGTTCCTTAAAAAAATTGAAAACAAATTAAAGTTAAAAAACATCTCTAAATAGCTATATACAATTCGACATACAAAATAATAATAATAAATAAATAAATAAATAAATAAATCATATCTTATTTAAAGACACTTTCAATATATGAAACTCAAAATTGAGATTCCGACCTTGAAAACCAAGTATAAGAAAACAAACCGTAAAAAAAATCAAGATAAGCTTACATTTTTATCCGGGCAAAAGTTTCTCTATGATCTCGGTACTGTTTTTTGATGAAACACTATTTCAAACCTAAAAAGTGTTTTTAAGGTAAAGAAAAAAAAAAGGGGGGGGGGGGGGGGGGGGGGTGGGGATCTTGTGGGTTTTTTTTTTTTTTTTTTTTGTGTGCGTTTTTTTTTTTTAAAGGAAATAGTAATTTTTTTTTAATGTAAATATTAATTGATTCTGATGCCTTTTAAAAACCTAATTATTTATAAAATAAAATATTTCCTTTTAAAAAGGTAATTTTGTGACTAATTATATTATTTATTACAAATTATCAAGTTTTGTAACTAATTGTGACAATTATTTTAAAAAAGTTTCAATTGACAAAACATTATGATAAATAGTAAAATTTGTCACAAAATAATGCCAATAGTGATACAATTAAAATTTGTCACAAAGAAATACGTCACTATAGGTCACTTTTTTGTAGTGATAGTACTGTAAATTATATATCTTTGTCCAAATTGGAGTTCTCTTAGTTACTTATTTTGACTAGTTTTAGATTTATAGTTGGAGGCAATTATACAGTACCAAGATTCGTCCTAACTCATTCTAGCTGGCTAGCAGATTTGATCTGGATAACATAAAATTAATAAAAATGTGAGAATTGATCTATAGCGTCCCAATTCATACATTGCCATGCATAGTCAACATTATATATATATATGGGTCTTTCTCTCCTTAAAATGAACCGATTTTATTTATATCAATTCCACAGCTATCAACCGTTAGATTCACATACTTTATCTTAGTCAAAGTCTTCTTAAACTTAATTAATGATTCATAAACCTCATCATAATCTTAAAAGTTCAATTCGATCCAGATAAGATAAAAACTATATATATTTATATTTATATAAAAAAAAATTATTAATAATATTTGGTATGGGTTAATTTATCCATAATTACTATTTGTTTACTAGCTAGATGCCTAGATTAGACATGTTATAGACAAGGTTTCAGATATGGAAATCCGACATCCACATGTTCACTTTGTAATGTATAGAATAATTCCGCACTTAATGTTCCATTAATATCCATCCAGCACAATGATAATGACTTATTATCTTGTTATCAAAAAAAAATAATGACTTATTATCTTTATTGAATGTTTTTTTTTGTTTTTTGTTTTTTTGTTTTGTTTTGAAGGAAACAGTGGATTACAACCTAGCACGACATTCAACCGTAATAAGGGAATCGACACAAGGAGGAAACTCCTCCAGCCAAAACATATCCTCAACACAAAAGAGACTGTTTTTAGCTAAGCCATTATAAGAACAAATAAAATAGGCAAACACCTAGCTTGAACTTTTAAAACATTAATATCAGAAATAATATTCCCTATCTCAGAATAAATAACTTCAGCCTTGTTGATCCAGTTGACAACAACTTCAGCATCATATTCAATCAAACAGGGAGCTAGATCAGAATCTAACGCTAGCTGGATACCACACTGAATTGCTACTGCTTTAGCCATTTGGGGAGAATATGTTGCTGCTATTTTCTGGGAGCTTGAGGCCATAACCAAACCGGTTGAGTTACGAATAACAATCCCTATCCCTACTGTACAACCGCCCACATTTAGAGCTGCATCACTATTAATCTTGTAAATTCTATGGTCAGGGGCCTTCCATAAAGATAAACCGGAATTGAAAGTCATAGAAGGACCAATTAAATGAATATTAGCAACATTACTCTCATCAACAAATCTATGAGCCCATTCAACAATATTAACCTCTTGAACTGACAGGGGCTCATGAACTGCTGCATTATGAACTGACCAAACATTCCACAAACAAATGCAAAACAGCCCCAACTCCTCAAATTTGAGACGAGAAAAACTGTCTAGCATAAAATCAAAGAAGTGAGATTTGTTTTTATGATTCCCATCAAGCCTACTCAACCAAAAGGCACGCAAATCTTTCAATTTACTGCAACTCCATAGAGCATGAAGAATTGATTCATTTTTGATTTTACACATAGGGCATATTAAAATTACAGGAATTCTTCGATTAGCCAAAACCATACAAGACGGAAGCAAATTGTTACATGCCTTCCAAACAAAAACCTTAACCTTAGTAGGAATATTAAGTTTCCAAAGAGATTTCCACCAAGCTATAGAAAAATTTGAGAAGAAACCTGAATTGAAAGGAGAAGGATCATAATTTAGGGAACACTCTAACCTATATCCCGATCGGGCCGAATAAGATCCTTTAGGATCGGAATGCCATTGTAGAGAATCATTAACCTGGTTCCTTCCAATTGGAATACTAAGGATGGCTTTGACATCTTCATGCAAAAAAACTGACTCAATCAGGGAAGTATTCCACACTCTTGCAGGAGTAATAAGTAGATTGACAGTGGCATTGATACCCAGAATTAGAGGAGAAATGGGCTTATAAGTAGTTGGTCTTGGGATCCACTTATCTGTGTAAATACGTATCTTTGAACCATCACCTACTCTCCATCTAGATCCAGCATCAATAAGTTCTTTTCCCCACATCAGACTCTTCCAAATAAAGGAAGTTGTAGGCTTCATTTCTGCATCCAAAAAATTCTCATTTGGAAAATAACATCCTTTTAATACCCTTGCTGCTAACGAATTACTATTAACTATGATGCGCCAACATTGATTTGCAAGCAAAGCTTTGTTGAAATTTTCTAAATTTTTAAAACCTAGACCTCCTTTCTCTTTTGCTTCACACAAACTAGACCACTTGCACCAAGTATTTTCCTCTAGGTTCCTTTACTACCCCACCAAAAACGGGCACAAAGACGATAAATATCCTCCAAAAGACCTTTCGGAAGTTGGAAAAGGTTCATAGAGAATGTCGGAATGGCTTGAATAACTGCTTTTATTAAGATTTCCTTACTGCCGGTTGATAGAAACTTGTCTCTCCACCCTTTGATTTTGTCCCAAATTCTACTTGTTATCACATAGAAAATCTCCTTCTTCTTCCTACCTGTGAAGCAAGGCAACCCTAAGTATTTCTCATGGCAATCAACCACAACAATACCAATAATAGCAGCCAATCGAGAACAATCTTGGGGAGCTAAAGAGGGACTAAAACATACTGCAAATTTCTCAAAATTAATAACTTGGCCTGAGGCCGTTGCATATATATCCAAAATACACTTAATCACTTCAAAATTTGAAACAGTAGCCTTGGCAAACAACAGACTATCGTCAGCAAAAAACAAATGTGAAATTATAGGACCATTATAGCTACATCTAAATCCTTGCAAATTCCCTTCATTAACTGCCTTATTGATCAAGCTAGTAAATCCTTCAGCACATAACAAAAAAAGAAAGGAGGAAATAGGGTTACCTTGTTTCAGACCACGGCCAGGCTTGAAAGATCCGCTAATGTCCCCGTTAAGAACGACTGAGTAACTGATTGAAGAAATAAAATGCATAACTAGACAAATCCAGCGTGCAGGAAAGCCTAAAGACTGCATCATATTCTCGACAAATATCTACTCCACCCGATTATAAGCTCTTGACATATCTAATTTCACTGCCATTGAACCCCTATTTCTTTTCCTCCTTTTAATCCTATGCATACACTCAAACCCAACAATAATATTATCTGAAATCAACCTACCAGGAATAAAGGCCCCTTGCATTTCTGAGATAACATCTCCAACCACCTGACGGAAATGATTCACTATAGATTTCGTCACTATTTTATAAATGACTTTACAGAGACTGATTGGTCTGAAATCCGTAATCTGCTCTGAAGCCTTATTTTTAGGAATAAGAACTATTAATGTATCATTCATATTTTTCAAAGAACCTCCTTCATTCAAACATTCCAAACAAGCTTTCACAACCGAAGGTCTTACTGTTCCTCAAAACTTCTGATAAAACAATGCTGGTAACCCATCACTCCTTAGTGCCTTTGTAGCTTCCATATCAAAAACTGCCCTCTTAACATCATCTTCAGTAAACAAAGTCTCAAGAAATGAGAAATTTGCACTAGATAGTTTCGGCTCAATACCATCAGTAATTACTGTAATATCTGAATGCGAAGGAACACTGGAATGAAACAAACAACTATAAAAATCTAAAATGATTTTTTCCATACCCTTCTTAGACTCATGCCAAACTCCATCAAAACCTCTGAGACTCTTGATCAAATTTCTACTCTTTCTAACCGTGGCTTTCATATGGAAGAACCGTGTATTACGGTCTCCACTTTTCAGCCATTCTATTCTTAACCTCTACCTCCAGTAACGTTCTTCCGTCTCAAGAATGACATCCAATTGAGATTCTAAAAATTGAATTCTATGCCAAGAACCTTGACTCAGATTGTTATAAGCATCTTGTAGCTGCCTTTTTTTAAAAACAAATAGCCTCCCTCAAAGTCCGCCTATTCTGAGCATTCCAATTGTCAAGACATATGCCACAAGCATGAATATTACTAAGGACTTCCTCAACTGCAAAAATACTACCTCTGTCGACCCAGGAATCCGTAATCAACCAAGTACAATCTTGATTATCCATCCAGCATTCCTCAAAGTGAAAGTGTCTCTTCCGTCTAGCCTCTCTAGGACTAATTGTATAGCCAGATAACTCTAAAAGAATTGGCCTATGATCAGAACGCCAGTAATCTAGATGAAAGACTCTGAACATAGGGAATAAAACTTTCCACTCAAGATTACTGGTGCATCTATCGAGCCTCTCTTGAATTAAAGCATTGCCTTCTCTTCTATTACACCAGGTAAACTCCGGACCTACGCAACCTAAATCTTTAAGACCGCAATCATCCAAAGCCTCACGGAAATTAGCCATAGAAATTTCGCTTTTAGAGACACCTCCCAACTTCTCAGACCTAGATAACACCTCATTAAAGTCCCCTAGATACACCCACATCTATGAATACATATCAAAAAGCTTTTGTAAAAGACTCCAAGAATGAATCCTTTGATTAGAATCCGGATTGCCGTAGAAACCAGTAAGCCTCCACCTTTGATTACCAGAAAAACAAACACTAACATCTATATGACCTATAGAATAACTCAACAGTACAACTTGAACAGCTGCGGACCAAAATAAGCAAAGACCTCCAGATTTTCCTGAATCTTTTACCACCAACTTACTCGAAAAACCTAACTTTATTCTCAAAATTTCCATTCTGACTTGATTAGCTTTTGTTTCCATAAGAAAAATCAAGAAAAAGCAAATATGGATTGAGCTCCTGCTTTTGAAAAAACAGAGAATTGAATGCCCGAGAATTCCCCAATCCTCGAGTATTCCAAAACATAATACTTATTGGACCCGACGGACCGTTGAAGATCGACTGGCCGATAAACATTCTTCCGAACTGTTCCCTTCTTCTGGCGAAACCACTTCACTGGTAACAAAACCATCAAAAACTTTACCTTCACCAATTCTTCTAGCTTCTTCTTCATTATTAGAAATATCTTCTTTTTTTCTCACTTTCCGACCAGCTATGAACCTCTTAATTCCCACCGGAGCAATCTTACGTTTCCCACAGACCACCAAAGAATTTGAATTAGAAATCCCTAAATTCCTAATCTTGTTAAACTTACGCCCCTTTTTGCCTTTGTCAATCTGAAGAGATTCTGAATCTAAACTGAGATTCACCTTTGGGCTATCTAATACTTGTTGAGAGAAAGAGTTGATGACATTG
Organism: Acer campestre; assembly: GCA_954870605.1. Lineage (NCBI taxonomy): Eukaryota > Viridiplantae > Streptophyta > Magnoliopsida > Sapindales > Sapindaceae > Acer > Acer campestre. Next base: position 4,005,481 of record OX940800.1, read on the forward strand.
GGCTCTTCCACTCCAAAGCCCAAACTAGGCGCATTTTTTGAAAATTTAATACCCAGTTCACAATAGAGCTGAGTAGGATATTCATTTCCTACTTCCACCGTCTCTATTGAAGGATTTAAAATATCTTGAACAAGTTGGGATTTTATAGAAATCTCTTCACAACACCCAACGTTTCTCAACCCACCATCACTTCCCACTACTTCTTCTCCATTAATGGTCTCACTGTCTGTCCCATTACAATCCACAATATTGACTTCCTCTGCCATCTGAAGAGAGCTAATATCCACTGATTTTGGACCAACTTCCATAGACTTGACCTCATCCTTCTCTAAACTGTCTGAATCCACTGTCATCTTTTCATTCTTTTGAAAAACCCTTGGATCAGTTCTCGATGTATCTTCCCTACCAGACTCATTTCCTTCTTCGCCATTTGAATCTTTATAACCCAAAATTCCTTCACCAGTATTAGTTTCCGGCACCAATTTTTCCTTACCTTTTTGACTTCTCCATATATTACTTGTATTGACCGGTGGGAAATAATCTCTTATCTGAGATTGGAAGTTGGTTCTGCGTATATAACCAGTAGCTCTGAGCGAAGGCCCATAAATAAACTCTTCTTTTCCATTAAAACTAAGGATGGGATCACTCTCAGAACATTCGGAAGTTGTATGACTAACCAGACCACATCTGAAACAGTGATTTGGGAGCCTCTCATATCTGAGGATCAAAATGGTTTCCAAACCATCCCCTAATATATCCACCCGCAAGCATCTTTTCTGAGGTCTCTTTATATCAATACAGATTCTAATACGCATAAATTTTCCCACACAGTCGCCAGAACTCCCACCGTCGACTTCAATAACTTCTCCAATCATACCTCCCAGAAACTTCTCAATCTCATTGGTCATACATAGAATAGGGACTTGATGGATTTGAACCCAAAAATCTGCCTGACCAAAATTCAAAGATTCAATTGTACCCATACCACACGGTTTCTCCATAGCAATCAGTGCATTATCGAAGCTCCACGGACCTCCTTCAATAACCCTATTAAGATCATCCTCATCTGTGAAATGAAAAGTAAAAATATTCCCTGAAACTGATTCAATGGCTAGACTCTGATTGACCTTCCAAATTTTACCAATAACCCGCATAAAGGCCTCCCTATTAACCCATTTACTAGCAAGGATCTTACCAACCAGACATAAAGAGAGTCTATGTTTAGCATCATCAATAAGATTACCATCTAGCAATTGGACTGGACCATCACAAGATCTAATAGATAAAGATGCATACAAAGATGTGATATCCTTTGAATCCATATAAATAACTCAAAAAAGAGGAACTAGAAATAAGAAATATGAGAAACCCAGGCTACTCTCACTCAATTTACAGAGAAAAAAAGGAGAGACTTTTAAAGAAAACAATCACATATAATTCTTTATTGAATGTTCGGACTATAACAAAAATTTAGATAAATGGAATAATTCATTATTATTAATGCACATTCATTTAATTACCATCACACACGATCCTTAAGTGAGGTTTTTCTATATAATATTTTTATTCTATAACAAATAAAATAAAAAAATCACACACGATAAAAATTGAAATATAAATTATAATATGGAGTCGAGAAATTTAGCATCACTTACATTCAATTATTATTAATTTCATGCTTAAAAGGTGTCAAGCTTGTGGTGTTCTATGTGCAAATGTAAAAGCGATTGATCCATCCTTCACGGGCTTTGGACTTGTAGCTGCTTGAAAACGGTACGTTTTTTTTGGTATCCCAAATTGGCTAATAATAATAAGAATAAGTCACATTTTTTGAATTTATACTCGACTGTTTGTTGCTGCTGAATTTAGAGGATCTGGGGTTGTTGTGTTTGCTTGTGGAAAGTGTGGTCTATACACAATGTTGTGGTCCATGATATTGTAATTGACAAGGAGGTGGATTTTGTGGAATGGGTATGTTGTTTTATCAAGGAGTTTAACAGTGTGAATCTGTTAAAGGAAATAAGTATTGATGTTCCCGTTGTTAGAATACCTGTTTGAAAACCCCCTGACCCGGGTTTGTATAAAATTAACTATGATGCAGCTCTGGATGGTTTTGGTCGGCTGGTAGGCATTGGAATCATTATTCGCGATTCGGTTGGGTTAGTCATGGCCTGTAGCTCTCAAAAGATTGAAGCCACGTTTTCTCCGCAAATGGCCGAAGCGATAGCTTTCCTTTGTGGCCTCCATGCAACTGGTGTGTGATACTGGTTTAAGACCGTGTAGAATTTACTATGATGCTAAAGTAATTGTGGATTTGATTAATATTGGTCAGCCTCTTGAATTTGAGATTGGGGGTGTCGTTGCTGATATTCATATGTTGCTAAAGCTGGCCCTTTGTGTTTCAGTTAACTTCGGTCCTAGAAAAGTTAATCAGGTAGCCCATATGTTAGCTAAAAACAACTTCTCTGTTGTTGAGGATTTGTTTTGGCCGGAGGAATTTCCTTCGTGTGTTAGTTCGCTTGTTTCGGTTGAATGCCAGATTCCTTTGTAATACTTGTTTCCCTTCAAAAATAAATAAATTATTATTTATTATTAATATATTTATTAATAATATATATATATTGTATATATACACACACCAACCCATTTGACAATTTTCATATTTTCAAAGTTAATTAAATAAATATACCTTTAAATTTATATTTATTAATTTAAAAAATATATATATTTAAATTGTTTATTTCAATGTGTTTATGTTTTATTTTTTGAAAGGGTGTTTAATTTATTAAGCTTACAAAAAGTATATACTCTTATATATATATATATATAATATATATATATATATATATATAGACAGCTTTTTTCACTCACTACTTGTCAACTCTCTGATCTAATCTCCCACAGAGAACCACATCAAATGGGTGCATGTACTTCCTCTCCAAGATCAAAAGCAAGCAAAGGAGGAGCAAATTTCATCAGACGGCCATCAACGGCCAAGGTGATCCACGTGGACGGTCGAATGCAAGAGTTGAAGGTTCCAGTTGCAGCCAAAAACATAACCTCCCAGAATCCAGACCACTTCCTCTGCAGCTCAGAATCCATGTTTATCAACACGTGGGTGCCGCACGTGCCAGATGAAGAGAAGCTTCAACTGGGTCAAATTTACTTCCTCCTTCCAGTGTCTCAGTTTCACAATAAGCCTATAACTCTCAAGGACCTGTGTGTTCTTGCCATTAAAGCTAGTTCTGCAATTGGTCATGACTCATGAAGAAGATGACACCATTGTTGACTTCTCATCCAATACTTCTTCTGGTAACTTTTCATTAAGGGTTAGGTTAAAGTTAGTTATTTATCATTAGAAACTTAGAAACTTAATTAGCTCATGCTCATTAATGTCAACAAAAGAAAAAAAAAATTGTTGTATGTGGTAGTGGACTAGTGGCATGGATGTATACTAGAAAGTCAACTTGTTCATTTAATTTCAGTTAGGATTTTAAGCATTTTTATTTATGGTTTTCAAAGCTCATTAATTAATTAAAGGTTTAATAATAATTGTGCTCATTCAGTCATTATGGTAATATTTCAGAATTCGAGTCATTAATTAAATAAAAAAACTATAATCGCACTCATCACTAAGTATGTTTAGTGAATATTGAAGAGAAAAACAATATATATTGTGGTTTTTTACGTACATTGATGACATGGGTTTATTCAATATATAGAGATTGTATTTAATTAGTAGATTTTTTTTTTGATTGCAATTAGTAGAATATTTAAAAAGTACAGAATGATGGATCTGGATTTTTTTTTTTCCGAGGGAAATTGAGATGATTCAATGATATATCTCTCACAATGTCGGTCATGACTATTCGGAGGTCCATGGGCGAAATCAAAAAATGGGCCCCGTACCAATAAAATCATCCTCACTTCATCCCAAAATCAAAATCAAAATTAAAAATCTATGATTTTTATGTCCCCGATTGTATTCGATAGGAAATAAAGAGATTTAACAGTAACATAATATTGTAAAGAAAAAAAATTGACATTCACAATCAGATTTGAAATTGGAAAACCGATTTTATGCTTTAATTGAAAAAAGCCGACACCCAATAATCTAATTCTAGTATTTTAGTACAAATATATCAATTCTTAAACTTACTACATACGGCCATATTTTCAAACGTAAATATAAGAAACCAATAAACTAATCAAATAAAAATAGAAAAATAATAGTTTATTCCAATTATCAATAAACCCTAGTAAAAAAAACAAGTGATATCAACTCACATTGTTATCGAATCGGAACCAATACTATTTTTTTTTTTTAATAAAAAAACACCTACATGGCTATATATGGACTAGAAATACCAACAAAAGCAAAATTTGTCAATATTATATACCAAAGTTGAATAATAATCCAACCAAAGTAAACCCAGATTATGAATAACAATATATGTTATTAATCAAGAAAATAAGATTATGAATTAATTTTTAAAATATTATGAATAAAACGAATCATAAATCGGCCTTGAAGTGAAAGAACAACTAGGAGAAGAAAAAGAGCATACGGCCTACCTTTGAAAGAAAGAGAGAGAGAGAGAGAGAGAGAGAGAGAGAGAGAGAGAGAGAGTTTTGAAGGGTTGAAGCGGCTATGGTGGTGAAAAGGTAAAATTTAGGTTTAGGATTTTGATTTTCACATTATATAGTATAGGAAACATTTATCGAAATATCTCTTCACAACAAATTTACATATTTAGGTTTTGTATTGAATAAAACAAATTGGGTCTAGTGTTAATTTGTTTTAGGTAATATTTGAGTTTTTCTATTTAAAATAAATAATGGGGTCATTTTATATATATATATATATATATTACAACTCATAATAACTTAAGTACTTAACCATAGTCGTTTATGCCATAGTTAGAATTGTATTCTCCTCTTCAAACTCTCAAATTTGTAATAATTCAAAAGTAAAAATAAAAATAAAAATAAAAATGTTTGAATGCTAGAATTTATAATTTATGAGCCCAACCCCCACCAAATCATGGGAGTATATGGATTTGTGGTAATTGTCATGACACCTCTCATGGAGTCATGGGTCATGACCAACATAACCTATGGTTGCCATTTCTTATTTAGAGAAAATTCAGAAACTAGTAAAATTATATAGTTTGATTAGTAGGCCTTTACATCCCCTCATAACTGGCCATATAATTTGACACCAATTAGGTAAAAGGTTTGGCGAGATCCGATAAGATCAACCATTACAAGTAATGTCTGAAATATAACTCTCACTATACGAGAGAGATCTCCCTATAATTTACGATTTAATCGGAAAAATACGGGACTCGAACACCTATGTAAACATGAATGACTACCAATTTCAATATGGTAAATGTTGGCCGAGTAATCCATGGTGTAAACAAGAACAAAGGTCCACATACAATTACGGACCAAAATCAAACAAGTCCAAATGAGCAAAAATTTAGTCATGGATTTGTGTAATAATAAATTGATCAAGCGTGTGAAGATTAATCATATGATGTGTATGCAGAAGTTAATAAAGAAAAACACATCACGTGGGCAATTGACTACCACAGAGATCGAAGTCAACAGATTCACGTGCTATGATCTGACTCTTTAACGTTAATGGATCTTGATATTAAACAACATTAAAGTACACCCAAACCCATGATATCGGCGACCATCCCCGTTATTCTATGCTTCTCTGTCCCCGTTCCCATTCTTCTTTCAATGCAATCGAATCCTTTTGAGGGATATGATTTTTTATTTTATTTTATTTTATTTTTTTAAAAGTAATACTTGATAGTTTGTTAAATTTAATATGATTTAGAAAGTTAGTTTTGATAATGAATAAAATTAAACTAAATATTAGAATATCTAAAAACATATTTTCAATTAAATTGGTGATTGTTTTGTGATTCTTATCAATAAAAAACACATCACATTTTGTATTAGATGAACGGGATATATATAATGGTATGCTTATATTCGATTATTTTTTGAAAAAAAAAACATTTGAATCAGATTAGTCATTACATTAATCTAATAAAACATACACGATTGTTTTATTATTTGAAATAATTAATATGAAAAATCTTGATTTTGAATAAAATTAATATATACACAATATTTTATTTAGATTGATGCACCCAAACTCGATGTAGAAAAGTTTTGATGTTCTTGGGTATATATTTTCGTTACGTTATATAAGAGTTTCATATATGAATAATATGATTAATTTTTAACCCGTTCCAAAAATTATTATGTCACGTGTATGAATTTCTTATTTGAGTGTATACTTTCAAACCATTCTATAATGTTACGTCCAACTTTTTCATACTCACACTATAAATAAGTTGGACATGTCAAGGAAGGAATTACAATTCATTCTAGTATATTCAAATACAAATGGCTCTTCCTCTTGTTGCACTAATAATTATAGCCATATGTCACGGCTCATTTCTCGGGGTAGCAAGCAGCTGCAGCAAGAGCAACGTTAACCCAGTTGCAGTTGCAGTCCCAGTACTCTTAAACGCAGCCAGAGAATTCCTGGAAGCACACAACAAAGCTAGAGCACAAGTCGGAGTGGCTCCTCTCAAGTGGAGTGATCACCTAGCTAATGCCACCAGACGCTTTGTCAGATACCAAAGGATCCATAAGGGTTGCCAATTCTCAAACTTGGCCGGCGGCAAGTGCGGCGCCAACCAGGCATGGGGCAGTGGCAAGCCTGTGACGCCGAGCAGGGCTGTGGACATTTGGGTGCAGCAGAAAAAATACTACAATCACGCTCATAATTCATGTGCAGCGAAACATGGGTGTGGTGCTTACACGCAGGTGGTGTGGAGGAAGTCTACGGAGTTGGGATGTGCTCAGGCGTTTTGTGTTGAGAGTGGAGATACTTTGACTATCTGTTTTTATAATCCTCCTGGAAATTATGCAGGAGAGAGTCCCTATTAGTGTTTAGTTGCAGAGAACGATTAACAATGGAAATGCAAAGTTATGGTTAAGAGCTCTGTAATTTTAAGATATTATGATGTTGTTTATCTATAAAACAATCAAGAATAAAATAAGGGCCAATCATGGCCGTGGCTTGTATTATTATTTACTGCTAGAAAACAAGTTTAACCGGGGAGTATGGTCTCATTACTGCTTGATGAGATCGTCTAATGTAAGTGTGTCATTTCACATTGAAAATATAAAACTATAATTTAAAATTCTCACATGGCACATTTACATTTGATGGTCTCATCAAATAGACCGTTCAGTGTAAGTTTTTCCCTTAACGAGAAGAGAATCCTAGGTGTAGTGGGATGTATCATAGGACAATTATTGTTATGTTGCGGAATTGCAACAAAAGATGGTGTATCTCACTGCACTCAAGATTTTTCCCGATAGCCATTTGATTATCCCTTTTGTTCTAAAATTTTAATTTTCTTCTTTATTATTATTTCTAGGTAGCTTTTCATTTGGATTCACGTGTAAAGCAAAACTAATAGTTTCATCAAATTTGGAGGGTTTAAAGGCGTCAATTAAATTTTTTATAAAATAAAAAATAAAAAATATAGTAAAATTTGAATAAACTTTTAAAAAAAATTATAGGCTTAAGGATCGTCACTATACTTAAATGACATAGGACCCATTCTATCATTTTATACATGTCTGATTTTTCAGCCGATTTGACATTTCAGGTAAACATTTCATTGTACTCAATAATGGCTCTTGCTCTGGTTGCACTTGTGGTTGTATCCATATGCCACGGCTCAGTTCACGGGGTGTCGTCAGTCCCACTGTCCGTGACCGCTGCACCTAACATCAACCCATCTCTAGCTTCAGTCCCACTCTCAACAGCAGCCAGAGAGTTCCTGGAATTACACAACCAAGCCAGAGCTCAAGTCGGCGTAGCTCCTCTCATATGGAGTGAAAATCTAGCCAATGCCACCAGTCGCCTTGTCAGATACCAAAGGATCAATAAGGGCTGCGAGTTCGCAAACTTGACCACCGGCAAGTACGGTGCCAACCAGTCATGGGGCAGTGGAGGAGTGGCGGTGACACCGCGCATGGCTGTTGACAGCTGGGTCAATGAGAAGAACTACTACAATCACAGTGACAACTCTTGCAAGCCGAACCACATGTGTGGTGTTTACACGCAGGTTGTTTGGAAGAAGTCTCTGGAGTTGGGTTGTGGACAAGCTTTTTGTAACAAAGATCAAGCGACTTTGACTATCTGTTTCTACAATCCTCCTGGAAATTATGTAGGGGAGAGTCCCTATTAGAAGACAATTAATTTGCAGTCAATAATGGTTCTGTAATTTTTAGATATTGTGATGTTTTTGTTGTTGTGTTGTTTTATCAATAAAAGAACCACAAGGATGATTGTTGTTGTTGTTGTTGTTGTTGTATTATTTACTGTAAGTAAGAAAATAAGTTCAATTAGATTCCACCGACAAATTTTGTTCATCATCTGAGTATTTTGTTGGCTTTGAATCATCTGGGTAGAGCTGCAATTCTTTGAAATGTAATTGACTTGCCTTGTTGAGCCTTCTATGTATATGCATACATTGTAGATAAATAAGCAATCCGTGATAATAGTACAAAAAAAACAAACTCTGCGAAAATATTTGAACGGCTAGATTATTCAGTTTCCTTCACAACTCTGCTTATTCTATGGATTCTTATCTACATTATCTTCCCTTAAGTTTCGTGTCTCTTGTTTTGATCCGTTGTTGAGAAAAAGCATCAGAAACCTCTGAACTTACTGGAAAAAAAAAAAAACGATTAAACCATGGAAGACAGTCACTTGCAAGTGATATTGTTGAATGCTTATTGTCAGATCAAGGACTTCTTTTCACAATGCAACCAGGCATGTCACACTTTATTCATGTCTCAGTGTCTGCCAGGTACAGCAACAACATTCACTGGGACAATCATCTGCCCAGTTAATGGTGAACAATTGAGGCTCTGCATACAAGAAGATTCTTCTTCAAGCTCACCATTGATTCTCCTTGACATTCCTCTTAGCACATCATCTTTCAGCAGTTTAATAAGATACGGGACAATCAGGATGGTTCTCGAGTGCATGTCTGAGTCCAAGGAGGAGCTTCCACTCCTTAGTATGCCTAAGTGGGTTATGTACTGCAACGGGCAGAAAATGGGATTCGCGAAAAGGCGAGAGGTTGATCGGAAGGATGCATGGTTGTTGGAGATGTTGCGGTCTGTTTCAGCTGGAGCTGGGGTTTTGCCGGATAAGGATTCCGGTGGATACTCATACAAGTATTTAAGAGGACAGTTTGAGCAGGTAGCTACTGGTTCTGATAATTCTGAGGCTTACCATTTGATTGATCCATCTAGCTGTTTTGGGCAAGATTTAAGTGTATTCTTTCTAAGAAGCACAACAATGTAACTTGTTTTGTTTCTTCTATATTTCATTTTTCGATAACAAATTGCCAATAATGTTTGATCATAGATTATAGACATTAATGTTGTACGCACTGAAGCAAGAAAATAAAATGAAAATTGACAAAAGGAGCATTTGCATTAGATCTCTGTATTTACATGCCTGAATGCTCATCTTCTACTACTTTGTACAGAGAAAATATGAGACCTTCCTATATATAAAGATGTTAATAATGAGGAATGATGATTGATGAGCTTAGTACACTATGCGTTGGCAGGCGCTCACCTTACCAGCTCTTTAGATATCAGATAACGAAATGTAAAATTGTGTGGAATCCATTCGATGCTCTTGCGGGGGGATTTACTTGACTGACATTTCTTCACAATCTTCCTTAGAGATTCAGGTAGAGACTGTTGAATCATCTCCAAGATACCAGCTTGACATAAACCCGAATCCTTGCCATATGATTCTACAATCTTCGGTAAAAGGATTTTATGGTCCTTTTTGTGTACACCAAAGGTAGCCCTGATGTACTCGTCTTTTGCAGCTTCCAGCTCCTGAATTACTCTCTTGGGCGTGTACACGCGAACCTGAAAAATATTAGAAGGTTCGTTAAATTCTTGTGGGAAACGATCAAACTACATAGATATCGATACATTAGGTGCTATGTTATATTTTATGCTTCTTTGGATGCATTAGTTTTCAAAACCTGAAGATGCAGCTGATGCCGAACAAATTTTTAATCAAGTACTACTACTGAAACTAAAGATAAATAAAAAGAAAAGTGAAGTGTACCGCAGGATCAGAATGGCTTCCTGAACAGAGCCCAAAGTGCAGAAGAGATTCCGGATGCTCGATTGCATACGCTTGCCTTTCATCTCCAGTCTTGAATTTTGATTTTGAAGAGAGTAACAAGCGAATCCACTGCACGTAGAAGAAAGCGCCGTTACAAACATGAAGTTGACTGAAGCTTGCCAGGTAAAGCAGAACAGCCAGTAATAAAAGTACTTTCTTTTGTAAGTAATGTCTACTGAGAAAGCTTTTCAAGATCAATTTTTTATTTTGAAACATATTGCTTAACAGATCTTCACAGAATGCATCATAATCATAAATGCAAGAAAATTAAGACCCTGAAAAGATACTTGGAATAATGTCAAAAGAAAAACCAAGCTTGACAACAACCTGTCCAGGACGAGACATCCGACATCCAAGAATAGAACTCTGTATCGTGTCTGCACTAATTGTGCGACCTCCGACATTATATGCTGCCTGGATGATGCAAAAGAGTTAGAAAACACATGGTGGTTTGAAATTTCTCATTCACGAAAGATCAATAGCCTCTTCTCACCTTCAATAGTAGAAAGAGTCTCTTTACATTGTTTTGAGGAATCCCATAAGCCAAAAATGCCTGTTACAGAACAAAGAACAGATTGATATTCCAACTCACATCGGACCTAGAACCGCAAAAAAGAAGTACAAATGTCAAATAAACGTGTAGATGAAATCCATTACATGCATCACTAACGCGTTATGTATGTTGATCCAGAATGCTAGCTTCTCCTCATGTTTTAACTTCTTAGGATCAACAGCTTCCAACCGAACAATAAGTGACCTGTGTAACAAAATAAACCTTTCGTTACATAATCAAAATTGCAATTGAACCTAGAATTCAAATGATATAAATGTGTTACAAAGACTCACCTGAAATTTTGTAGTAATTGTTCAACATCACCTAACTTCTGGCTATCTCTATAGATCCATGGGATTTCAACCATTGTGCTGTATGGTCCACTAAATTCTTGAAGTCCTTCCACATGAAATGGGTTATCTAACCGTACATCAAACGAAGAATTATTCCTAAAACCAGGACTCCACATATCACATTGATCTTGGGGAGAAAATGCGCTTGTTGGTGATAGGGAGGAATTCGGAGACAAAAGGCCATTATGAGTCAGTGGTGGGTCTGCAAGCTTGCAGTATATAGCTGACATGCACTTGATCATATCCTCTGAGAGCTTGTTAGGTGTCTCTGGAACGTGATCGGAAATGCGAGTGCCAAGGTGCTCAGCCAGACTTATAATGTTTGTTGCATTCTGTGCATACTGTAGAAAAAGAAGATGAAAATCATAATCCAGAAAAATCCTTGAAGTTGCACATTCATTGCATTCATTTACAAGTCTACCCTACTATAGTATTAGTTGCTCAAATCTTTTTGCAGAAAAATAAAGGTCTAAGTATCAATCCCCGACACACCAATTTTCACCACAATGTGTTGAAAATAGTCTTCAAGCTTTGACGTTGAAAAGTGATTGGTAATTGTAGAACAGTTGAAAGATTAATAAATAAATACACTTAACAGACTATGAGATAAATTTACCTCCATCATGGACAATGGTTGGGAATGGCAAGCGCGTACAGCTCTCCCCAAAGACTCTTCGGGAGAAGTTCTAGTTGGAAATGCAGATCGTTGTGATAGTGTTGAATGGCAGCGATGAACACTGGAATCCAATAGCTTCTCTTCTCCTATAGCACTGGATTCCTTCCATGGATTGTCAACTAACTGACAACCAGATTGAAGAGCAGGATTTTCTCCTTTTGTTGAGATATCAGATGCAGAAACTTCAAACAACCTCCTTCTTGGGGTAGTAGCTAAAGGTGACTTTAATATTTCGGCCTTGGTAGGACATACAGAGGAAGTTTGTTGATCAAATGCCTTCCGATACAGTGAGAGAAGATATTGTTCCAAATATACAACTTCCAACTCTAACACCGCGATTTCCTTAATCAGTTCTGTGGCAGGCTAGAGTTGAGGAGGATAAAAGCATTAAAAAAATGTAGCAGCCATAGGTATGCAGAGACAAATCTAGACAAGAGACTAATCAAAGACTCAACTCAAAGATTATTGTTAGCATCATATGCGACTTCTAGGCCAACCCGGGGACACGAAAAGTGCAAATATGCAATACAAATTTAATTAGTGATGAGGCATGTAACTTGTCAGCACAAAAAGGAATGCTAAGAAGCAAGATTCTTACATTCACCTTTGCTGCTAGCTTCTTAAATTCTTTTTCTATGGTAGCAAACAGACATAAATTTAGAAAATATTGGTTATTGTAAAGTACATGAAGCAATAGTCCTGTGTATCTGTATTCAAGGTATAGACTCTAGATGCTGCTAAATGTATATTTTAGATATAAACTTAATATGGAGAAAGTGAAACATTTGATTTATTTAATGTTAGAAGATAAAGCATGAAGACTGATTTTAATCTCGGACTCAGTTTTAAACCAATTAGGCTTTACTAAAAGCTGGTATGAACATTGATGCTCTACCACCTACGTTAGATTCTTCTAGACAAAATGCATCTATGATTGTCACAGTGCATTGGAGCTTACAAGAAACAGTTCCTATTTCTGTAAACTAAAAACAGAAGCAATACCTTTGGCATCGACAGTTTGTTGGTATCACCATGGGAGGAAGTCCTATAACCCAATGCTTGTTCCAAAGCACATCGAACCTCGAATTGGTCATGTAATCTTTTCTCAAGCTGTTGAATCTGCATACAAAATACATATAATTAACAAATATGCATCTATTAAGCTAGAGCTTTGACAACAAGACAACACAAAGCTGAGCAATGAACAAGTTGGATTGAGTTCCACACCTCTTGCTCCAGAGACTTTTGGACTTCTGTGTTGGGCAATTCTTTCTTCTTGGCTTTAGCAGTCTCCTTCAACCGCCCCATATCCTAGTACCAGATCAATTCCAAAAAATTATCAACTGGAAATCACATTAGATGCAGATTCATTATGATGATTGTTCGGTTAGTGGAATGCAATTTATTTAGTACAGCTAAACAGCCTAAACAAGGACTCATATCCCAATTCTTCAGTTGATTATATGCACCCCTTCTGCTCATCCACTCCATTTATTTATTAATTAACTAATCATGCCTTCAATCACCTACTCTAAACTACCAAAGTTATTAAAAAAATCTGTTAAAGAAGAAAGGGAATACAGTAAGATCATTTTGGTTGGCAATGTGTCCAAGGTCTTTATAAAAGATTAAAAGAAAAAAGAAAAAAGAAAAAAGAAAAAAAAAATAACATATAGTCAAACAAACAATCAGAGAATCTTATTATCTTGCTGTAAGTTTCCTAACCTTCTTTATAAAATACAACCTTTTGATCTTATTTTCTTTAAAGCAAAAAAGGAAAAAAGGAGTTATCTTACCAGTTTTGCACGGTGTGATGCATCAAGAGAAGTACTTAAGGTATCTTCCTCGTCAATTTTTTTCTTATCAGGAAAGCTGTCATTGCATAAAAACAAACACGATGGATCATTAGGAGAAGATAGGATTTGATTTGAAGAATGCCATTGCAATGCACAAGCCAAAGTTACAATAGATTTCTGTTACTTATTTCCATATCAAAGAAGAAGGATACCAGCAGTGTTTACAATTAATTACCTTCTGCCACTTACACTCTTCCACTTAGCTATCATTTTTTTCCCAAAACCCATCTCAAAACACTTCTCAAACAGCATCAGAAAAGGAAAAGGGGAATTTTTTTTGAAAGAAATGAACAAACAAGTAACAATAAGCAGAACAAACATAATATTTGCAACAAAAGCAATCAATTCTGTTTCTTCAAACGCTGATATGATTTTGATCACACTCACAAACCCAGCTGACTAAAAACTTGGAAAATGAAACCCAAAGAAATAAAAGAAATCCCCGTTTTTACTCTTTCTAAAAGCTTGGAACTTGATCTGGACCACAGACACTTTATGAGTGACAATAACTCGGTTAAGTGCAGCCATGGTAATAGAATTAAATAGATGAGTTGTCATGGTTTTTTTTGCTTGTAAAACACACTATAATGTAGCTGTAAATGATTAAGTTTTTATTTATCCTATAAATCCATCTCCGGAAGTCTTTCCAGATACAGAAACAATCAATTAAATGTATCCAAAAACTGGGAGATGAACAGAAGAAAAAACACTGCAAGCTAAGAATTGAATGTATAGCTACCTCTTTGAACGCTTGTGTCTGGAAATCACTCTCAGTCCAAACATTTTACTGTCTCCACTTCCTTCAAATCCCATCTCTAACAACCATCCCAAAAGAAAAAGACTTTTAACTTACCATTACAAGTACAGACTATAACAAAAACAGTGTCCAGTGACCACCACCAAGATGGGATTTTTGAGAGATGGACCGAGACCACCGCTCCACTAGTTAGAAGATCAAATGGGGTTTTCTAACAGAGACCACAAATTTCTCTTAAACAAATGTTGAGATAGAGAGACAGACAGAGACAGAGAACAAATAACAGTAGCCACTTACCATTACAAGTACAGACTATAACAAAAACAGTGACCAGTGACCACAACCAAGATGGGATTTTTGAGAGATGGACCGAGACCACCGCTCCACTAGTTATAAGATCAAATGGGGTTTTCTCACAGAGACCACAAATTTCTTTTTTAGACTCCAAAAACTTCACTTGTCTTCTTACTTGCTTTTTGTGCAAAGCAAGAAATTCCGGGAAGTGACTACAAAGTGATAATAATATGCTGCTAACATTGACATTTAGAGTCTGAACATAGCAGAGCTGTGAAATAGTAGCAAAAATCCCACAAAATACGGCTAACAAGAAACAAAGGGAAAGCCTTTTTGGCTTTTGACCAGTGAAGTTTTCTCTTTGAAGTGGCTTGTTGTATTAAAAGATACTAGACTTATAATACAAGTTCGTGGGTTTTCAAGACTTTAATTGAAGAGAAAAAAAAAAGGTGAGAGAGAGTTTCCAAAACAGTCAAGGTAATGAGAGAAGACACCTTCAATGTCAAAATGTCCAAAAGTGGACAATTTTCACTCAATCAAATGTTGTGACTTGTGAGAAAGATAACACTATCACTAATTGATAATGAAGAAGGATTTATATATATATATATATAATATTTTAATGTGATCGGAGGACTAGGCCAATTTCAACATTCTCTGCTCTTGTTGGCAAGCAAAGCAAGCAAGTGGGAGTTGGTGACCGGCCCTCCACCTTTGTCTTCTACTGTTCAAGTACACAGTATATGATACTATCCTCCTACTATACCCCTATATTGTTCTTTTGTGTTTCATATGTAATGAAAAAGATTTCATGTAAAAAAAATATATATATATCACAAGTAAATTCATTTCCCCAATTGACCTCTAGTGACATGACATTTGGGGGTGCATTTCCGTAAGAGACATCAAGCAACGAGATTGCAAGTTCAAGACAAAAAAAGAAAAAAATTGTTCTTGTTGTGATTATATGTTGTTTTAAATGTTTTCAATTGTAGAGAATCAATGTCAACTTGTATATTTGTTTATGTAACCATACTGGTTTCTGAATCTCATTCTCCTGAAGTTACCACACTATCAAACTTCTCTTTTTTTAAGCAGAGCAGTTGGTGTTACTTGGATTATTAAATATGCAAATACAGTCTTCTAAATATATGCATATTGAACCCACCCAGATGAAATTATTTGTTGTTTGTGTCTCCAAAAATGAGTCAAAAGGTGTTGTTATTGATCAAGAGAGTCCAAACAAACATAACGGACTTCAAACAGTAATCAAGAAAGTGTCAAGTGTTTATGTCCAAAGGTGAATTGCTAATAAGAAAAAGCAACAGAGATCTCTCAACCTCAAAAGAAATGAAAGTTGTGAGAGGATGCCCTAAAAGAGACATTGGATGCTTGAAAGAGATTGAATGTTTTGTTGGTTTTTTTTTTTTCTTTTTTTTTCCTTTTCTGTTTGTCAAAATCTCTTTTTTGGATAAATTTTTAGGCTTTTAAGCAAAGATGATACCCCAATATTGTCATCCAGTGCTCAAGTGAATAACGTTTGTCACAGAATCCACTTATTAAAATAATACATTTCCCAATATCAATGCAAAAGAGAAAGTGAGAAAAAAAAAAGGTGAAGCTGGGTGTGCGTACTGTTTATGAGCCTGCCTGAGTGCCTGTGGCCACCAGAGCTCTCTTTTTGTCGTCATCCTCTATTGCCTTCTCAGAGAAGGCAAAAAAGATTGATAGAGAGAGAGTGTGAGAAAGAGAGAAAATGGGTTGCTTGATTATGGAAAAACTTTTTGTTTTGACAAATTTTTTAATGGAAAACTTTTCATATTGATATACTGAAATCTTGTTAGTCTAAGTATATACTGTAGGATTTGATTAGTGAACAACTTTTCATTTTGGGTATTTTGTCGAACAATAATTGGTGGTGGATGCTAGTCAAGATCAAAAAATACCCTTTGCTGTATTTACAAGTTAGTTGGTACCTGTTGAGATTAAACGATATATATGTGGTCTGCAAGATTCTATATATCTATCTCTATAACATCGGATAGAAAACAACTCAAGTATACTTATAAAATACGTATGGTGGGACTCGAATCCTACATTTTAAGCATCGGAATCATATGTTTTTAATATTACTGTTGTTGAGAGAGAGAGAGAGAGAGAGAGAGTGTTTGATTGGACTCATCACCACAAGTTAAAATTGTCTAGTCCCAACAAATAAAACAAATGAAACTTCTATTTTATGTCTTATTATCAATTTTTTTATGCAAAGTCAGATATGGATCAGTTTCTCAATGCCAAAAAATATAAGAATATCGAGAAACCAAAATTTTCAAACGAAATTGACAGACATGCTTCATGGATTAATGCAAATTATCGATCTAAGTTGTATTAATTACATTCTTTAATTGTGGATTACAAAAAACAACATCCCCCATTTCAATTATTCAGTTTAATTTTTTTTTTTAAACACAAGATTAGCTAGGTTGATACCACCCAACCCATGTGTTTGTATCAAATTTAATTCAAGAAAACTAGCTATGAATTGATTTTAAATGATTTTATGAGCAGTTGTTATTAAACAATGCCAAGATCCTGTGGGGGGGCTCTGACATGTTTTATGGTTTTTTTCATAAAATTTTCAAGCTTTGATCTGCAAAATGTCAAGAAAGAGCTAATAAAAAATGAGTACTATAGCTAATAAGATAATGTATAGTACTACCAGTTGCAGAGTAATCCAATGGAGATTTGAAATGAAGACAAATTAGAAGTGAATTAATACAATCGGAAGAAAGAAGCTTGAAAAACTCTGGAACCTGAAACTTTGATGCTTTTTTTGTTTTTGTTTGTGAGAGTAATTAATTTGTTTGTTTTCTAGGCAACAGAGATGCACATTAATCTTGTAACTTAAATGCAAAAATTTCAGTCTATAAAACTGATAAGAAAAAACCCAGAAACCACGCTTGGATTCAATTTGAATGTATATCCAGAAAAATTCTGGAACCTATACTATACTCTCATTGATGGGGTCAGTATTTTTGGTACTTACTAGTCAATACCCAAGCAATATTGTTCGTTTAAAAATATTCATTTTTTAGTCTGATTTAGTAGTAATTGATTGGTGCAGAAGAAAAAGACAATTCTAGCTAATAAAATTGCTCAAATGATCACTTCATTGATTTGAGTTTAGTTGTTCCAGATTTTGAATCTTATATAGAGCCTAGCTAGCTGATGCATACATATCCATGAAGAGTTTGTGGGGGTGTTTACAAGGTTGTAGTAGAACTAGAAGTAGAATCCCAGAAATGAGTTTGAGACAACAAGTAATATAAAGTGAACTTTCCAAAGACAATTGGACAACCAAGTCAATGCCAATCATATCCAGCAAAAGGCATCTCTCTCTCTCTCTCTATGTCTGTTCCCACTCAACTACCTTTTCTCTTTCACTCACACAGAGAAAATGGAGGGGGTTTTTTTTGTGGTCCTACTGAGTCCAATAAATAAATTAATGGAAGCTAGCTAGCAACTCTTGTTAGAGGGTCATTAGCAGATTAATTAATGAAGTCATTAGCAGACTAATCAATTTCATTATAATAGTTTTATCTCTACTCTTGCATTGACATTTGGTTCAAGTTTAAGGACAATGATCGGAAGAGAAAAACTTGCATGAAACGTCTCACCGTCCAATTTAGCTACCTCACTCATTTAGAGATGGAGATAGAATGATGGATACCGGGTGAAGATTTATATCTCAAATAGATACATAGGTGAAGAGATGGGCTCAAAAATTTAATAGTGCTCTTTAAATAGTGAGTTTTAAAATTATTACCAACTTATTAATAACTTAAGTTTTAATAGGAATTAAAATATTTATCTGATAAAAATACACTTAAAACATACTCATAAAAATAAGTCTTTCGTTTTTTTTCCAAAGACTTAATTTCGCCTTTTCGATACTTTTTTTTGGTATTTCTGAGATTTATTTTGGTGTTTCAGATACTTATTATGTATTTTTGAGACTTATTTTCTAATTTCTAAGACTTATTTGTAGTTTATAAGACTTATTAGGTATATTTGCAATTTTCAAAACTTATTAAGTAAAAATGAAATTTTCTAATTTTTTTTTTGTTTTTTTGTTCATGTTTTTCATCAAGACCTCTATTAGAGGTCGATTTCGATCTCCAATTGGAGGCAGAATTTGAACTCTATTGGAGGTCTTTTCCATCTCTATTGATGGAGGTGGTCCTCTATCAATGAATTTTTTTGAAATTTAACATAAAAAGAGTGCTATTCCCCCTATTTCCACGTGAAGAGATCAGCTTCATTCCTTAAAGTTTTTTTTTCTTTTTTTCTTTTCTTTTTTCTTTTTTTTTTCTTCCTTTTTTATTAATAAAAAAAACTTTGTAAATTTACCTGGAAGAAAAATCAATGAAATTCCATATTTTGCAAAACAACCCAATCATGAAACAACAGCTATCATGATCACTAGCCTGACGTCCCATGTATGTAATATGTTGCAGCATATATAATAATCTGTGCCTGATTATACACCAACAGTGCAGCAGCGCATGGATCCATCCAAGCCATCATCAATGGGTCCTCCGACCTCAATCTCCTCTACATGGACTGCTTGGGTTTATCACTGTACTGGTACATTGCATGCAGTACAATAATTAATTTTATGTTGAAACAAAGTGTCTGTGATATATCAAAAAGAGAAAACAAAAAAACAAAAGACAGATATGCTGTTTTTGCATGTTGAATTATTTATCAGAAAAGCTATTATGTATTGAAGCCAAGGCAATGCAAAGGAGAGAGGAGAGGGGAGAGGGT
Source organism: Acer campestre (assembly GCA_954870605.1). Lineage (NCBI taxonomy): Eukaryota > Viridiplantae > Streptophyta > Magnoliopsida > Sapindales > Sapindaceae > Acer > Acer campestre. The sequence goes on from OX940800.1 coordinate 4,025,073, forward strand.
GTACGTGGACAACCTGGTACACTTTCCTTTTCTTTTCTCAGGAATCTTCAACCGCTCCAACTAAAGTTCCAACTTTCATTCAAGGTCAAAAAGCAAAATCTCTTCTTTTCTTTCTTTTGCTATATACACTTCTTTATTAACTCTCATAAACTACATTAACGATCCAGATATCTTACACCGAGAGATATCTATAATCTATTCGTATAACATATGGGACTCCACGATATATCTATTCTTATATACACTGATAGAGCTCTCTGCACATACTTATAAAGATATTATCGTTATTAAATTAAAAGAGTAAAAATTACGTAATTATAATACTTTTGAAATAAAATTACCAATCATATACGCATTACTTTTGAGTTTTGACTCTCACAAAAGATTTAAAAATACAATTACCTAGTTACTTTTATAATTAGTTTAGAGGTTGTGTTTTCTCTCGCCACAGTTAAAATGGATTATTTTTAAAGCTAGGGTAAAATATTAAACTAGGAAAATATTGAGTGTGGCTTGTGAGCCCAAAGAATATTTTGGAATTGGATCCAAGAGCAAATACTATCTTATGTTGGGCCTAGGAGAGGACTCGCTTCAAATCCATCAAATTTTCATATGGGTCAACAACAACGGTTTTTCGATGCCAAAAAAAAAAAAAAAAAAAAAAAACCTCAATAATCAAATAGATACAGATATAAATCCAATAAATACCGGTAACATTTAAGAATTCTGTTTGGGAAATTCTGTATTGAAAAGTTACTAATTTTATAATTACCATATTAATGTATTTTTGTTTTTAACTTGGGGGAGACATGGTTTTTTTTTTTATAAATAAATTGTAAAATGATAAGAATCAAAATATGAATCAAGGCAAACATCATGGTTTGTTTTGTGTATAGACGGCTTAAATAACATTTAGATTATCACTTTCTATAAAACATGTACAATTCATGCATTTGACAATGCTTGGGTTTTAACTTAGCTACTATCGCACATCCCTGTCTGGTAGTATAAATCCCCTTCCACATTAGTGATGAGAGTTTGAGTTCTATCGTACGTATTTTATTAGAATGTGTAATTAGTTTTCTCTCTAGTATTGCGAGAGTTGATGTTCGAACCACACATATAGGGATCATTTGTTTTTTGCACTTAACATGTAAGTGGGTATGAATTTGACCTATTAAATTATTTTTTTAAGTGGTCAAACAACTTAAAAACAATTGAAAATAAAAAAGTAAAAAAAATCGCAATTAAATAAATCATGTACTCACGTTTTGTTTTTTATTTAGTTTTGATGTTAATAAATTTCGAACAAACTATATAACAATATATAACTATAATTTATGAAATCATATTGTAATTTATTTTGTATTGTTTTTCATCAATAATCTCATAACTATGTGGCATGTGAATGATATTTATATGGGAAAATTGCACAAACTTACCCTAACGTTTTTCATTATGGCATAATATTCAACTAATGCATTTAATTGCACAAACAACCCCTCATGTTAGTCAAATATGGTTAAAAATAACCATTGACCATTATTTTTTTTGAAAGCCCCAAATTGCCCTTACACTTTATTATAAAAAAAAATCTTAATTGTCCTTTATTTAAAACATTATCTACTTTAAATTATTAAAATATAAAAAATAAATACTAAATATAATCCTTTTTAAATCAAAAAAATTCAAAAATAATATATTAAAAACAAAACAATTTAGGAAAACTTTATTTTGAGAAAATACAATTTAATAATATTTTAAAAACAAAACAAAAAAAATATTATTTTGAGAAAATATAATTTAAAATTATACAAGTCCAATATGAATAGTGATAATGTGCTATATATTTTTGAATTTTTTTTGTTCTTCTTAAATTATTTTTGAATTTTTTTATTTAAAAAAGATTATGTTTAGTATTCTAAACACAAATATAAATAAAATCATCAAAAGTTTAAAATAAAAATATAATCATTTGTCATAATAAAATAAAGTAGCACCGAAAATTTGTTCAATGTTCATCTCTATAAGACAAAATAATTTGACTCAATATAAATTACGCATTATATTTTGATTCAAAAATAAAAAAATAAATACTAAATATAATCCTTTTTAAATAAAAAAAAAATATGTTTTAAATTTCAAAAATATATAGCACATTACCACTATTCATATTGGACTTGCATAATTTTAAATTATATTTTCTCAAAATAACATTTTTTTTGTTTTGTTTTAAAAATATTATTAAATTGTATTTTCTCAAAATAAAGTTTTCCTAAATTATTTTGTTTTTAATATATTATTTTTGAATTTTTTTGATTTAAAAAGGATTATGTTTAGTATTTATTTTTTATATTCTAATAATTTAAAGTAGATAATGTTTTAAATAAAGGGCAATTAAGATTTTTTTGTAATAAAGTGCAGGGGCAATTTGGGGCTTTCAAAAAAAAATAATAGTCAATGGTTATTTTTAACCACATTTGACTAATATAAGGGGTTGTTTGTGTAATTAAATGTATTAGTTGAATATTATGCCATAATAGGAAATGTTAGGGTAAGTTTGTGCAATTTTCCCTATTTATATTTTATATAGCTTATATGTGCATGATATTTATATTTATACCATATGGTCGTTAAATATTATATGTCTTTGAAAACAATTGTACATTTTTTTTTTTTTTTGTTAAATTATTGATTATTTTAACTTTTAAAAAGTTTTATTATTATTATTATTATTATTATATGTTTGCAACCAAATTTCTATATTTTCCATAAATTTTATGTCAATATTTCCACCAAATCCTAGGTCTTATATTTCCGTAGATATCGATATTTTAATACTAGCTTACATCCATAATAAAATTCATTTAAATATTAAATGACGTGATAAACGATGAGTTAATTACAACTCATTCACAACATCATTAAACATGAATTTGGATAAATATTTTTTTAAAAATATTACACTATTACATAAATTTAGAGTTTTTTTAATGAGGGGAAGACTTGAACCCATAATCTTGTGATGTAGATGTAAGAGATTTATTAACGGACTAACCTTATCTCATCAATTTAAAAAGACATTTTTATGTGAGCGAGATGAAAATTTCGGGGGCCTACATCGTATAAATAATGCAGCACACAGCACAGCAACGACGTCGTATCAATCTCCTTGTTTACAAAACAATTTTGCACAGGTGAGTCACGAGTCACGACACACACGAGACATAAACTCAACTCACAAATACAAATCAATTCGCATCCCGATCTCTACTAATGTAAATTGGAAAAACGAATCTCGATGTCTAATCTTGGAAACCCAAATTTAATAAAATAAATCAAAATACAACAAATTAAATAAACAGTAAAAAAAAAAAAAAAACTCCCGAAAGTCCCAAAACCAGAGAACCAGACCCCGATCTGAAAAAAAAAAAAAAAACCAGTGACCCAAAAAGACTTTTTAGACCCACCAAACCAATCCTATGGACACGCACTTGCTGCCCAATTACCATAACTCACCTTCCCTATACATTACATATATACATACATGTATATATTTATCATCATCTAAACAAACCAACCAAAACAAAAAAAACAAAAAAAAACCTAACCCAGTTTTGTCACTCTGATTCTTCTTTACAATTTTGAGGTCTTCTTTTTTACTAGGTTTCTCTTCTGTGCCTGCGTACCCCACAACACATTTTTATTTTCTTTTCCAATTTTGGCCACGGGACCTGCCCAGTGCCCACATCCCACATCCCACAACCAAAACCAAAAACCACCACTTCTATTCTTGTAAGTTGTAACACAGAATTGATGTGCAATCTAGATACCAAAACGACCCCCAACAAAGAATAATTAAGGGAAAAAAAAGAAAAAAAAAAAAAAATCTCTGAAGTCTGAACCAATTCAACCCACCAGCCTAGGCTTTGTTTTTAGCCTAACAAAAGCACCACAACAAAAACAACCATGGACAAAGGTGGTGATCTCTTCTTTAAAGGTACATACATTACCATTACATACATGTCCTTGTTCAACTCTTATTATTATTTTGTATTTCTATTATTTTTGTGGCTCAGAATTCAGATAGACATATCAACATTTGATTCAACAACATGTATATGTATGTATGTCACATTTTTCCAGTCAATTTCGTGACCTAGCTGCTGCACACCCCCGACCCACCTGCCCTAAATTGATCATCATCATCATCATCATCATCATCATCATCGTTATCGTTGTTTACTCCTTAATTAAACACTAAAACGAAAACCTCTCTTGTTATGGGGGGTTTAATTAGGGTTGATTTTTCTGGTACATGTTTGGATTTTGTTGATCTGGATTCTGGACCCACCTTTTTTTTTGGTTTTGGACATGTTGAACATGTTGATGATCGAATATTGTGTGTCTCTGTATGTGTTTTTTTTTTTTTTTTCTGGGTATTTTGTGTTCAACATGGGTTTATTAATTTTTTGAGGTATCAAATATAAATTTAGGATTTTTAAGGAATTTTGTTACTGGGTTTAATGGACCTGCAACAACTATGGCTTCCTCTTATCTGGGTTTTTAGGTGATGACCTCCTTGTTGTCACAGTCACACTACATTTTTGTTGTTTTGGTGGTGTTGTAGAAGAAGCTACTAGTAACAAATTTGTGGTGGAGATAATCTAGATTCTAGACTGTATGCACTATTTTTTGTTGTTGATTTGATTGTCAAATAGGAGATGTTTCTCAATTATAATTTAGCTGCACAAATCATCTAAGCTAAATTGGTTTTTTATTTTTATTTTTTATTTTTTATTTTCTCACAAGAGACAAAAGGAAAACATTTGTATGTTGAATTCCACAGGAATTCAGCTGAATCTACTTATATATATATATAAATATGGATATTCTTTTGATTTATTTCATTGACCAGCTTATTCACCTTTTCTACTTTATTATTATACCAAAAAAATTCTTTTGTTTCCTACTAAAAATTAGCTCATACGAAGCGTAAATTTGATGATTTTTTTTAGTTACAAATCTCATTTTTATGAACATCAATATTATTTAGAATAGCCTTTTCCTATATTAGGAGCAATAATCTTTTCCTATATTAGGAGCAATAATCTTATTTGGTGGTAGATTTAGTATTACATTAGATTGGAAGAACGATATAATCATAAGGTTATGAAAATATGGATTTCTTTACATAATTTTTTTTGCTTAGGTAAATGTAAGTATGTTGTTTATATTTCAATAGCAATAGTTTGGGGCTTGTGCACAACTTTAGGAGTTATAATATTAAAATAATTTAGGACTGTGAATAATTATATTTTTTGCAATTATTTATTGCAACTGTTGGTTCACTGCATATTTTGCAAATATATTGGGGAAAAAAGGAAAGAAATGTGGGTGTCCTTATAATTACAAACAATTCCTTTAGAATCTCATGAACTAAATATTATCAATGCGCATGGTTATTTCGTAGTTATGAGATGAATGTTGTAAAATATTACTTTGAATCATTTAGTTGTGAATAGAGAATGTGTTTAGTGTTTACATTAACTTGTTCTGTATTTAAGTATTAATAATTAAGAAAAAGAAATTTGCCTGAAGGAGTGCAATCCGAGTATAAGCTGTATACAAACATTATTTTCTATTATGTATGTTCATATTGTGAAATTTTTGTTCAAATACACATGAACTTTCCCGCTGCTTACAGTGTACTCAAGCTGGCTTGACATTGGTTCTGATGCTTCATGAATCCAATGATGTCATAAATCCTAAGGGCGAGTACTTAATTACGTTCATTGTGATTAATTGTTAAGTGACATGATTTTCCTTCCATTGTTTATTCGTAAGGAGGTTGCCGGTTGGTATCTAAATCCCAAATTGGAATGTGAAAACATGTCTATTTTTTTTAACTAATTCCACTTTCACTTCCACGCGCTTCAGCCAATGGAATTAACTCTTATCTCTTTCATTCTTTCTATTATTATCTTTAAGAAATAACTTTTTAATCATTAGTCCTTTTACATGTTGCTGCTATACAGTGTCAGGCTTTTGTTTGGGTTTTTACATGTTTTCGTGCACCTTGCCGTATCATCATCAGCTAAATGTTATACGACTTGCAGATGTAGTGCTTATTAGAGCTAAAAACTAACGGGGACTTAAGTTTGTGAGGAAGGATGATAACCTTAGCTCTTACATTTGCTTAAAGCCTGAAAGATGGCATGCATTTAGTTAGGTTCTTCCACTTGACTTTCTACTTTCCTGGCTACAATGGAAGATTTTTATCCCCACAGTTGGGTAATAAGAAATTCATAACCACACTATGCTTCAGGTTGTTTAGTGACAGAGTATTCAGAGGTTTGCTACTAAGGCTATCGGCAAATGGTACCATGCCTTGAGCAATAAGTTGTCAGTGGGTTCTTGGTATTACTGGGTGTTTCAATTAAGATCACCACACAAGCACAAAAATTTATATATATTTATGCACTTTGTTATATATATGAAAATTATCAAGTATGGGATCCCGCCCGAATTTTTCGTGCGGGATCTAGGAGGTGATAATCCGTGTAAAGAAAATTACATTCAATCACCTCCGATAATCCGTGATCCTGCACGAAATATTTGTGATAGTCAGGTGTTGGTATATATATATATATTTATTTCTAATTCTCTATTTGCTACAGTCTTTGAGATATCTTGTTGGTATCCATACACACATACATAAAATATATATTACATTCATCTGACTCTTCCACCTTGTTGAACTTGATTTGAACAGGGAGTTGAGTTGGGCAATGGTCAATGATTATGCACACACTGTAAGGCTGTACTCATTTTAGCGAAAATAATGGAAGTGCTTCCTTTTTCTGATGTTCAGTATGTTGGGGAACCTGATGCTCAACAGAGTTCAGGGACAGATTTTGTTTGCATCGGAGAATCTAACGGCTTTTCACACAAAAATCAAGTTCAAATGGCAGATGGTAGAATGGATGAATTGTTGTTAAATGGCGGAGGGTCTCTATCAGAAAGAAAAGGTGAAGGTCAGGGGACATCTGAGCAATTGCCTACTTCAGAAGGACACCATAGTGGAGCCTCGTATTGTGATAGTCAGGTGGAGGGCCAAAGATTATCTAGTGGTTCCCATGATTTTGAAGACGATGATTCAAATGCACAATATTATTGTATAGAACCAGCCCAAGCCTCTGAAAACTCTAATCTAATTGTGGACACCATTGAAAGTGAACTGCCAAGTGACAATAAGGAGGGAGAATCATCTTTTACAGAGCCCAAGTGGCTAGTACATGATGAATCTGTTGCACTGTGGGTCAAGGTAAGTGTTTATGTTTATTATTTTTCACTTCTATTAAATTCTTTTGCCAATTATATGATTTCTTTATGCATTATGTGCCACAGGCCCTAGTATTGATTTAGTGGTTCTCGTGGATTCCTTAACTATGTGACTGCATATTGTTTTTAAGGCTGGATTCTGTTCTCTTGAGGATGCTTCTTTTAAGATCCCTAAATTATGCTAATTAAACGTTTAATTTTTGTTATTTGATTATTGTATATATTATAGAAATAGTGTCAGCATTAATATTTTTATGCTCTATAAAAATGAAAACAATTCTTGAACTTGTTCTCACATCGATACTTTCATGTTGTTGCAAGTGCAGTGGAGGGGGAAGTGGCAGGCAGGAATCAGATGTGCTAGGGCTGACTGGCCACTATCAACTTTGAGAGCAAAACCAACTCATGACCGAAAGAAGTACTTTGTGATTTTTTTTCCCCACACCAGAAATTACTCTTGGGCAGACATGCTACTTGTCCGATCAATTAATGAGTTTCCACAGCCTATTGCGTATAAGACGCACAAGGCTGGACTAAAAATGGTCAAAGATTTGACTGTTGCACGCCGGTATATAATGCAAAAGTTAGCTGTTGCGATGCTGAATATTATTGATCAGTTCCATTCTGAGGTATGCGATTCTCTATTGTGATTTTTTTTTTGCAAGTACTTTTTGATCTTCAGTACTAATGATCTCTTTACCTCGTGTAGGCTTTGACAGAGATTGCTCGCAATGTTACCGTTTGGAAGGAATTTGCTATGGAGGCTTCTCGCTGTACTGGTTACTCTGATCTTGGAGGGATGCTCCTGAAACTTCAGAGTGTATATCTCTAATTTCTTGGTAGTTGGAAGTCAGAGCATAACTTTTTCATAATAAAAATAATATATATATATATTTTTTATAGAAATATAGACATTATACTAACAAAAGAAATTCTCTTAATAAAAAAGATTTATAATAAAAAGTTAGTCTATTAGTTTTTTATGATTGTCCAGTTTACACAACACTAGGTATTTAATAGTGAATAAAAGTTTGTGTTGACAATAGTTAGTTGCTGGGTTCAAGGCTTTGTTCAAGTGATTTGAGTATCATGATTGTCGTCACTGTTGCTGCCTCTACAATTACCTTACCCTGACACTTTCTGTGGCAACTTCCACCTCCACATATGATAGTACCATGACCCCAAAAAACACGTATTACTTCCGTCATCACTTCCCCAAGATTCAATATGTCTATGGTCAATTTTATATGCCTGAGAATCTGTATGTGCATATACATGGAGGATATAATATTGATGTACTATATAATGCATGTTTATTTTTTTTAGACTGTTAAATTTAACTGATTTGGGGCTTACTAAACTCTGTAAGATCAAGAATATTTTATTCAACTTGTATTCTATAAGTTTTCTTTATAATTGCTTCCAATCTGCTTTGCTTTCTCTCTTTCTTTTTGGGTGGTTTGGGTTAGGGGTATTAGACAACCAGCTATGAGGTAATCTTGCTTGCTTCTCCTCTCTACAGATGATATTGCAGCAGTATATTAATTCTGACTGGCTACAACATTCTTTTCATTCTTGGGTACAACGATGTCAAAATGTGCATAGTGCTGAATCCATTGAACTGCTGAAAGAGGTACATATTATTCTGTGACTTTTCGTTTATTTTAAATGTGAGTAGACTGTGATGAGGTAATATATGAGATCGCCTTAGATTTAGGAAGCAACACATTAAATATGATGCCATTTTAAAATAATAGAATCAAACGATTATTTTGAATCAACTTATATATAAATATAAACAGTACACAGAGCTCTAGTTTGAATTAAATTAAGCTATTGATGGAATGTTTTTTGCTGGTGATGAGACTGATATAACACTGTATCTGCTTGTCACAACCGTGGCAATTTATGACCCTTATTTTGTTTAAATATTTTAATATCTTTTACCGATAGCATTATGCCATTCTCTGGTTCAGGAACTGTATGATTCCATTCTGTGGAATGAAGTCAACTCTCTCTCGGTTGCACCAGTGCAGCCTACACTGGGTTCTGAGTGGAAAACTTGGAAGCATGAAGTCATGAAATGGTTTTCAACATCGCATCCCCAACCTAACGGTGGAGATGTGGAGCATCAGAGTGGTGATGGTACCTTGACCATGAGTCTACAAGTTAGCAGGAAGAGGCCCAAACTTGAAGTTCGTCGTGCTGAGTCACATGCTTCCCAGATGGAAAACAATGATTCAAATAAGCCTTTCGCTGTTGAAATTGACTCTGAACTCTTTAGTAGTCAGGACACTGCAAATGCTGCTATGTTTTCATCTGAGATTTCTAAACGGGACGATTTGAAGGAGGGAACTGCAGGAACAGATACACCAAGTAGCGTGGCTAACAGATGGGATGAAATTGTGGTTGATGCTGGAAATTCTGATGTCATCCAGACCAAAGATGTAGAATTGACACCTGTGAGTAGAGAGGCTAAAGAATCCATAGATCCACTTAACCAAACCAATGTTGTGGCACTGATACCTGTGAGTGAAGTCGGCAGTAAGAAATCCGTAGATTTTGGGAGCAAGAATAGGCAGTGTGTAGCTTTTATTGAATCGAAAGGAAGACAGTGTGTGAGGTGGGCAAATGATGGTGATGTTTACTGTTGTGTTCATTTGGCCTCTCGTTTCATGGGTAGTGCTACAAAATCAGAAGGGACACCCACTGCTGACTCACCAATGTGTGAAGGTACAACAGTTCTTGGTACTAGATGTAAGCATCGGGCTCTATACGGCTCTTCATTCTGTAAGAAACACAGACCAAGGGATGATGCAGAAAAGACTTTAAATTCACCAGAGAGTACACTTAAGAGAAAGCGTGAGGAGACTATTCCCAGTTTGGAAACGACATCTTGCAGAGATATAGTATTGGTGGGAGAATGTGCAAGTCCCCTCCGAGTGGATCCAGTCTCTGTCATGGAGGGAGAATCCTTTCAAGTAAGAAACAGCTTAATCGATAATCCTGAGACAGAGGCACAGCATTGCATAGGCTTATATTCCCACAACAGCAGTAATCCATGTGACGAAAGTCCGAAGCGACATTCATTATATTGTGATAAACACCTTCCAAGCTGGCTTAAGCGTGCAAGGAACGGTAAGAGTAGGATAGTATCAAAAGAAGTGTTTATAGATCTTTTGAGCGAGTGCTGCTCACTTGAGCAAAAGTTGCATTTACATCAAGCATGTGAGCTATTTTACAAGCTCTTCAAAAGTATTTTATCCCTAAGAAACCCAGTTCCTATGGAAATTCAACTTCAATGGGCCATTTCTGAAGCTTCAAAAGATTTTGGTGTCGGGGAATTCTTAACGAAGTTGGTTTGCAGTGAAAAAGAGAGACTTCATAGAATATGGGGATTCAGTGCCGATGAAAATGCGCAAGTTTCCTCTGTCATGGAAGAATCGGCTACATTGCCATTGACAGTTGATGTTACCTGTGAAGATGACAAGACAATTAAGTGCAAAATTTGCTCCCAGGTTTTTCTTAATGACCAAGAGCTCGGTACCCACTGGATGGACAATCATAAAAAGGAAGCGCAATGGCTTTTCAGAGGTTATGCTTGTGCTATCTGCCTGGATTCATTCACCAACAAGAAAGTTTTGGAATCTCATGTGCAGGAGAGACACCACGTGCAATATGTTGACCAGTGCATGCTTCTCCAATGTATTCCTTGTGGTAGCCATTTTGGGAACAGTGATGAGTTATGGTTGCATGTGCTATCAGTTCATCCTGTTGATTTTAGAATGTCTAAAGCTGCTCAACAGAATAATCTGTCTGGGGATGAAGATTCCCTGAAATTGGAGCTGGGAAATTCAGTTTCCTTGGAACACACTGAAAATCTAGGTTCTATTCGAAAATTTATTTGCAGGTTTTGTGGCTTGAAGTTTGACTTGCTACCTGATCTTGGTCGCCACCATCAAGCTGCCCACATGGGACCTAATTTAGTCAGTTCTCGCCCTCCAAAGAAGGGGATTCGTTATTATGCTTATAAATTAAAATCTGGGAGGCTTAGCCGTCCTAGATTTAAGAAAGGTCTGGGGGCAGTGTCTTATAGGATGCGGAACAGGGGTGCTGCTAGTATGAAGAAACGCATTCAGGCTTCAAAGTCATTAGCCATGGGTGAACCAAGTGTAGAGCCTCAAGTAACTGAGGGAGGGACTTTGGGTACACTGGCAGAATCCCAATGCTCAGAAGTATCAAAAATATTGTTCTCTGAGATTCAGAAAACAAAACCTTGGCCCAATAACCTTGATATATTATCTATTGCTCGCTTGGCTTGCTGCAAGGTGAGCCTGAAAGCTTCACTTGAGGAGAAATACGGAGTACTGCCAGAATGCTTGTATCTAAAGGCAGCCAAGCTTTGCAGTGAGAATAACATTCAAGTAGAGTGGCATCAAGATGGATTTATATGCCCTAATGGATGTAAGATCTTCAAGGACCCACATTTGATGTCTCCCTTGGTACCTCTTACTAGTGGTTTTATGGAAAAACATTCTACAGATTTGCACAATCATGAGAAGGATGAGTGGGAAGTGGACGAGTGTCATTATATTATTGATTCACATCATTTAGGACTGACGCCCTTGCAAAAGGCCACTGTCTTGTCTGACGATATAAGCTCTGGGAAGGAATCAGTTCCAGTAGCTTGTATAGTGGATGAGGGTCTTTTGGATTCACTTTGCATCTCTGCTGGCAGTTTACATAGCCAAAGTACTAAACGCTCCTTGCCTTGGGAAAGTTTCACCTATGTTACAAAGCCGTTGCTTGATCAATCCCTTAATCTTGATTCTGAGGTAGCTCTTTGTTGGTTATTTTAGCCTTTTCAATCAATGCAGTTTAATATGGATACTTTTCTATTGACTTGTAAAAAAATGGAACATTCACTGAGAGCTTTGAACAAATGTGCTTGTCAGCACACGCATGCAATAATATATGTATTTTTCTTCCTCATTTAAAATGAATTGATGAGTTTTGACGAGTAATCTTTTTTGTCCCATCTTTTTTTTTCCTGCAGACTTTGCAATTCGGGTGTGCCTGCCAGCATCCTACATGCTGTCCTGAAACGTGTGATCATGTATACCTCTTTGATAATGACTATGAAGATGCAAAAGACGTATATGGGAGACCCATGTGTGGCAGGTTCCCATATGATCAGAAAGGGCGGATAATTGTTGAGGTAGTGCAATTTATTCTTCTATCAGCAGATAAATGTTCTTTCTTTCTTCCTGCGAAAGTCTGTTGACCTGCTCTTATGATCAAATTCAGCAGCGAATCAGTCATACTGTTCTTGCCTTTGCTACAACCTGGCATGCAATTAAGTAAAATGTGTAGATTCCATAGAGCAAAAACTAAAGCATTGACTTGATATGATATTTATACGATTCCAACATAGATTCTGTTTGATAAAAAAATTGTTGGCCCATGAGATGATGTTATACATGTTAATCGTTCATTGCCGGCCATCCTTTTAGCACAAAATTTGTGTATAAAGTAAATGGGGATGTTTGTTCTGGTTGTGTTGTCTTTGTTGTCTTTGCTCTCTCTAAGACTGGGCCCTTCTTGGTAAGACTGGCATTTACTAACTTCTTTTGCTGAATGGGCAGGAGGGTTACCTTGTTTATGAGTGCAATCGTATGTGCAGCTGCAATAGAACCTGTCCAAATAGGGTCTTGCAGAATGGAGTACGAGTCAAATTAGAAGTATTCAAAACTGAAAACAAGGTAATGCTTTTAATTTAAATTATTTTTCAATAGTTTCACATGTTAACTTAGTTGTCTGTTTTTTTAATAGGGTTGGGCAGTTAGGGCTGGTGAGGTGATTCTGCGTGGTACATTCGTTTGTGAATACATTGGAGAGGTTTTAGATGAGCAAGAAGCTAACAATAGGCGCAGCAGGTTCACTTTTTGTACCAATATGGTTCCATTTAATTTTTTTTTTTTTTTTTTTTTTTTTTTGTTTCTATGCTATATGATTATTAGCTATATTGGATACTCAGGTATGGCAGAGATGGTTGTGGGTATATGTTTAACGTTGATGCTCATATCAATGATATGGGTAGATTGATTGAAGGACAGGCCCGATATGTCATTGATGCCACTAAATATGGAAATGTTTCACGATTCATCAATCATAGGTGAGGAAAGAGTTATTTGCTTTTGTTTCCTAAAATATGCTTTCTCACTGGTTCAGTTATTTTTTGAATTTAACCTTGCAACAGTGGTAAATAATTGATTTGATCCAAAATTTGACTGTTAGCATAAAAGCTGTCTCGAATTGTTTTTAGCTTTATAATTTAGATGCAGTAAGCCTGAATATTGTGTGTGGATAATTTTTATGATGTTATAAGGAATAAAAAATTAATGTGTATGCGTCTTTGTGAATTTAACATTGAACAATTATAATGGTGGTGTGGACTTGATCATTTTATGTGTCTGCATGATGTTTATTTATTTATTTGGGTAGTGAAGAAAAGAAGTTACTGAAGGCATCCTAAGGTGTTGCTGAATTCGTTGCAGTTACTATTTACTTTTATTACGAATGGTGCATTTTTGTTTGGTCTACTATTTACCGCTGTTTTCTATTTGGTAGTTGCTTGCCAAATCTTGTGAATCATCAAGTTCTTGTGGACAGCATGGATTACCAGCGTACTCACATTGGTCTCTATGCAAATCGAGATGTAAGCATTCTTTCCTGCTTTTTCTAGAATATCAATCCGTCATGCATGACACTTGAATATTCAAGGTTCAGTTATGTTTTTCCATTACGTTTTATGGTCCTTTGAGATGACTGGAAAGATAGTGGTTAGTTGCCAAAAAACATTGGCGCGTTTGAGATTCAAATTTGCATGTTTTAAACCTTTTCCTGTAAGGAAACAGATGCTGTTTGAGTTTCATCTTTTTCTATTTTGATTGTTGTTCTCAATTCTTCATATATATATTTCACTTTTGGATAATGGCAACTAACATCCAAGTGTATAAGAACTTGATTGTGCAAAATATTTTCGTGTGCTAAACGTACCATTCCTTTTCATAAGCAGATAGCCATAGGAGAAGAATTGACGTATGACTTTCGCTATGAATTACTGCCTGGAGAAGGATATCCATGCCAATGTGGAGCTTCAAAGTGCCGGGGACGCCTTTACTAAAATCTTTAATTGGTATGATCATAGTCTCTGCAGCAAAGTCAATCACAGACACTCTAAGATGGGAAACATCTCTGAAGATCTGGTTGAAAGGACCTGTACTGTTTTAGCTTCTTAAACGGTTGAGCAGGTCACCTTGTGTAGGCGAAAATCCCCGGAGATGGCAAATAGGCATTTTGGACAGCTGACCGGGTACAGTTTTTTGCTCTACTAGATTGTACCTATGCTCCATTTATGCTCATACTAAGAAAAAAATCGAGGTTTCGGTTGAAACCCCTCTTCTTTGTTTAGTGGCATGTTTTCTTCTGTTTTGAAGTAATTAGGTAACTTCATTGACAAGCTTAGACAAGAGAAGGAAATGGTAAGAGTCTTGTGCTCTGCATAATTGGCTAATGTGTTGATAAGATGGCAAATGTGTACAAAATTTCAATCAATCCCTTTTTCGTATGTTTCGGTTGCAGTTAAATGCATCATTTTCACAGCTAAACTGAAAGAAATGGTGACATTGTGGAGCTGAAGACAACATATATGCTATATTTTACATGATCTTATAAGGCATTTATTAGTAAGATTGTTCTAATTACTTTTAATAATAAAAACATTGATAGTCATTAACAGGTTTCAGAACTTCATTTCTCCCTTTTGTATTACAAAGAAAACAAAGGGAAGTCCATAGCTGAAGCACACCAAACTTGCCATTCCTACAAAGAAAAATGCTAATAAGATGGACGAATAAGCGACTGTCTTTAACATTACTCGTACAAGTTTAGTATCTCACCGAAGTCGATAAGTCTGGAAAGCCTCTTGTTCTTTCTTTGCACTGACGATGCTTTCGAATGCAAAATCATGGAAATGACAACCAACCCGCTTCCAATTTTCTCTCTAATAACTCTCTCCATTAAATATAGTGAACAGTACCCAGCTATTCCCTTCACAAAATCTTCTATTACAACCTTCACAAACATGGATATTCCAAGCCATAATGCTATTTTGATAGCATACCCAGTTATTTTTTTGGATGATATTTTCCAGTTCACTAGATTAACACCACAAGCACAAGCATACAGAGGAAACCAGAAGTACCAATCTATATAATCAAATCAATCAACAATTAGAACAAAATAAACAAAAATAAGAACCAGAAGATTTAATTGCTTGAAAAAGAATCAACAAGAATGGTAAATTATTGAGTACCAGGGTCATTTAACTGAGCAGAAGCAGAGTAAGCAAACATGGAAGACATTAACAGAGAGCATATGCTGAATAGCTTCATTGGTGTTGCAATTTCTCTCTTCTTTGTACTTGGCCACTACTAATTGTTTCTAGTCAACGTTTTCTAGATGGAAGAAGTTCCTTTTTATTTGTTAAACTTTACAACTTTCATATAAATAGTTGTATATTATGCAATGGAAGTTCAATCTTATTTTTAAATTCAGAGGTCATATTATTGAATGGAAGTGACCATGATGAGCAATTTCTTCATTTTGATGAGAAGCCATAGAAATCCAGTATGAATCTGATAACAAAAGCCCATCTTCCTAATATTCTGGGACCGTATATTGTCATTTTCCAAGATTTCAGCTTTCGCACATCACTTAGTACGGGTGTTATTGCACCTGCACCTCCTGTTCTATTAACGGTGTGGGGTTCAAATCACACCATGTATATTTTACAAACATGACCTCCCCGGTGTTGGCAAGCCGGTAGACCCTTGACTTCAACCTTCAACTTTCATTGTTTTATCTTCATACTTGTGGTTGCAAAAAGCCTTTGTTTTAATCTAAAGAGTATTTTTGTTCGCACAGATTTTTTTTGACAATATCTATTAACTTAGGAGTTATTTACCTAAACCCCAAGTTCGTTTATCTACCGGCTGAGCTACGCCCCTGTTGGCTGTTTGCATAGATTTAATATGACTATCTTAAATGATAGCATGATTCATAAAAATATTAGTGATTTTGACCTCTGAATTTATGATAGCTTTTAGAATTTTCATTTTATAGAAATTTAGAGAAATTAGGAGGAGACCATATAAAGAATTCCACAGTCCAAACATTCATTGTACATTGCACATGAGTGAGACAAAACATGTTTCTCATCCTGTTATTTTCACTGATAAAAAGTTCCTGTTTCTCTGTTTCCATAACTTTGGGCTATTTTACTAAAATGACCCAAGTGGGGAGGATTGATTGAGGAGAATCAAAATTAAATAAAAAAAATAAATAAATTAAAAAAAAAAAAAAAAAAAAAAAAAAAAACCTATATGAGAGCTGGTCATACAACTTGCTGTCATTAAGCAAAGAGTTACTTTCTTTAAAATATAATACAAAATTCAAGTCCTATAGTTAGTATAAAAGATAAGGTTATGTTAATTCGAGGTTCAGAGAGAAAGGAATTGGGAAAATCTCCCAAATTATTTTACGACTATGTGTGGAGAGTTCTCTCCCAAATATTGTGGGAATAAATATCAGACTACGCATACAATATCTGATATCGACATGTCCGGTAAATCCTTAAACTGTTCTATATCAATTTTCTTTTTAATAAAGAAGGCAAAATGTAGCACATGGAAAAAGGGGGAATTTTCATTGATTAGTGATAATTAATGGATATGAGTAGGCACATGAGTAGTAGTGATGACTGATGAGATGGTGGACCAAAATTCCAGCTAAGGCCATCAAGATGCCTTGGCTGTTCTTTTTAGGACCATTTCAATTTTTGATGATGGAAACTCTCTTCTCTCTTTTTTTTTTTTTCTCTCATCTAGCATCATCATTTCTATTTACCTCCATTATTGTTTTTTGTTGAGGCCCATTTTGCACATTCAATATTATTAAATAAATTAAATAAAGCTAAGTCAAAAAAAAATAATAAATAAAAAAATACTTGTGGTATTTGGTCTCCTATGATGAAATTCTGTCACTAATTGATGGAGATATTCTCCATCTCTCTTCTCATCTCCCCACTTTTTGTAAAGCAAAATGGACATTCACTTAAAAAAAAAAAAAAAAGATATTTTTTCCTTAAACATTTTGTTGTGCTAGTTTGTCTTGGACCCACAAAAAAAATTGATTAAGATTTGAGTTAGATAGATAAACATTAAATCAACCGTTGATGGAGGATCAATCAGAGGGTGTACATATCATTAGGAGGATGCTTGCAATAATGCAAGGTTTGAGGGTAGTTTAGGTACTCAATTTCAGCATGGATTTGGATTCTTTTTGTAATGGATTAATGTGGTGGCATATATAATTAATCAACTAAGATTTTGTTGCATGTTATTCGATTACGATCTATGTTACATCTTAATCATGTATTAAAATCCATTCTTTGTTATGCTTCAACATTTTTTGGGAGATTGTATTTTTCTATGCTATATTGCTAATTTTTTTTTTTTTTTTTTTTTTTTTTTTTTTTTTTTTTTTTTAAGAATGCTTTGATTAAAAGATTGTTTTTTCAAAAGGTGTTTTTGTAAAATTGGCTATATCCTATATGTCTTTTGGAGGAAGAACTCCATGTTAGTCTTGAAATATATTTTTATCCTACGGGGAGAGATGGAGGGACGGAGAGCTCCAATCCATTGTTTAGTTGGAGAGATAAGAGAGAGGAGAGGAGAAGAGTAGGGATCTCAACTCCTTCCGAGTCCACCAAAATCAATCCTTCCATCATTGGATGGATGAGAAGAGGAGGAATCTCATAGACAGAAAATGACAATATTACCCTCCAATTTATAAAAGGATAATATAGTAAATTTATAATTATATATATCAATCCATCCTGATAGATCTCCAACCCTACTATTCTCTCCCTCTCCTACCAAATTCAAACCCACCAAATAGTCAATAGTTATAATGAGTTGGTTAGGAGACATCATTCTAATGAGTTGGTTAGGAGACATCATGAATGATGTTGCCAACTAACTGTAGTCATTTATTTATCTATCTCTTTGATGAACTTGAAGTCTTGAACACAGCCGTATAATTTTACATTAAAGTCTTCAGTTTTGCTCAACAAGCCCAAAAACTAGATTCTTTCATACTCAAACTCAAACTCAAACTCAAACATAAACATAAACAAATAAAATATCATCAACAACAGCAACAGTGGAATCTACTATCATTTTCATAAAGTGCAAGCCCCAACTTTACTTTTTCATACACTATTATATAGATTTTATATTTATATATACAACCAAGGAACCAACCCACCTCGAGAAAACGATGGCCACTCAACCTTGCCTAGAAAATCCAGCGACGGTCCACAAAATCAATCTAAGTAACAGACACCAAGAACCCCATTTGAAAATAAAAGTTAAATTTTTTTTTTTGAGAGAGAGGGAGAGAGAATAGTACTATAGTAGTAGTCGGCGTGCTTGCTTGATCATTTTGAAAGTATTTTGAGAGCAAATACAGAACACTAGAACAGAGACCCACCAAAGATATACCATCATCAAAAGCACACGCACACAGAGACACAGAGTGAGCGGTAAAGTAAAGGAGAAGAGCATAAAACAATCAGTCACTTCTTTCTTTTCTTTACTTTTTATTTTTCACTTTAATGGGGTTTTTCTTTACTAGATAAAAGAGACACTTCACTCTTTATTTTTCTCCTATCTCTCTCCAGCAAAGTGATATGTTCTCTGGTTCCCTGGATGCTTTACACCATACCTCTCATTCAATCATTTTAGGCATTTGTGTGAGCTTAGAAAATAAGAGATAAGAAAAGAGTCAAGCAGTGAAGTTTTCTATACAATACAACCAGGTTTTGGTGAGTTTTTTTTACTCTTCTTTGTTTCTTTGTGTTTCTGGGGTTTCATGCTTCTCTTTGATAAGTTTAAAGAAGACCCTTTTCACTTTTCATTATTGTCTGTGGTTGTAAGTATATAAATATTTTCTCTTGTTACTGGTTTCTGTCTAGGAATTGATCTGTGTTTAGTTATGGAGGGGATATGAGAGGTAATTTGATTATTTTTTTGTGCAACTGAAGAAATTTTAGGTAGTCTTGTTGATAAGAAAGTTATTTTACTTTTTTGAACTGAGGGTTTTCAGGTTCAATTTAAGAAACCTAGAATTTATTTTCAATGCTTTGAAGCCTTTTATGGAATATTTAGCAGTCCACAACCTTGCTTTCATTGTAAATGCCATATCTTGATTGGATTATAGTGTAAATTCTTGTTAATCATGGCTGAAATTAGACTTGCTACGGTAGAACAAGGTCGAACCAAGATTAGAAATGTTCCGATTGCTGTGACTCCTGAAGGTTTTTGGTGTTGCCCATCTCCTGTTGTGTTTCAGAAGACTCATAAAGCAAAAAATCCACTAAACAAACCCAAACCCTCCTCACCACCACCCCCTAAAACTACTGCCCAGAAGAAAGAAACCACCCAATTGATAGAGAAAAAAACAGCATCCACTCCATTAAGACCAGGGGTTGCTTCTGATGGTCAGCGAAATTTGCGCTCTGATACATCTGGTATGAGTGCACCAAATGTAGTTCCCGAGAGAACTTCAAGACATAAGATAGAAAATCCGCCTAGGAAAGTGGCAATTGAGTTTGGTGAACCTGGAACTAGCAATATGAAGGTAGTTTTACTAGGAAAGCAAGGTTTCTGTGTGAAGCTGAGTGTGCACAAGAATGTTCTTGTGGATAATAGCAGTTTTTTTGCCGATAAGCTTTTGGAAGAGCAGTCTGGTTTGTCTTGTCTCGAGATTGATGACTGCGAGGACATTGAAATTTATGTTGAAACTGTGGGACTAATGTATTGCAAGGATATGAAGCAAAGGCTAATCAAGCAAAGTGTTTCTCGTGTACTGCGTATCCTGAAGGTAATTTGCAGATTTATGCAACTTTCTTCATATTTGAGTTTGCTGCATCATTTATGTCGTATATGTTTTATGTTTTGCTTTTATTTGTACCCTAGGAAACAGTTACCTTAGTAGTAAAGTTTCTGTCTTTGTTCAGATGTTAAAATTTTGATCAGAGTATTCCTTAACTTTTTAGTGTAACTCACATCTTTTGCCCTTAGGCCAGCGTTGAAGGGGGCAGGGTTTGATGGGTTTGAGTCAGTCTTAGGTTTGATCTTGTGTGGCCCCTTTCTTTACTGGAGTAATCTTCATTTCATTACAAAGAGTAACTATTGTAGTTTGAACTCATGTATGCCGATGATCTGGTCTATGATTAAATCTAGCAGAATATTATTCCTTCTGTATGTAGATGATAATAGACATTGCAATAGCATTTTTTGAATAGTGACAATGCGATATTTTCGTATCTAGTGATTTTCCAATCCGAAACTAGTACCAGGCATTCAGAACACTTGGCTAAGAAGTAAGAACCATGTCTTTAATGCTGACATAAGATATACTAATAATTTCATATTTTGGTGGTTCTGTTGGGAATATAGTAGATATTAGTGACCACTAAACTAATAGGAAATGATCTAACAATAGCATTGAAGCACTCTAACACACCGCATCTTGTGCAAGACCAATAGACATGCCACATGCCCAAGCCCAAACACAACGACAAATTCATATAACAAATGATGAATTCAAATATAATCATGTGGGGGACTTGAACTCAAGCACTCCTGGTAAAACCAAATTCAGATCCCGTAAGAAGAATTGAGATAACATTTATTCCACTTCTCATATTTTGAATTACAGCAAAATACAAAAGCTATGTAGGATTTTATAGAAACATAAGCAGAAAAGGTAGTTTAATTACTAGCTTAAACACATGGTAAACCTCAGGAAATCAAGGAGTCTAGTCTGCAAGAAAGGAATAGAAGGAAGATAACTTAAGCTGTTCTTCTACCAGGAAAATATTGTCAGATGAAACCATTGAGGATTTCATTGTTTTAATTTTTTTTTTCCGAAGTTCTTTGTTGAGTGGTTTTTGACCACTTTCAAAAATTTAGGACCAATGACTACTGACCACTGATAGATTGATTGTTTCTTTCTCCATTTATAAATTTAGTTCCTAGAGTACTTATAAAAATAAGATATAAAACATTGGATCAATCCACATGTTGCACGAGGAATAGGAAAAGTTACGTCATAGCGGTTCAAAGTTGCCTATCATGCCACTTTGAGTTTGAGTAACTTGAATGTGTTGTCACTAAGTGAAGTTTTAAGTCCAAAAGACATCTACTTGCATAGGTTTTCCACCACAGTAGTTATTAGTCTTTAAGGTTTGTGGATACCCAAAACTTGGGATTTTGTATTGCTCTATTCAATTTTCCTATTACTTCCACAATTGTCATTAGAATTAAGTTACTGTCTTTTTAAGTATCAAATGTATTATTTTATCATTAAGGAGAACTAAATGCTTTTTGAACTTATCTTATTGTTATGTAACTGGTAGACAGTAAAACTTAAGCTTGTAGGTCAGGGCCTAAACCAATAGCATTTTTAACTAACACAACCTTTCACGTGTAAAAGATCAATGAGCTTGTCTCGTGGATCAAGCCAAAATACAAATGCAAGTTCAACTGTTGGAGTTGGACAAACAACTGCAAATACAAATACAAATACAAAATGGGCTCTCATATGGATGTAGTATCATCAAACAATCAAACCCCATGTTGGTTGTATATGTTTAGAGTACTCAAATACTATTGTTTGGGCTTTTATTCAAAAACTTGATTTTTTGGAACTAGTGATTATTAATATGATATAAGAGCCCGCTAGGAAGTCCTAGGTTCGAATCTACCTTTCATTTGTATTTGTTAGCTAAATTTATGTTGCATCTTTGTATTTGTGTTTTTTATTTTTTCTTCATGACAACCTCATTGGTCTTGTATGTAAAAAGAGGTGTATTAGAGTACTTATATGCTATTGTTTGAGCTCTTACTTACAATCTTAAGTTTTTGGGTTGAGTAGTTACCAACACCCACTTCACCTCACACATAGATTAAATCGATAATTGGCAGACGTGCAATCTTTGGTGGGTATTTCAGTCTGCTTTTGTTTGTGCTCAACGTAGATAAACAGTTCATGCTTCGTTGTATTCTTAAATTGTATTTGTAATGAGCTTTATGTGAAGCAACTGTGGCATTTGTATAAGCATGGAACGATGTATTTTATTTTTCTTAATACGAAATAAAACAAAATTTTACTGTAAAAAGAGAATTTACAAGCAAACCCTACAAAAACAGCACTGCATGTAGTCAAAACATCCCCTATACACACTAGTGAACAAGTATCTTTATACTTTTGCCAAATGGAAAGAAAGCAAAAGTCCTATGAAACTGTGTTGTCCTTGCTTTGTTGTTAAAGGAAGATTGAGGAGAATATAGATAGCTTGCGGGTTTGTGTTCGTTCCTTTGCTTCCTTATGGGATTTTGTCTCCAAAGAATTCAAAGATATTTTTGCTTTATTCATTTGAATTGGTGGATGTTATGCTAATGTTTGTAAAATAATTTTATATACATTAACTTGTATGGAACTTTTGTGCAGGTTGCCGAACTACTTGGCTACAGCTTGTGCATTAAGTCATGCTTGGAATATTTGGAAGCAGTTCCGTGGGTTGGGGAAGAGGAAGAAGAAAAGGTTGTTTCATCCGTCTTACGACTCCAAGGTGAGGGTATTGGGGTCACCCCAGTATTGAAACGAGTCTCATCTGAAGTCTCAAATCCACCAAAAGACACACTTTCCCACATAATGGACCTAGTTCTCAAAAGCAACGAGGAGAGAGGTCGAAGGGAAATGAAAACGATAGTACTGAAGCTCCTAAGGGAAAATAACAGTGTCCCAAACTATGCAGGTTCAGCGGACATCTGCAATGAAACTATCTATGCTTCATGCAGAAGCTGCTTCAATTCACTATTGTCTCTATTTAGGCAAGCTACTGAACCAGAGTTTGCTGATAAATCTATGGACATCAAGGATCCTGTGGTGAAGAAAATATCGCTCGAGGCTGATAACCTCTCATGGTTGCTTGAGATTTTAGCTGACAGGCAAGCAGCAGATGAGTTTGCTCTAATATGGGCTAGCCAGCAAGAGTTAGCGGCCCTGCATACAAAGATGCCTATCGTGTCTCGTTACCATGTGAGCTGCATTACAGCAAGGCTATTTGTTGGAATTGGTAGAGGGGAACTGCTACCGCCAAAGGAAGCTCGTCAAATGCTGTTACAAACTTGGTTACAGCCATTGATCAATGACTACAGTTGGTTGCAACATGGTTGTAGGTCATTTGATCGAAAGGTTGTGGAGGAAGGAATTGGTAGGACAATTCTCACGTTGCCTCTTGAAGACCAACAGAGTATTCTGCTTTCTTGGTTGGGAAGTTTCTTGAAGGCCGGTGACAATTGCCCAAATCTTCAAAGAGCCTTTGAGGTCTGGTGGCGCAGGACTTTCATCAGACCTTATGTCGATGCTCAAGGTAACCTAGAACAATCAGATAACCCAATGACATCTAAGGAGTAGCCGAGTAAGCCTAAATAAATACTGATATGTGAGAGTGATGATCTTATGTAAAACTATAGAAAAATTTCACGGTTTGCAGAGAACTTCAACTTCTAACATGAAGGGACTCAAAAGAAACTACTTAATGGAGCGCTTCTCGTCTATTAAGAGCTAACATGATGAATCCTGCTGGAGTCATAACAATGTCCGAGCAGACTACTTCATGCAACTGTCTCTGTCGATATGCAAAATATGGAGTGCAAGTATGAAATAATTTTCGGATTGATGAATTTGGATTTGATTGCCTTGATGTAGAAATTCTTAAAATGATAATGCAATTTGAGTGGTTGCTTCATGTGGGTTTATATTAGCCTTTTTAAATCTTTTACTCATTCCGGTTATTGTCAAGTTAGCTGCTTCGATTCAAGTTACCATACTGCCATTTACGACAGAAATCATCTCTCGATGATCATACTTAACGATGGATTTGATCATTTTAATTCCTGTTAGCAATCTTCCTGATCATGTATTTTCAGAATTGGGAGTGTTGTTCACCATAGTAATTGCTGCCCATGTGACCAGACCAAACAACATTCAAATTGTATAATTTTTGTCACAAACCTTATTGAATGAAGATGTTTAGATTTTCCTATTGTCTGAAAAAAAAAATACAGCAACTTCCTACTTCTTTAATGTGTCTGCAGGTACAAAGAAGATTATACCTCCCAAGCAATAAAGTCTGTAAACAGGACAATAATGTTCATTCTGGGAAGTGATATTTCATCGGGATATTAATGTTTGCAATTAAAGTCTGTAAGCATAAATCTTCAATTTGTCAACCTGTTAACATATCATAAATCTCATCGATTTACGTCTTTAATACTATGACTGAGCCATTACATATTAGTTTAACTTTTGGGGGTCTTGCGATTACCGACACAAGATATCAGAGTTAGGAGGTCTTTGGTTCGAATCCCTCCTCCTCCCCCTTTATTTGGTCTTCGGTTCGAATCCCTCCACGATACACATTCGTATAGGAGTTACTGACACAACCTACCCACCCCATGAATCATTATAAGGATTCAAGATTCATTTTCAATAAAAATCTTGTGCATTCATAAATTACATTACATGGTTTCCATTACTTGTAAATGTAATTTCTTCTTTTTAAGTCAATTTTCACCATCTTTATTGGAACAAGGCTCCAAAATAAAAACACATTTTCGATAGCAACTATATCTATGATCCGATCCATGCAAATTCTTAATTGTTAGATTTGCTTTACTTGTACAAATCTCAGTAGTTTGACACTCTTATTACAATGGCCAATGGGTTAATTTCAGTCGAGGTTCCCCTATATAGCTGTATCTACTACTACATGCTACACTCTCGGCGGATGATTTCAGTGCAGGTCATTATATTGCCGTAGAAATCTGCAGCAGTGACTTCAATGGTCACTGGTCCACCATTCTCATTTAATATTTTTTGGGGTCTGATCATTTCTTCTTCTACTGTTACTACATAGGCCCAGTTTGGTATTGCTTTTGAAAAGTTAAAATCAGATTATTTTATAATTTTAACATAAAATGATGCTTGGTAAAATTTCAAAAAGTAATTAATTGATATTTGATAATCTAGTAAGTTTTGACGGTGATTTTGAGAAGTAGGTAGGGGGTTACTTTTTGAAAGTGATTATAAAATAATCTATGATTCTATTCCAGGATTTAATAAATGTTTTAAAATATCATTATTATCATTATGAAATCAAGTTAAAATCATTTATATACCTTATTTCATCTCAAAATTAAATATTTTATTTAAATATTGATTTGATTTATAAAATTTTAAAAAAATATTTTTATTGTTCTTATGAATTTTTTTTTTCAATTTAAATATTGATTTAATATATATAATTAATTAAACAAAAATGAAATAGGATCCTCAACTCATGTATATTTTAGTTATTGTAACTAATTTTAACACTTTTGTAATAAAATTACCAAACATATGTATATTGCTTTTACGTTATATAGTAGTTTTAAAAATACAATTAACCAAATATCTGCTAATTAACTTCACAGCTGATTCTTCCTTTAACACAATTAACAATGATTATTATAAAAGTTACAACAATATCAAACTGGCCCTATGTATTTGCAAGATCGAAAAGTTTGTTTTGTTTTTTTAACGATTACAATTTGGAGTTTCGAGAAGGGAGATAAAAACTCGAACATTACAATCTTATTGTCCAATTGTGAGAGTTATACCACTCAGTCAACCTCGACTTATCACTTTTTTGGTCTCATTTTTTAAGGGATGGATTAAAAGCTCATACACCATCGGTGGTGCGAAGTTTAGAAGTTTATTTAAATTTTACCATAATGTTTTTGTTATTTACATTTGTCTATTAAAATTTTATCAATTTTTAAAATTGGTCCCTCTTGACGAAGCTGGCTTCGCTCCTATATACTACAATCGACCCACACTATCATTACCCACATGGGGACATGGGGACATGGGCTATCCCCACATTTGATTCTATCTATAATCTGCACTCTCAATCAATAATTATTTATTTTTATTTTTTTTGTATTTTTGAATATTTGGATATATATTGTTGTTTGGTATGATATATTAATATTGTCACTGAAAATTAAAACCAGCCCAACAGGGATGGGGCCCAACTCAAAAATCTGATCATCAAGTCCCCGTCCCAATTTCCCAAAAAAAACAAATTAAAAAATTGAAGGGGCCCACGTACAGGTATCTGGTTGGTCGACAGTCCTTGGATTGTATCCCATCTGACGGGTAGCTTTCCATCTATCAAGTTGAGATAGGGACCACCCACGTTAATAGTACTCCTTTTCCTTCTTCTTCTTCTATTACTACTACTCTTCTTTGTTGCGGGTCCCTCAAGTCTTTAATTATTACAAAACCCCCCCTCCTCTCTCACTCTATCAACATTTCGTCTCTTTCTTCACATTAAATGTTGAAATTTATGTAACCAAACAAGACAAAGAAACCATTCTGCAACATTTTCCTTGCCCCCATTTTAATATTATTAAATTTTGAAATCCATGATGTGAAATATATAGTTGTAGTAATTAGCAGTGCTAGTAGGGTTTGTAGCAGCTCAATTTCAGCCCAGGTGCTACAAAAAAAAATTAAATTATATAAAAATGGACCACCCAAGACATTAATTGATTGTGCAAAGAAAACAACAAAACTCACATTTAAGATCCATCAAACAAATGGAGTCTTTTTTTTTTCTTTTTCTTTTTTTTTTTTCTTTTTTTGTATTATTAATGTTCAGGAAAAAAAAAAAAAAAACTTTACTGTGAGAGATCGATATATGAGAATGCTCTTACATCAAGACAAGTGCAGTCTACAATTTGAATGTAGTTTTCAGAATTCTTTATAGGTTGTATACTTTATTATGATCAATCTGCGATGTCTATTGTCTCTCTACTGGATGGTACTGAAAAAACACTACATCAATCCATGCAGAATATATAAATTGCAGAAATATGCATTTTTGCTGTTTGTTTTACCTTTTGGCCATCTAATAAGCATCTATTCTAGTCCATCAAATAATGGAATAATTATACAATTGAAAGTGACACTGGTTGATAACTTGATATATATGTATATATACTCAAATGTGGTGTGAAAATGGAATCACTTGATGAGCTTGAAATGGTTTTTGTATTTTTGCTTAAAAACTACTGCAACACATCAATATCATTACACCCAAAGACATGGAAGAAAAAAAAAAAAAAAAAAAAAAAAAAAAAACTTATATGTGGATGCCAATTAATTAATAGTTTCTCTCCACATGGATGGATTACAAATATATATATATATATATATATATGTATGTATGTATGTAGCTTGATGAAGAATTGAAAAGGGATTGATGGCAGCAGGAGAACTACTTAGTAAAATCCAAATGTGGGGGCATGTTTGTTTGTTTTTGGTTTAGTAGTTAAATTGTATAGTGGTTTTCTAAGAGGAAATTAAAAGCAACATATATATTAGGTAACAAGTACTTGTTGCTTATTTACAAGTTATTGTTTTGGATTTTAAGGAACCTGCTTGCTGTTTTGATGTATATATTTAATTATATCGATCAAATTGCTTTGTGTTAATTTTCAGGTAACACAAAACGAAACCTACCAGAGCTCTAGCTATGAGAGACACTGTATATTACAGAGACTAATAATCTTCACTAACTAACAGACAAATTACATGTTCATGATGTTTTAGGTATATATAAAAAGATCCATGGATCTTCCTCTACTTTTACTTCACTCATGTCTAGCTAATTCCATTCAACAAACCTAGAAAAATGATCATATCATCTAATGATTTATTTTATCACACTGACTTCTTTAAGATTTCACATTTTTTTTTTAACCTCGAATGATGTAATAATTTAGTTGTAGTTGTTCTCGTATATAGGAAGCTTCTCAGGTGCAAACCCCCGAACATAATTTATGTTTGGGATTAATTTTGATCATCACATGTAATAATCCGTTTTTTATATCACTACACTTTGATTATATAATGCAATACTAAGTTATATCCAGGGTTTGCATTCTTTAATTTATACTGTTATATTATACTCCTAAGTCCTTTATATATATATATATTGAATAAAGGTTATACTCCTAAGTCCTATATTAGTAGAGAAAAACGGGGTTCACTCATGTTAATTACTAGAGGAAATTAAACAATCTAAATTTAGGTTGTAAGAAAATTATTAACACATGTAACTACTAATTATCTAATAATAGGAAGAAGAAGAAGAAGAATAAGAGCTTGTTTGGTTGGGTTTTTGAAAAACCTCTATTGGCAAAAGATCTACTTATAGTAGATCTATTTTAAATAGAGTTTTTGAAAAAAAAAAAAAAAAATAGTTGTTTGATTGGTAGATTTTTTTTTTATTTATTTAAAAAATGGTCTATTTGGAGAAGCATCTCTCCATGAGTTTTTGTCTAGTTGTTTGGTTGTTTGTTTGCCTTTGTCGCAGTGCTTTGATGTCTTTGTTTCAGGGATGTCCTGTTTTGTGTGTGTTGTTGTTTCTGGCTTTTTGCTGTTGAATAAAGATTGCTTTTTATTTTATTTTTTTTTAAGTTTTTACCTAGTAGAAGTTTAAACTCAACTAGCATCTACTCAATTTAAAATAGATAATCTCAAAAGTCCAACCAAACAACTTAAAAAACCTTAAATAGACATTTGTAGACCTTTTAAGTCAGTAGAAAACTCAACCAAACAAACACTAAATCTATTATATATCTTCATTATTCATCCCCTTTAATTATCAATTGCAAACTTAATTACTATTCATAACAAAATTTAAATAAGAATTATTATGTTTCTAGTTCTTTTTTTTTTTAATATATATTTCATGTAAAGTATAGCAACTCGAACCTCGAACCTAGAATATAGTCGATCAAACTAAATGAGCAACATTTATCATTGATTCACATTGAGGAGTAGTATATACATGTTACAAGTTTGGTGAGCACAATTGAACATCGAAAAATACTACACTTCAACATGCACACTTTGATAAAAATAAGTTTTTCCCCTTCTCTTTTTTTTCTAGTTCCATGCATCATAAAAAGCAGCATTTCCACAACATTCTCCATAAAACTGTAATATATCTCCCTACTACTTGTCACTTGTCAACATTAATTTATAAATTTGTGCAGCCCTGGTGAAAGTGAAATTCACTGGTTTTGGCTAAGATTTATAGAAAGCTAGTAATAAATTAGATACCCTATGTTCATACCTAATAAAACGCCAAAATTGACATGTCTTAAAGTCAAGTTCATCGTCTGTGTCTACATTTCCACCTAGTGATTTTTAATACATTTATCAACAATGTGTTCGATAGCTTTCAATACGAACTCAATCATAGTCACAAAGGTATATATAATATTGAAGATGGTTATAAATAGCTTGTCTCTTGAGTTTTTTATTTTATTTTTTTCATTATTTATTAAATGATAGAGATATATGAAAATAAAATCCTTGATTACCCATGCAATAAAATATATAGATAGTCATCATTCTCTCTAGTTTATGTGTGTCCACATTTTAAAACTATGAATTTAACTATAATTCAACCTTAATTATTTGTCATTTAAACCGCCAAATGTACGTATAGAAACATCCCTCTCCAATGAAAGTTGTATTCCGAATCATGTTTATAGAGTCTAATCAACAGATATGCATAGAACAAAATAAAAAAATTTGTTTCCCAATTTCACGTTTTAAAGTAATTTTGAATAGAATTATAATTAATTATATACTTAAAATATGTGAGACGGTGGATGGCGGAAAATTTATAGCATAGTATGTTGGTTATTAGCTCTCTTTTCTCTCTTATTTTATATTTGATGAACCTGATTTGTTTTAATTTCCTTGGATTATTGTCGGCTGCTTGATCCCGTAAATAATATAACCGGAATCTCAATTTAACATAGTTTGAAAACGATTTCGTAACAACATAACAAAAATGGATCACCACCTAAGAATTTTATTCTGGTCATTACTCATTAATATAAAAAAAGGTACAAAACCTCAAGTACATAAAATAGCATAAGATCATCCAAAAACAATATTCTACTATACAATTACATTAACATATAGTCCCCCAACATCTACCTAATTTAACATTTATATAAGCTAAGGTTTTCATTATATGTATTTTCTTCTTAATAGAATGGAGAAAAAGGAATATTAACTGAATAAGAAAACATTAAAATGGGGATGAGTAATTCTTCTTCTTCTTCTTTTTTTTCTTTTTTTTCTTTTTTTTTTTCCTTTTTCTTTTGTTTAATTTTTCCCCTTAAAAAAAGGTAAAAAATTAATACTTATAAATGACTAAGAAGAGAGAAATTCGATGATGATGAATTCAACAGCCTCCAAAATCTCTAAGTGAGAAGGAAGCTTGAGAATTATCTGGCATATTTCCAGCGTGTCGTAGCCCTAGAGTGAGTGACACGTCACCAGTCGTTGTGGTCCCAAACCTTATAAGAGTAGACCCCATGTGGTCATGACCACCACCAGAAGTGGTCCCGTAATCGTCGACGACAATGTGGGTGACCGGAAACGATGATCCGGAGATGGGTATTGATGGTGGTTGTTGCTGCGCCACCGCCACCACCTCATTGGTGTTGGAATTACCAGATTGTTGTTGTTTTGCGTGGCTTTCCGAGAAGCATTGTGTATTGATTGCGATGAGTGAAGGGTCGTTTTCAGAGTCATTGATTTGTGATCTTTTGTTGCCTGTTGTTGTCGTCGTCGTTGTTGCAGCTGCAGCTGATGCTGGTGCAGCTGTTGTTGTTGTAGCAGCTGTTGTTGTTGTTGCTGTTGTTGTCGTAGTAGTTGTTGTCGTGGTGGTGGAAGGCGTTGGTGTTTGTGCAATGTTATTGTGATTGCTCATCTCTCTTTCTTGCCCTATTATTACTTCTTCTTGCTCATGATCTTTTGCCTCTTGTTGGTACATTTCTTCCACCATGGGTTTCCACAATCGAACTCTCGCATTTATGAACCAATTTGAAACCTGAATAAAACACCATTAACACGTACCATTAACATAATAACCTACATGGATACATGCAACGTGTCTGAACATGGAAGAAAATACGTTGACATATGAATAGTTAGCTGATTAGACAACACATGATTGATGATTCAAGTACACATGATCAATTTAAATTATTATAACAATTAATGACATGGTAAATATTGACTATGTTACTGCCAGCTAACAGCTGGACAAACATTAAACATGATTGGTTTCTCATATTTCCATTGAAATCCAGAAAACCAATTAAATTTAAGAGTACGTTAGTTAGCAAAAAAGCAAAAAAGTTAAACCAACCACGGCTTTCAAGTTTCAACTCAACTAACAAATTAACATAAATGAAAACGATGCAACAACAATGTTGATGATTGAGCTTTGACGTATAATAAGAGAAAGATTTGACTAGTAGTATTGAGTTGATAATAATTAGAAGACACACACACACACGACTATGATGATTAAATATTGAAAGAAAAATCATCAATACCAACATGTTCATGCAATGTAAGCTTTTAAAAGCAAAAAGTAAAATATATGACAAGAGTAAAAAAAAAACACACATAAGAGATATTATTTATTTATTTGAGTGGGAAACCTAACTATGTAATTTTGAAGTAGGCAATAAATTTGATGGACTATCATTATGGATGTTATCGTGTGGTTGGAGTTGTGTCATATTGAAACTGTCATTGACATGAGAGAGAGAGAGAGAGAGAGAGAGAGAGAGAGAGAGAGAGAGAGAGAAGAGTCAAAGCTGCAAACTCTCATGTCTCATCTCTTCGCGTACTTGCACCCTGCTCTTAAATATTAGAAGACACTCTTCTCCACTCATGGCTCACCATTAGTATTTACGTCTTTCTAATCTATGATCAGAATCTATGTTCTCCTGAGCTGAGAGAGTAAAAGAATCCAAAGGAAAGATAAAAAAAAGTGGTACAAAATCTAATGGTTTTTTTCTTACAGAAAAAACAATACACCCAAAACCATGCAAGTTTATTATCAGAGCTTTATAACTTATGTTTTTTTTTTTTTTTTTTTCTTTCTCTTTTTTCTTGAGAATCAGGTTTTAATGTATATAATTACTATATAGTGAAAGAGAAAAAGAGAGAGAGAAGATTTTAACCTGACTTCTCGATAAACCAGTCTGGCGAGCCAACAGATGCTTATCTGCATCACTTGGATACCTGAGAGAGAGACCAAGAAAATGACATCAGAGTCCTTGCGTATATATATATATATATAAAGAAAACAGCTTTTTTTTATTATGTATGATGAGGTTCAACTTTCTTTCTCTGCATGGGCGTGAGAATCTAAGAGAAGAAAAGATCAGCCCATCTGCTGCATTTTGCAGAAGTAACGAGGACAACTGCTACACCGATCATTATCATCTCTCTCTCTCACTCACTCATTATTCAGTATTCACATACACTAGCTACTTCTTTATCTATCTTTATTACATATATTTAAAATAAAAATAAAAGACAAAGTGTTGTGTGAATTGAAGAGAACAATAAGAGAGATGATAGAGAGGTGGTCAGTGAAATCATTATATATATACTTTAACAAAATTGTTTTTGAATGAAACTAATTTATGTGGGGGGGGGGGGGGGGTAGCGGTGGGGGTCTGCAAATGGACTAAGTAAAGCTATAATAATGTATATCAGAGCTAGAGAGGAAAATGATCTCTTTTCACAGCTTTTGGCTGACCAGACAAACATTGATCCAAGGACACTGTATCACTGTTTCTCTAATATACACAAAACAAAAAGCTAGACAAACAAAAAAAAAAATTAAATTTGGTACCATTTATATATAATTTCATAATTATTATTATTATTATTATTATTATTGTTTTTTGCTTTTAACTTTCTTCTTCATTTTCGTTAAAAGGGTTCAAGATTAGAGTACTAAAGAGTACTAATAATATAAATATATAGATAAAAGGTAATTTAAGTCAGCGAAACGTACGGGTGAAGAAAATGCTCGAAAAGCCAAGCTCTTAAAATGTTGACAGATCGTTCAGGCAAGCCTCGTTGTGGCCTCCAAGCTTCTTGTTCCATCATACCCATTTGATGAAATGTTCTTTGTTGTCTCAGGCTTTGTTCAAGCATTTTAAGTCTCGGTGTCTCTCCTTTTGTTATGCCTGAATTTCCTGCAGCATCTTTTTCACCAAGCACTTCACAACTGTGCCTCAATTGGGCAGCTATTGCATCCTTTAGGCACCTAAAATGTCTTGACATTGCCTTCTGTGCTAGGGCAGTGTATGGAACTGCCGACCCGAAACCCATCACTACATCGAATGAATTCACCACCATTTGCATTTGTTCACAGTAATGGTTGTATCTTCTCTCCACCTGTGTAACCAAAACAAACAAACAAACAAAAAACTCAATTAGTCTTTTTTTTTTTATAATATTTTTATCTCACTAGCTTACCAACCAAAAGAGGAAGTAATCAATGAGAAAGACATCTTAACAAGAACATGATTTGATATTCATGAAAGGGTCTGTGGAGAATCTTGTATCGATCTCCAAAAATAATTTGAAAAGACTTTGTGTTGCTCATAAAAGGAAAAAAAAAAAAAAAAAAACGAAAGTATATGAGAATATAAATGCTTTGGATCAAAGCTCTGTTACATATATATATATATATATATGTGTGTGTGTGTGTGAAATGATTGTTCATGAGAAATAAAGAAATAATGAATAAATAATATGGTTTTTCTTTCCCAGTCTCCCCAATATAGCCGATGGACAGAGAACTGTTTGTTTTAAATAGCAACCAAATAGAGAAAAGGATATATAAAACATATCCATGACTTTCTGCGGTTTCACTGAAATATTTCCATATATCTCTATCTATGAGCAGTAGTAGTAGCTTCGAAATCAAACGTGTTTACGTAATATATGGTGTATTGATTAAACGTCGCGTCTGTCTCCTAATAATAGTAGTTTTTCATGTTGTTGTTGTTGTAGTTTGTTCTCTCACCAAACCAAAAATTCTCAACACTACTACTCTTTGGCTTTTGGACACACCATCCACCAATCCAATCACTGTAACAGTGCTTGCTTGCCTTATCAAAACAAAACAAAAAAAATTAAAAAAAAAAATTGTGTGATCAAATTCTACCAGCTAGATCCTATAGAACAGAAACCTATTGCACCAGCCGGCTTTTGGGTTGTTAAAATAATCACTAAAAAACTGGCCGGAATTTTCTATTCGTTGCAGTGGTTTCTGAAAAGTATGTGTATATATATAAAATAAAATAAAATAGATTGGAGTCTTGACTATTAGAGAGAGAGAGAGAGAGAGAGAGAGAGAGTACATGCCTCATCAAGCATGGATAGTAGTTTGACCTTCCTTCTTTGATGTTCAATTCTATCAGAAGCTGATAAAGGAGGGAGATCTTTGGTAGATGAAGAAGAACCGCCGCCCACCCCCGCCTCCGCCGCCGCCACCGTTACTACTACCGGGATTAGAACTAGGGTTTATTGTGTTTTGTCTACTGAACTTGTTCTTCTTGAACTGTCCTCTTCCAACACTACAAAATTCTTCTAACAAGTCTTGGGCAGCTTTCACATACTTTGAGTTCCTTAAAGCGTTCACAGTTCCTAGTGAAGAAGATGACCCGTACCCGAAACGAATCTGGTGTTGGTTTTGATGACCCGGTCCAGCTTGCAAATGCAATGGCTGCTGCTGATGAAGACTAACCAAATTCTTGTAATGGTACTGAGCAGCAGCTGAAGAAGAAGAAGAACCTCCTCCTCCTCCTTGATTAAAATACAATAAACCACCATCTCCAATCCTGTATTCTTCAGCTTTTGCTGCTTCCAAGTGTTGTAATGATGACAATGAAAGTGAAAGTCCTTGGCTTTCCACTATTCCACCACCAATTTCATGGACTTGTGTTGTTTTCATGGCCACTACTAGTATGGTGATCAGGAACCCAAGTGAATTGTGGTGGAGGAATCACAGTATTATTGGTGCCAAAAGGCTGTCCATTAAAAGTAGTAGATGGGTTTGGTAACAACATGTGAAGTGTAGAAGAAGAAGTTGAAGGAGGTGGAGTTGGAGATGGTGATCTTGGTTGTGGATTCATCAAGAAAAGTTGCATGGCTGCAGCTGAATCTGCATTAATGCTTGAAATTTGGTGTTGTTGTTGTTGATGATGATGATGATGATGATGATGTTGCGGTGGTAAACTGTCACGGTCATTGTGATTCTTTGAATTATCACCTAACAAATTACCCATACCTTGTCTGTTGTTCCCATACCACTCACCACCACCGGCGGTGGCTGCCGCCGTTGGTTGCCGTGGACTTCGATAGCTTGACGGGTCCAACAATTCAGTGGAAGAAGCAGCTCCACCACCGGGAGCAAAATTGAACATTTCTGATAACATACCCGTCATAGACAGGCAGACCACTAGATTCTTCCTCTTCGATACCAACTAACGGTGGGTGGCGGTACTGGCGGTGGTTCGAAGCCGTGAAGCCTCAGTTTATCTCTCCGGATCTGCTGTGCTATGTGTTGCTGCTGCTGCTGCTGTTGTTGGTCTT
>OX940800.1:4061365-4292449 GCA_954870605.1 Acer campestre
CCACCACCTATTAATTTATGTAAACTGACATTTTCGTAGAAATTGTCTTCCAAGGTCTGTGGTTTACTGGTTTGCTGGTTTATAAACAAATTAATACATATTATTAAATTAATTTTTTTGTTTTGCTATGTTTGAAATGACTAAAATGTACTTGAAAGTGTCAGCTTTTATTGTCATTTTATACACATCCTTTGCAAACCAACGCAAACTACGGAATAAAATAAAGATAAGGTCGGTACAAAGTCATCTCAATGATCCAAACTACCACCATCTTTCGTTTTTTTTTTTTTTTTTTTTTTTTACCTAAAATGACGATATTGCCCTAGCTAATCATTGTTTTTGTGATGCAACTGATGCCCAAACCATATCAGTTGGTATGGTCGTTTTAGTCAATTCATGCACTTCATATAATCTCTCTCTTTGCATTAATAACACAACCATAGCTAAGATAGGAGAGTTATTTTACAAGAAAAGCAGGCACGTGTGGGATGGGTGCCCGCACGTGCTATATCTCAGGTTTGGCTCCGAACCAAGTTAGGTTTGTTTTTGGGCGGGTAATGTTTGAAAAGCACGCCCAACCGCTTACCGGTTTGCCAATATCAAGATTGGGCATGTTTGATTTACTCTTTTCAAGTGTTTAATTATGATTTCTAAAATAAATAAATAAATTTTAAATTTTAAAAAATCTAACATATCAATCGGGTCAAGAGTCTACCGAATTAACCCAATCAATCACTCTAAATAGAGTTCAAAATGCAACTGTCATTACAAAGTAGAAGTTTTTTTACTCGAAACCCTACAACGTAAGCGAAAGGGAAAATGCACTAATACACTTTAATAACAGTAGATTTTTTTTTTATTTTTTATTTTTTTTTTTATTTTTTATTTTTTGTTGTTGTTGTTGTTAACTTCATGCCTGACTTTTAACCTAATCATCACTTTTTGTAATCACATATCGATCGATTGGTATTTTAAGGTTACATTAATGGATCGATATTGGTCGTACGTGCAAAAGTTCTAACAAAAAAATATTTGTTTACACTTGTACTTTCATAATATTTTGACATTTAAATTCTTTATAATTATAAATTATATTATATATATATATCCAATTAAGGAGATCATGATAAGTAGTAGTGGTACGGTACAATGAGAGAGATTATCAAATTTTTCAACAAAATAATGGAATACCCTGATTTTTATCATTAATCATAAACATAATAATCATAAGATATGATAAGTACCAAGTAGTATTGTAAATGTGAAAGTAAAAACGACTTGAATCTATAATCTTTCAATGTAAATGTGAGAGGCATACCTTTGAGTCAACGTCATCTCGTCATTATTTTCCTCATTTTTAAACTTCATACTAATTGATGGTATATATGAAAGAAACATATATAATATATATGAATTGAACAAGTTTAATAGATACATCTATTATAATAATAATAATAAAGATACATCTGTTATAATATAAATGTGCAACAAGACATTATCGAACTCATGAAGACACATGAAACATGATCCCCATAACCACTCATATTTAGTTCATGTTCTAATAAAAACCTTTCAATTTGATATAGAGATTCCTATTGATATAATATATATATATATATTGAAATATTTAATTGAAAAGATCTATTTTCCACATTGTTGCTAAAAAGCGACAGGTAATTATATCTATCTTTTAAAAGAAAAACAGGTTTGCAATCTTGCTGTTTCGACATGTGAGATTGCTTTTTCATTGATGTTGCCATCTAAAATGTGTATCAATTTGGATGTGATTCATTTTCAGAAAAGAAAAAAAAAAAAAAAAAACATCTAAAACATAGTTTAATGGATTGAAGATAAATTAATTTCAACAAATATTTTTTTTTCCAAAAAGCTAGGAGTCCAGATCCCAATAATCCCTTCAATTTTCAGTACTTAGAAACTGTAATTTTTGATTTAGAATCCAACCCCAAACAGTCCCAGTACACGTGCGTGCATATATATTTAATTAATCATAATATATATTATGGCCAGGGAAAGCAATAATTGAAGAACCGATAATCAATCATTTACCTTTGTAGTTCAAAAAAAAAAAAAAAAAAAAAAAAACTATATATTTTTTATAATATAATTGAGCAATGTTTAAACATGATTAATTTCCCAATAAATCCGTACAATATCGGTCCATATATTTAATTTACATCATATTAATGTAATATGCATATGGTTGACATTATCTTATTAATTAATGAAATGCTTTTAAGCTCCCGATCCCACTTGGTGTTTTTTTTTTTTTTTTTTGGCTTCTGTATATGTTAATGTAGACATTAAAAAAATGGACAGACTTGGAATTGATAGGTTCCATTAAATCTAGTAAATAAAATTTTGGTGGAAAAAAAAAAAAAACTTATTTATCTATCATGATGTACCGTACATCTTCTACTGTAACTTTTCCGTATAAAAAATCCATAGGGTCCATGGTCCATGGTGGTTTCTTTCGTATCGAGGTTTTTTTCTCATATATTGATTCATATATAGCTTGGGGGTAATCTATATATTTAGGGAGGGACGGAGGGTTCTTCTTTGAAATGATTGAGATAAATGAAGGCCTAAGTACAGCCGGCTTGTTAGCTTGCTTTTTTTAAAAAAAAAAATAAAAAATAAAAAAATTCCATTTTAGATTTATTTTTTGGTACCTTAGAGTAAAATTTTGTTGATGACTGTCACATTAAATCTACAATTTAAATGTTAATGATTGTTACATTAATTAAATTCAAACATGAACTGAAAAATGAACCATGTTAACTAATAATTAAAAGTTTGTGCTTGCAAATATAAGAGCATCTCCAATGCAAAAGTGGCTTGCATACCAATAATTGTTGACATGACAACAATGTCAAGAGACTTGCTTCCTATGTGGTATAAAAATTAACTTGATAGATAATCAACTCAAAATTTGGTCTTCAATGATTCCGTCTAAAACACAATTTTTTTTAATGACGTGTCCATTTTTTTTTTAATTTCCTTACCAAAAATATATGAAAAATTAATGTCAATTTTAAATGTTTGTTGAGTCAACCTAAAAAATAGTTGTGTAACAGACCATCTGAAAGTGGACGGTCGTGTTGACAATGTATAATATTTTTTTTACCACGTCAGCATGAGGTTAAATATACATGGCTGCATTGGAGACACGATTATTAACATAACGTCTATTTATCATACATGACATCTTTTTTTTTTTTTTTTTTTCACAAGTCACGCTTGCATTGGAGATATTGGAGATGCTCTCTTAGAGCATCTCCAATGCAAAAGTGACTTACATACCAATAATTACTGATATGGCAACAATGTCAAGAGACTTGCTTCTTATGTGGCTTAAAAATATATTTGATAGACAATCAACTCAAAATTTGGTCACCAATATTGCTTCCGTCTAAAACAAAAAAAAAAATTAATGACGTGTCTATATTTTTTCTGTATTTTATTTTTTATTTTATTTTCTTGCCAAAAATATATGAAAACATTAATGTCAATTTTAAATGTTTACTGAGTCAACCTAGAAAATAGATATGCAACAGTCCAGTGAAATGGACGATCATGTTAACAATGTCTAATTTTTTTTTTTGCCACGTCAGCTTGGGGTTGAATATGCACGGATGCATTGGAGACACAATTATTAACATAACGTCTATTTATTCTACGTGGCATCTTTTTTTTTTTCACAAGCCACACTTGCATCGGAGATGCTCTAAGTTCAATTCACTCTCAACGGTACTAAAAGTCATACACATTTTAGTGTTGTATTTAATATTTAATAGGACAATAAGATTTCTTTCTAATAATTGCGAATTAATAATGATTTTTTTTTATCAACAGGAGTAACTCAGTTGGTAGATGGACGAACTCCAATAAATATTATGATGCTGAATAGGTCAAAGATTTGTCGGAATTATACTTGTGACTTGGATATCTACTCTCATAATATAGAGAAAAAACTCACACATATTTTATGATCTCCCCATTATCCAATTATCTTCGAATTAATTAATTTTATTTTTTAAGGAAAAAAAAAAGGTTAGTGAATTATGAGAGGAAGATAAAAGTTTGATTTTTTTTCAACTGCAAACAGTATTGATAGTTGACAGGCCAACTTTCTGCTTCACCCATCTGTCGTCTCTTTAGGTAATACTCACGTGAATCCCACCCTCTCTCTCTCTCTGTGTCTCTCTCTATGTTTCACACGCTCGCATACACACACGCTTGACACTCCATGCTCACGTGCCAAAGTCGGCTCATACGCACGTTTCCAAACTTTTCACATTTATTAATTAATTATTACCACACGTCCACACCATACCACAACACAAAGCTCAACAACATATGTCTATGGTTTCCATAATTCCATGCACACCCATGTACACGATTTTGTCTCCTTTATTATTTTCACATGATCATCGTATTCATCACGTATATATATATATATATTATGAGAATTTTCAGTACAAAAACAGGTAAAAATATAGGTGCCACCCCTTATAAAATCGGTGGTTGGCTTTGTTGGCAACA
The DNA here is from genome assembly GCA_954870605.1 of Acer campestre. Taxonomy (NCBI): domain Eukaryota; kingdom Viridiplantae; phylum Streptophyta; class Magnoliopsida; order Sapindales; family Sapindaceae; genus Acer; species Acer campestre. The sequence goes on from OX940800.1 coordinate 4,065,929, forward strand.
ATTTTATTTTGTTTATTTAAAAATAAATAATAATTAATTTCAAGCAACCACCATGAAAACCCCATCGCCACCTTTTTCACTAACTACACACACTTACATTACATCAAACACACCTACATTAAAATCTTTATCAACTACTTAATTAGATCAATAATTAACGGGACCAAATAATTGGGTTCTGAATATATGATCATGAGAGAAGCTTCCTGCAAGTTGCATGCAAAGCCAAGCTAATATTGATGGCACGATTGTGATCATCATCATCATCATCAAATTTGTTGCGCACAAATTCATCGTGTGTGCTCCCTCCCTCTCTCTATCTGTTTTCTCTGAAAGTGATAATTGATAAGAAGGTGCATGTACCTCCTTCATGAATGTTTATCGATCACAGAAACACACACACACGTTGTTCGTGCCGCCATTTGTATGCACAAGTTGATCAATCAATTAAGCTCACATCGAGCTTTCTCATCACAATGAAATCAAATTAATTATATACATATTGATCTACATGCATGATTGTCCGATGACTGTGACATTTTTCTCACATTTTTCTCGCTTCTCGAGAAAGAATGATCTATGATAGTATAAATCATAATAAGTAGGATCTCATCAACTAGCTATTCTGAGTTGATATCATCGATTTCATTTGCTTCTACGTACGTGGCCGCCATTTTCGCCAAGTTTTATTAGTGTACATTTCTCAATATCCCATCATGAGTAGATGATAGAAATTGCAGTAGAGAGCAGAAAATGATGGTTGTGTCGGTCACTGTAGTACGTACATACACGAGTACTGTGTAATATTTCATGATATCTGTGGAAGAAGCAGAGAAGAAAGATGTCATGTAACTATTTTTGCTTCGTGTTAAAGCACTTTATATTACACAACTTTTTTTAGGGTTTCTCATGAAAATATATAAAGACAAAAATTAAATGGAACTTTTTCAATGTGTAATTTTAAGTGTATCAATGTTTTAATAACTTAAGTTTAAATAACACCTAAAGTGTGGATCTGATGAAAATACTCTTAAAAAAACGCTCACAAAAATAAGTCTCGTGCTTTTTTATATTTCCGAGACTTATTTTGTATTTTCATGACTTATTTTCTAATTTCCGAGACTTTTTGGTAATTTCTAAGGCTTTTTGGTAGTTTCTGAGATTTTTTTATAGTTTCCGAGACTTTTTGTAATTTCTAAGATTTTTTGGACAAAAATGAAATTTTCCTTCTTTTTGTTTTTCTTCTTCTTCCTCCAATGGAGGATTTTGAAAATAAAACAAAAAATAACAACGGCACAAACGTAATAAAAGAAGGAAATGAGGGTATTTTAATCCTTTGTGCCATTTAAACTTAGAGAGCTTCTCCTTACAATCTACAAATTATCTATTCACACTCCAAATTGAATTTTTTCATTAATGACAATTTTAATCTAAACTAAAATTACTAAACAAGACAAAAAAAATTTAAAGACACTCAAAACTAATTAAATTATTAAAAAAAAAAATTCTCTCTCATAAATCATTAGATTAAATATTACGCATTAAACTCTCTTCCTTAAATCTGTTATTACCATATTAAACGCTCGGGAAAAAAAAAAAAAAAAAAACTTAAGAATATTTTACTTTTTTACTAACAGTAATATATATATATTCAAAATTCAGTTTTCAAAAAATATATATATATATATATATATGAAAGCCTGAATTGTTTCAATAAGATTCGATTAAACTTATAATTTCTAAGACTAATGAAATAATTAAAGTTCTCTAGGCAATCACATACATATAAAAGTAACAAAAAACATTTTCATATTTCAATTTTTTTTTTTAATATATACATAAATATGATTTCTAAAAATCAAGCTTATTAGTAATTTTTTTTTTCTTAACTGTTAGTCTTGCTTGAGAAATAATGAAGATAGAAAATTAGAAATATTTATCGGAGGAGAGAGAATTTAATATGGTAATTAAAAATTTAGGAGAGAGTATTTAATATGTAATAATTAATCTAATGATTTAGAAGAGATAATTTCTTTTTTTAATAATTTAATTTTAAAAAGATAAAAAGGATATTCTTGTAACAAAATGAAGTGTCTTTAGAATTTTATAAAATTTAAATTTTGAGAATGGAGTGTTATTAGAAAAAAAAAATGTAAAAAGAAAAAATTGGATTGTCAAAAGAAACTCTCTTAAACTTAACTTATTAAAATGGTAATACTTTCAAAATTCAACCTAAGAAGAATGCTATTTTATATTATTTCCACAATATATAAATACCAATCATTATCAGATTTTGCCACATGCAATTATGTATGTATTTGGCAAAGCGAAAATGATAATTAATAATCGAATCTACAAGAAGAATTTTATTTCAAATTAACCGATTTTATTAATAAAAAGTAACAAAAGCTATATTTTCGGACCCTGACTTAAATAAAAAAAAAAAAAACAAACCACTATTCCTGAATGGACTAAAAACACAAAATCCCTAAAACAAAAATCTTAAACAAACTTAAAGACACAAACCTTGCTGAAATCGAAAATTCCTAATATCTTAATTAAATACGGATAAAAAATACGTCAAAAAAGGAAAAAACGAAAGACAAACTACCGTTTTTTGGGGGGAAATCGTGATGAACATTGTTTGTCCCTCTAAATGGGCTCCCAAACTGTCCTGCATCCATATCTAACCAAGCAACCATTTCATTGCACATCTCGACAGCATGAGAGAAATTTATCAAACCAAACATCCCAATCAAATTACTGTCAATGTATCCCAATATGAGTGCAACTTTATTGATCGATCCATGACAGCTACAATACATTCCTCTAAAATTAATATTTCTCGAAATTCCTCCTCTTACTGCTCATTTACAACAACTGAAAAAAAAAATGTCATTGTAATGGGGAAATAGAAATCATCTGTCACCAAGAGCAATCAAAATCGATATATATTTTTATCATTGTAAATTGCAATTCTAGACTGTGACACTGCGTTAAAAGATATATGGCTCACATCTTAAATCGCCACCAAATTCATTTTTTGGCTCCTTCTAACTACGAATTACAAATCTGACATATACATGTCATATTGCCAAATTTCATTCATTATATCTACATTTCATTATCTCTTTCAATGAATTTGTTGTACGTTAACGTGTACCAATCTTTCCTTAACTAGTACACGTTTAATTAAGGTTGCCGATGACGCTTTGTTATATATATTTTTTATGTTTTCATATAGTCTTTTTTTTTTTTTTTCATCAAGTGGATAAGGATTAAATAATACATATGCAATCTAAACTGTGAAAGGAGAGTTGCACTACCACCTGTACTAAAAGGTGCTGTCCGTGTAGTCATGTGTTCAGATCTATTGTTGCAATGGAGTAAGAGATATGGATCAATTCCCCTTGTACTAAATTTAGAGAGAGATTTAGTTTAATTAATTTGTAATTATCATGTGAGAACACTACAAGAAATTTAGTCTTTCCAGACAAAATTTTAGGAGACAAAGCAAGATTTGTCTGGAAAGGTTACCTTTCCAGACGAAATGAGTTTCGTCTGGAAAGATATTGTTTCATCGGGAAAGGTAATCTTTCCCCACAAAACTCAAAATTCGTCGGGAAAGGATACAAAATTTTTCCCAACCTTTCCCCACAAATGAGTTTCGTCGGGAAATGTAACCTTTCCCCACAAAACTCAAAATTCGTCGGGAAAGGATAAAAAAAATTTCCAAACCTTTCCCCACAAACGAGTTTCGTCGGGAAAGGTAACCTTTCCCCACAAAACTCAAAATTCGTAGGGAAAAGTTAACGAAATTTTTTCCCAACAAACATTGTATTTGAAGGGAAAAAGTTAATTAAAATTTAAAATATATATATACTACAATTAATTAATTAATTAAAAAATATATATGCTAAAAAATATTAAAAGTGAATTAATTAAAATTAAATTTTTTGGATAAATCCACCACCACCAAACTAATCAGTAGTGGACACCCGGTACATTTGATTAAATAAAATATAAACTGTATTGAAATGGGGATGGGGATAGGGGGAGGTCCCCCCATCCTCATTTCCCCATTTTCGCTAAAACATATAAATATAATTATATATAATTATTAATATATGGAATGATTGTTTTTTATTGTTAATTTATAATTTTTAGTCAAATTGGGAAATGGGAGAACGGGGGGAACGAAGAAACGGGGAAAAATGGAGAAAAACAGAGAAAATGGGGAATTGGGGTTGGGGATGGAGATACCTCCCCTCCCAAAAAAAAAAATATTATCACCAAACCCGATTTGCAATCCAATAAATATTTTTCAATATATGTTTGTCATTCAAATTAGATTTTTGATTAGTTGAATAAATTTAAATTTATCTAACAAGTTTTTTTTAAATTTTTTTTTCTAATAACTCATATAGGTTATATACAAATATAATGCAAATGTTAACAGATCAAGTGTTGTAGTCCAGCGGTAAAGGCTTACCACTTGGATATGAGGTTGCAAGTTCGATTCCTCATAACGACAATTAATTGTAAATATTATCAATGGGGTGGTGGATGGTCTATTGGGCTGGCAGCGGTTGACGGTGGGGAGGCTCGACTGCAGTCGACGGTCGGTTGGGCCGGCGATGGTCGACGGTGGGGTGGCCGGACGTTGGATTAATTTTTAAAATTTCAGAATCTTTACAGACGAATATATACTCTTAGCCGACGAATTTATTCGTCGGCTAAAACCTCTTTAGGCGACGAAACAAATTCGTCGTCTAAAACCTCTTTAGACGACGAAACAAATTCGTCGGGGAAAGATGTTTTAGCCGACGAAACTCAAAATTTCGTCGGCTAAAACCTTGCCCGACCATGATGTCCCGACGAAGCTGCCGACGAATTTTTTTCGTCGCGTAAGACCTTTCCAGACGAATTTTAACCTTTCCCTACGAAATTGGTTTGTCTGGAAAGACTAAATTTCTTGTAGTGGAATGCTATCTACCTTTCTCATTTGTCTTTCCTATTTGCATTTCCCACTCATTACTTGACATGTATACACTTCAAATTTTGGTCGAATAATCGGGTGGATGGGTGTTGGGCTTGCCTTGATCGGTTTCTGGTATCTCCTCTAATTTTGTCTTGGTTCCCGTCATTGGTGCAAAAAGGCCTGCCAAGACTGTTATCGGATCATAGTGCCATCACTTTGGGGTTTAGTAGGGGGAATTAGGGTCCGAAGCCTTTTCGTCTTTTTAACGATTGGCTTGAAAACAAAGAGCTGCAGTTGGAGGCGAAAAAGGGGTGGACAAGCTGCAGAATTTTGGGTTCTAGTAGTAAGATTCTCCGGTCCAAACTGAAGATTTCGAAGCAAAAAATTCAAAAGTGGGCGAGCTTGAAGAGAAGTAGTTCAAACTTGACTTCTAAGCTGGAGGAAAGGTTGGCCGATATTGATAAGGTTGCTGCTGTAAATGGGTGGTCGGAATCATTGCGGAAAGAAAGGTTGAAGATCTTGACAGATTTTTGGATAACTATCCGTAAGGAAGAACAATAATGGAGGCAAAAATCTAGGCTGAAATGGCTGCTGGATGGGGATAGGAACACAAAAAAATTTCATAGCATTGCTAGTGGAAGAAGAAGAAGGAATTGTATTGAGGAAATTTCCATTAATGGGGAGGTTAAGTTGGCGCCGAAAGAGATAAAAGAAGGAGTGGTAGATTTTTTTGAGTCTCACTTCCGAAATGTTAGATGGAAAAGGCCTTCGTTAAAGGACCTTGCTCTCTCAAAATTGTCTCCTTTTGAACGAGACTCGTTGGAGGTTTTCTTCAGTAAAGAGGAAGTGTGGAGTGCTTTGGAAAGTTGTGATGGTTATAAAGCTCTAAGCCCGGATGGTATCAATTTGAAATTTCTAAAAGATAATTGCGATTTTATCCAAGATGACTTTATGAAGTTTATGGGAGAGTTTTATCATAACAGGGAAATTGTTAAAGAGTTGAATTAGACTTTTTTAGCTCTTATTCCAAAGTGTTTGAATCCTAAGACCTTGAGAGAATTTCGCCCCATTAGTCTTGTTTGTTCTATGTATACAGTGTTGGCAAAAGTATTAGCCAATCGGATGAGGAAAGTTATGAACTGTGTCATTGGAGAGTCGCAAATGGCCTTTGTTGAGAATCGTCAGATTTTAGATAGCTTCGTGATTGCTGATGAGATCATTGTTTTTTTGAAGAAGAGCAGGGATGGTGGTCCAGTGGTTAAGATGGATTTTGAGAAGGCTTACGATAGCTTGGATCACAACTTCCTTGATTGTATGTTGGAGGGTATGGGGTTTGGTGTGAAGTGGAGACAATGGATGAAATATTGTATAGCCTCGCCTATGATTTCTGTCTTGGTGAATGACAGTTCTACAAGACAGTTTGGGCTGGAGAGGGGTTTGAGACAGGGGGATTCGTTATCGCCTTTCCTCTTTAATGTGGCGGTGGAGGGATTAAGTGCTTTATTCAGGAAGGCGGAAGAGTTGAATATGGTGAAAGGTGCGGTTTTTGGGTGTCAAGGAGTGCATATTTCTCATCTCCAGTCTGTTGATGACACAATCCTTTTCCTTCAACCGAATGTGGAGTACCTCGTAAATGCAAGATGTATTTTGAGATGCTTTGAGTTAGCATCTGGTCTCCGCATCAATTTTCATAAAAGTTGTGTTGTTAAAGTTGGAAAGGAGAAAGAAAATAAGGAGAATTGGGCCCTTAAGTTTAGATGTCTCAAAGCGAACTTGCCTATTTCTTATTTGGGTCTCACTCTAGGGGGTAAGCCGAATACCAATTTTTTTTGGCAAAAGCTAATTCAACGCATTGAAAATCGTCTCGCTCAGTTGAAGAGATTGTTTCTTAATAAAGGTGGCAGGTTTGTTCTCATTAAGGCAGTGATAGCCAGTATCCCTAATTACTTTATATCGGTGTTCAGAATTCCGTCGTGGCCGGGTTGCTCAAAAAATTGAGAGATTGCAGAGGAGCTTCTTTTGTGGGGATGGTGCCGAAAAGAGGAAGATTCACATGATAAGGAGGGAGCAACTGTGTAAGAATAAAGTTAGTGGGGGTTTAGGTATTGGCTTGGTGTCAGTGAAAAACAAAGGTTTATTAGCTAAGTGGGTGTGGAGGTTTGGGGTAGAAAGTAGACCGTTGTGGAAGAAGATTTTATGTGCTAGATATGGGGTTCCCATTGACAGTCTGAAATGGGATTGGAAGGGAGGCTCTAAATGTTCGGTGTTTGTTAAAACTATAGGAGGTTTGTGTTTACAAGGTGAAGCTTCGGGGCATATTCTTCAAAAGGGAATTGTTGTGATTGTTGGGAGGGGTGACATTGCTAAGTTTTGGACTGATGTTTATAGTGACTCTATCCCTTTAAAGACGGCATTTCCTAGAATCTTCTCTTTAGCCAATAATAAGTTGGGTGTTGTTCAGGATTTTAGGAGGTGGGTCAATTCTCAATGGGTTTGGGAAGTTTCCTTGAGGATGTCGGTTTTTGATTGAAAGGTGGAGCAATGGGACAATTTTTGAAATTGTTTGGATGACATTAAGATAAGGGAGTGGATTCCAGACACATTAGGCTGGAAATTCTATTCAAATGGAATCTTCTCGGTTAAGTCTTTCAGGAGGTTGTTAGAAGGGGATCAAATGATGGCTAGTGTTGATTTTTACGGTATTTGGAGCAGCAGCTGTCCTCATAAAGTGGAAGTCTTCTTGTGGCAGCTGTTGCATGAGAGAGTCTTGGTTAAACAGGTGTTAAGTAGATGTGGAGTGAATGTGGGAGCTAATCTTGACTGCTACCTTTGCGAAGGAAATTTGGAATCAGTGGATCATCTTTTCTTGAATTGTAAATGGTCCAGGTGTCTTTGGTTGAGATGTATGGATTGGTGGGAGACAAGATGTTGTCCTCCCTCGTCTCTGGTTGATTGGTGGTGTGGCTGGTATGGTTTATGCCCAAAGGCAAAGTATAGGAGAGCTTAACACATCTTATTTTCGGCTGTGGTTTGGACCATTTGGGAAACAAGGAATGATAAGGCTTTTAAGAATGTTGATATAAGTCTTCATCAAGCGGAGGATATGGTTCGTTTTAGAGTGGCTTGGTGGTTCAAGAATTTAGGAAAAGGATTGCCGAAGTCGATTTCAACTATGCTCTGGAATTTAAAAGAGGGCTGCTATGATAGCAAAGGTCGTAAAGTCAGTAAGGTGATTGAGTGGTGTCCTCTTCCTTTAGGCTCCCTTAAATTTAATGTTGACGAGTAGGCGCGAGGTAGTCCTGGTAGTGCCGGTATTGGAAGAGTGTTAAGAGATCATAGAGGGAGTGTTCTCTGCCTTTTCTCAGCAAATATCGGGATTCAAGATGCTATGTGTGCTGAGATTTCGGCTCTGTTGAGAGCTTGCAACTTGTGTGTGTCCAATTCTGTTTTGTCTGGCAGAAGCTTTCAATTTGTCAGTGATTCTATGGTGGTTGTGTCATGGATTAATGGCAGAGGTATTGGTAATATCAATCATTGGCAGAAGATCTATGAGATTCGTAACCTTCTAAACCTTTTAGGGCAAGCCAGAGTTGTTCATTGTTCGAGATCGTCAAATCCCTTCGCGGATATGTTGGCCAAACAAGGGTCTAATGGTGGTCTAGATATCATTTCCTGGGTCTCTTGCTACAGGCCGTCGTGTTAAGGTTTTCTGTCGTGTTTCTGTTTCTTTGTTTCTCTGTTGCGGTGGTTGTTCCTGTCTGGTGTGTCGGGCTGCTGTTGTGAAACGTGGGTTCTTTGCTCTGTGGTTTGGTTTATGTTGTGGGTTGGTTTTTCTTTATCTTTTGTCTGTTCTTGTGGTTTCTGTTGCTGGCCTTTTGGCGGGCTGTTGTTGTGTTGTGGTTTGGTGCTCTTGCCTTGGCTCAATAAAGCTTGTTTTTCAAAAAAAAAAAAAAAAAAAAAAAAAAAAAAACTCTCAATTTTTGCTGCAAAGTTTGTTTACGTCTTCACCTCTTATAAATGAAAAGATAGAAGCAGTGATCATGGGTAAAAACGTAAACAAGCTTTACAGTAAATAGTGAGAGTTTTTTATTAAATGAAAAAAATGTATACGTGTCAAGTAATGAGTGTGGAAGGAAAATGAGAAAGGTAGATAGCATTCCTCTAATCATGTATGATGTGATGGGGATGGATGTGTGGTAAAATAAATGAATTATTTGAGTATGATGACGTGAACAGATCAAGACCAAAATAATCTACAAAGCATTAATGAAAATAATTGTGGGCAGAGTGCATTTTTACTCACCCACACTAACTAGGGTGAACCATTACCACCCATTTCAGGTGTGGGTGAGCAAAAATACACTCATTGTTGGCATGGTTATTGGTTGATTTATAATCCATATATGATTTATTACAGTTTCAAACATTAAAATTACAGTATAATATAGAAGAAGTACATGTCTCTTACTTCAGTTTTGACTCCATGCTTAATTACTATAAGTGGGTCGTAAAAAAATAATAATAATGTTAAACAACCTAAAAATTTAGTCTAAATTTCAATTTAAATGATGTGGTTAACGGTTTTTTTTATTAACCATATAATCTTATGTTGTGTATGGTGATGATAACTCACTTACCACATATTTGGATTGAAATTTGGATTAATTATTTAAGTTGTATAGCATTACTAAAAAAATAAATAGGTCTGCAATTAGCATTACAATACATATTTTGAGACATGTGACTTGAACCCCACCATGGAAGGAGATGTTCACAAGTTAAATATACAGCTTTTCCTAGTTTGTTCTTTTCTTTTCTTTTTTTTTTTTTTTTTTTTTCATAATATACAACTTTTTTCCTTGTTGAGACTTGAGACTTGAGACTTGAGAGATTTCTTGAGTTAATAATTAGGTTTATGTGATGATAAAAATAAAAAATAAAAATAAAAACAAAAAACAGTTAATGGTTGATGCCTGTTCAATATTATCTTTCTACATAACAGAAAAGTTTGAAGATCCCCAGGAAAATGCCTGCAAATAATATCATGGGAATATTTTTATATATTCTTGACTGTTCAGCTTTTACTTCATAGAACCTTTCAAAGGCAGGAACCGTTTATTCATTTTCCTACAGATAGTACTAATAATAATAATAATATTGTCAATAAAGCAAGTAAAAATGAGCTCAGAGTGAATGTGAAGCTATTCTTTTATTAAATTTAATAAGTATGTAATAAAATTTTAATTATATTCATTTTTCAAAATCTACCATGGTATAGTAATTTTATCGAAACTATAAATATTAGTCATTATTTAATTTTATGGAAATAATCTAAGGCTAAACTCATTGTGAAAAAAAAAAAATGACTTTACGTTTTATAACTAGATAATTGTAAAATAATATTTATGAACCAATTAAATGGACCTCAAATTGTTATGCAATAAATTCATTTATTCAATTCAAATGTTTTGAATTTCCTTTTTTCTCATAAGTGAAATCAAAAATTGAATTCCAATAAATGTGTTTGCAGATTATATAGGATTTCATTAAATGATGAAAGTATCAGATTAAAAACGAAAGGCTTTGATTTAATGATAGGTAACATCACATTCAAAATTAGAGCCTTGGAGGAGTACATTGGAGTGCTACTGAAGTACTGGAGGAACTGTGGTCTGCTTTTGGCTCTTCCGCAACTCTTTCAATTTTTGTCGGTTAATTTCGAACGAGATTAATAATGTCTTCAATCACGCTATAGTTGTATGTAACCATTCTAAAATAAAGTCAAATTTTAATAGTGAAGTTATTCCTGCTTTTTATCAATAGAATAAATAAGAACGTATTTACTAATCAGAAATCTAACAAGAAAAAAAATAAATCAAAATTCAGTTCTTACTGAAAGGGGAATTTGATTCCCCCCTCCAATATAAGAAATCAAGTTCTTTTTCCTGATTCTCTTTCCCATAGAGAACCTTTATTTCCATTAATAAACGCGTCTTAAAAACAATTACGAAGGAAGAAAAAAAAAAAGATAGAAAGAAAATAAGAAATTTATAAGAAGTTAACAAGAAAAGTTCACATGATATGGTGATGGTAATATGGTATGGTAAAAATAAAGAAAGTTAGATAGGTATCTATATATAGGGCAATTAGTTGTACGAGGAAGCGTCAACGCCAATTTGTTTAACTGTCTCTATACAGAAAATTATATATACTGGAAAAAGGAGATATTGAAACTATACATGCAAAGAAAAATAAAAGAGATTAATAATGGCAACATCGACAAAATGCGGTGGTCACTGGTTCTGGTTCTGCTTCTGCTTGGTCTCACTTTAACTTCCTAAGCATACATTTTCTCTCCATCACAATTAAAGAAAAAAAGAAGAAAAGAAAAAATTTAATGGTCCCAAGGCTTAGCTTCTCTTTGTCTTTGTCACTTTTGAAATTTGATGTCAATCAAATTATTCAATTCCTTTTCCTTTTGGGATGCTTCCTCTTTTTTTTCTTTTTTTTTTCTTTTTTTTTTTTCTTTCTCACTTTTACAATTTTAACATGCCATTGTCTTCTTTGTGTGTTGTGACCACAACTTCACTACTGTTAGTGCCTTCCATGCTTTCTTTAATTTCTTGTTATATCATATATGTATGTATATCATTAACCCACCAATTTATTGGGATTTAATTCATCTTTTTAATGATCTTCAATAATTAATTAATTAATTACCTTCCACATATATAAAGCTATGCTACTAGCTCTCTTGTCAATTTTTAGAGTTTTTTTTTACATGTTTTTTTAAACAGGTATTTTAATTTATTTTTTTTAAAAAAAAAACATTCTAGCACCTAACGTGCTATATATATAGGGAATATGAATTTTTATTTGAGTATCAAGCTTTTTTCTCTAAAAAGCACCCAATTCCCTATTATCCCTCTAACTTCACTAGTACTATATATATATATATAGGGAATTGGATTTAATCTTTTTTTTTTCTTTTTTTTTTTCTGTAAAATACTTGAAAACAGTCTTTTACAATGTTTTTCGATTTTCAAATTATTCTTTTGTTTAATTTCAGTCAAACATTACAAAATCTAGGAAAACTATTTGTTTGAAAATATGGATCGATATTCAGAAACAACTCACATGCATTAATTCTTAATTTTTTTTCTTTTTCATTGAGCTTTATCTATGAATATCGAATCATTAAAAAAGGAAAATTAAAACAAGTAATGAGAGAGATCATGAGCTGGGTCCAATCTAGGGTTTTGATACACCACCGCTTTAATAAGAATGAAATAGTGATTTCATGCTGCTGGCATTCAAATTTCTTATGATAATTGGTCAACTTTGATAATTAAGTTGCCATGGTTTGAATCATTCCAATTGATAGATAAATTAATTGGGGTCCTAATTAAACTAATGATGACTTGTGTAATTAGAACTCCCCAATAAAAAAATAAAACACAAAATCATAAGCTTCAAATAAAATAATATGAATTATGAAGGGTTGGTCAAATTTTAGAAATAGAATTTAACAAATATATAGGTAAAGTTTTTTTAAAAAAAAAAATGGGAAATTTGAAACTGGCTGTTCGAAGGAATTCAAAAAATAAATGGAAAATGGAAATCTTTTAAAAAATAAAAAATAATAAAATAAAATAAAAAACTCAGGAATTTTAATTTTTACAAAACTAAAGATTCTATAATATATTTTTCAGGACTTCCGCAACAAAGAAGCACCCTATATGTATGTATGTAATACTTAATATTTTGAAGAAAAAAAAAATGTTTAGTGGGGTCACGATTTAAATCCGCATTTAATTTGGAATACATTTCTACACGTAATTCAGTTGAAAAGAAAAATATATATCTTTTTTATAAAAAAAATATATACATATTACAGGTTACAACTATTACAATAGGGCAATTGGACCTGTCAATATAAGACAATACATGTGTGACTATGATCCGAATAACTACTTCTGCAGTACATACATCTACAAAAATAAATAAATAAAATCTTGTTTAAATTAGACTTAAAAAAATGTTTAATTTATTAGAACTTTAGTTTTTATAACATTTTTAGATTGAAGTTGCCACCATAATTTTTCTAACACCATATATTTTGTTTGTGCTGATAAGAAAATCGTGATCCCAGATTCCCAATTTGAGTAACTAATAATGATTTCTGCAAACAACAATGTTGTCTAGTTGATAACTCAACGTCTAATTGACTAATTTAAAATTAACTTGATGATGGTGGCCCAATGTCCAGTAATGATGTCTATACAAAATTATCAAGTACTCCAAGGACAAATTTTTGTTTGGTCTAGAAAAGAATTTCAATCTCCAAATTTTGTAAGTTTGTAAACATTTATGATCGATCAAAATTGATTGATTGATTTACATTAGTCAATGAGTCCGAGACACCGATGCATATCGATCACTTCTAGGTAGTTAGTTTATCACTTTTTTTTAGACGTAATCATGTATGAAGGTTCATTGAATATTTGTCAATGTCAAATAATACGAACACGATTCAAATAGCTACAATAATTTGGTTTCTACGAGATAATTAAGGAAATCTGTTGCCTCAAGTAAACTCTAATAAAAATATTAGAAATAAAGTTTTAAGTTAAAATTTTGAATTATTTATATTGAAAGAAATTTGCCCTTATGGTTAAATTATTCAAAATGATCGATCCGTGTTCGTCCAATTATGTCTTATAAGATTATTGTTACAAACACTTTTATTTGATTAATATCTAAGAACATGTTCTTAACTTAATTTGAGAACAATTTTTAATAATAAAAGTTATGAAATATACCTTGATACCATTATTTTTCAAATCATGTGTCTCTTAATATGCAATCAAATATATTTTATTTTCTTTTAGTATGAAAATAACTAACTAAATGAACAAAATTATTATGTGCGGGGTCCTGTATGATTTTCGTACAAGATTTTAACACTCGGTAACATTATAAAATCGAAACTCGTACCAATAAATTTGCATTATTTATCTCTTAAAACATTTTACTACTTCTGTTCTATGTGCCACTCTTACTCTCCTGTAGCCTAGGAAGTCTATGTGCTATTGTGTTACAATATACAGCTGACAAAACAAAACACTACAGTAAAATATATATATTAATTTGAATAAGAAAATGTAGCTAATCTTTCTTTAAAATGTTTAATAATCACTAAGCAATCATATCCTAATTGCTTGTTTGTACGTGAAATAATCAACAACAAAAATTATTTTAAAAATGGGTAACCTTTACCTAATGATGTTAAGCTTTAACCAACATAGAAATCCAATGTGAGGTATATATCTTTATTAGATACTATTTGTGATGTTAAGCAACCAATTTTTTATAAAAAAATATTTAATGTTTTATTACTTAAAAATTAAGCCTCGTGACCCTCTTGTGTGCTCCCACCAAACCCTAGATATTTTTTTTATAAATAAAATAAAATAATTAATGATTCAGTCTTCTTTTTCATTGGTTGCAAAAGTTGAAGTCCATTCATGTTGAAGCTTATAATATTATTGGAAAACCCATTAAAATAATTTATCGAGGCTGTCTATTTCAAAGGTGCCATTCATGTCATATAAGAGTCATTCAAGATTGCGTTTATTTTAGATAAACAAATCATTAAATATATTTTAATTAACAGGAGAAATTAAGCAAGACAATATCATAATAAATTCACTTGTATGTGGCCAATTAGTCAGAAGTTATATAATATTAGCTAGCTATTCACCATAGCTTATATGGTCGTATTAAGTTTTGATGAGGTATTTAACATATCATGATATTATGATAAATACAGTGGAGAGACTTCAATATTTTTTTAATTAAAGATATTTTCTTCTTTAAAAATGAAAATTCAATCTATAATTAATATATATATAGTAATTCTCTCATGAGGGATCCCTTATTTTAATTTCGGTAAGGATCATGATGAAAATATATCGATTTTAATGAATTTTAATCTGAATTTTTTTGTGGATGATAAGTTCAATAAAATTTACATATGAACAAAATTTGAGAATTTTCTGAACACTAGAACTATTTATGCAAATTTTGTTAAATATAAAGGCAATGGAAAATAGGCTCGATATAGGAAAATTCAAGAAAAATAGTTCTAGTATTTGAAAAATTCTCAAATTATCTTTATAGGTAGATTTCAATGAACTCACCATCCACAAAATAAAAAAAAAAAAAAAAAATTCAAATCAAAATTCATTAAAATCGATGTATTTCCATCAAGGTCCTTACCGAAATTAAAATAAAGGATCTCTTATGACTCTCTCTCTCTATATATATATATAGAGAGAGAGAGAGAGAGTTATATATAACCTTGAACTTAACACCAAACTACATTAGACAATGTATTATTATCCAATATCTTAAACAACAGATAATGAAAATTTACAAAAGAGTATAGTATATATTATATTTTAAAGCAAGTTTTACATGATATAGAAAAAAAAAAATAAAAAAAAAATTGAGTTATTAATTCGGGATTTAGGTGAGTTAGAGTGTAAGACACAACTCAAACTCTGATCAAGTCTCAATATAGTATAAATGTTAAAAGTATATTATTAAGTCAATCTTATTTTATCATAAATAAATAAATTGAAAATAAGTCGGATCATAGATAATAAATAAATCATAAAATTGGTTGTTTTTTTTTTTTTAATAAAAAGTAAACTCGTGGGGATTAATATATTAAAATGTTTTTTGTTTGAAAACTCTTCTAATACACCTTGATTATAAGATGCTTCACTTTTTATTATCCATCGTGAAAAAGGCAACAATATGATATATGTATACATGGAAGTCACTATAGATGGTGCCCTAAAATCACTTTTAATCGATGACCCCTAAAGATGCAAAGCTATACGACCATTTTTATAGACCCACTAGCTAGCTAGCTAGTCAGTCATGAGAAGATACCAAAAGCTCATCTCCAAGAATTTTTGACAATAATATCTCACAAGTCATAGCCTAGCTTACATGGAAATTAAAACACACTTCTATATACATACCTAATTAAGTTCCCGTGGCCAATTCTCTAACGTTGCATTTACAGAATTACGAGAGTTTATTCTGTAACATTATAACATCAAAACCTATAACTAGATTGATGTATATATAGATTAAGATGGAAATTATAATCGGTTGGTTTGTGGTTCTTGGGACTTGGGAAGCAAACAGCCATGTCTTCCTCATCAAGTGGGTCACTGTCCTCTGAGATGATCTCATTAATTAAGGAACCAACATTCTCATGGTCTCTGCCTCCACCCTTTTCCAGATAATTTTACTTTCTTTAACTTTTTTTTTCTTTTTTTTTTCAATTTTTTTTTTAAAACAAATAAAAAATGTATATATTTATATAGAGATAGATCAAGTATATATATATATATATATGTGAGTGAATATGCATGGATATAGCTTGCTAGTATATTTGAAATAATTAAAAGAGATAGAAAGTTGGAAGAGAAAGAAAGTTTTTTTTTTTATAAATAAAATAAAATAATAATAATAATAATGGGTGGTGATTGTTGTGGGTTTTGGAGGGGCCATGTAGAAAACGACCTGAAATTATTGAAAGCAAACACAGTAGCACTATCTAGTTGTTCTAAAAAAAAAAAAAAAAATGGGCTGATAAATGTAAAAAAGAGTTTCAGTATTTATATAAAATTATATTAAAGGTGGTCCTGGACTTGGTGTTATATATATATACATGTAAGAGAGGGGGTCCAAGTGGCACGGCCGGCAAGGTAGGGTCAGGGCCACGTGGGCACCGTGGTCCAAGCTTCATGTTACGACACGTGTCACATAAAGGAGGAGGTGACAGCCTGTTCACCAACAGGCATGGGAGAGCGATCTTTGATCAATTGTGAACTGTGATCACATTTTCCTCTACAAATAAATAATTTTTATTTTATTTTATTTTATTTTATTTTATTTTATTTTGTATTTTATTTTGCAGCTTTGTGGAGGTGGGGCTTATATATATTTTGACCTAGGAAAAAAAAAAAAACTTCCTTGTCGAATTTCAATTGGCTCCTTACAACAATCTCTCAATAGTACGATCTCCCTAGCTCCTAGTAAACAGTCACTATTTTCAGTGACATTTTCTCGGACTGTGACAATTACCCCTCTTATCCGAAAATACAACATCATAGCTTTATATAATTTTTAGCTCTTTTTTTTTTTTTTTTTTTTTTGAATTCAAATAATCAATTATATATGGATTCGGCTATTTTGAAAACTTATACCAGTAGGTTTTTTTTTTTGACAAACCATTTGTGGAATGTCAATTCGAACTTAAATAATTGTCAAACTAACTGAATGTCTTTTAGCGTATATTATATGTTGTTTGAGAGAATTATTTTCATTATTGGTTGTTGATGAACTTACAAGCTGGCCCATCAGAGGCCCATCACGTAGCCCGTAAGGAACTTGATGATGTGACCCAACTTTACAGTTTCAGGCCCAAACCTCTACAATTTATATTGGCCTGTCTTGCAATACATCCCATGTAATTTCTAAGTGCCCCATTTTGTTTGTTAAGGAAATTTTGTACAGAAATAAAAAAAGGGAGAATCGCAAATACCCCCCCGACTTTTAAGCTAATGGCAAATCAAACCCTCTGGTTTGAACAATCAGCAAACAACCCCCTACAAATTTGAACAATCAGCAAATAACCCCCTACAAATCAGCAAATAACCCCCTACATGCAGCAAATAATGCAAGGGTTCTTAACGGTAGGGGGTTGTTTGCTGATTGTTCAAACCAGAGGGTTTGATTTGCCATTTGGTTAAAAGTCGGGGGGGTATTTGCGATTCTCCCATAAAAAAAAGTACTTGATCAAAGTACTTGATCGGGCAACTAATTATAATAATATCAGACTGATCAAAGTACGATTACACATTGCAAAATAATAAAAGTTGTATTTCTTTTTTCACTTAAATGCTAATAGATTCTAAATCCAAAAAGAAAAAGCTAAGATTTAACTTTAATAACATTCATGGTTTCTTCATATCAGTGTCCATGAAGGCATCACTAGGGATGTGTGTTTCCCCATGGCGCCCCATCCCCCACGGGCCCCATTTTGGGGGCAAATTTTGCCCCCAAATGGATTTTGGGGGTGGGGGTGGGGGTGGGGGTAAAGTTTACCCCCAACCATATTTTGGGGGAGGTGGTGGGAGTACCTCCCTCCAAATCCAAAACCTCATTAGACCCCCAAAATAATATATATCCAAAATAATATATATATGTATTATTTTTATTTTTATTTATATATAAAAATTATAAATTATAATATTAAATTATTAAAATTAACATGACTATTTTGTATTGTATTTTTATTAAGTTTTTATTACTTTTCGGATTGAAAATTTGAAATTTAGAATTGAAAAGGAAATGAAATGGGAAAATGGGTTTTAGGAGTGGGGGTGGGGGAACCTCCCTCCAAAATGTCCCCCCAAATGGATTTTGGGGGAGGTGGTGGGGGCAGGTTTGAAGAATGGGGGTGGGGCTACCCTCCCCCGCCCCATTGGGCCCCCATGCCCATCCCTAGGCATCAGGCATGAACGTCGACCCGAGTAGCACAGGAGAGCAAGAAATAGAAACAGTGTCTCGAAAGAGAAGAACAAGTCCCCTCTCTTTTTTTACCAGCTGCTTTAACGTTGTTGTTATTCTTGATCTTCTTGTTCTTTTGAAGAAACTTATTTATAATCTTCTTCATAGCGGTCTGCCGGTCTCTTTCGAATTCTCTTTAATCTTCTTCATAGCGGTCTGCCGGTCTCTTTCGAATTCTCTTCTTCCGGACAAAAGTGTAGCTTCTGAAAAATATATGTCTGGCAGTGAACCAGTCAGGGGTTTCTAATAATCTCTCGGAGGAGGGAATGAACGACTAAAAATATCTTAATCCTTTTTCTTGATCACTCTTCTTCATCTGATGATTATTTGTTGAGTGAAAATACACTAAGAGCATCTCCAATGCAAAAGTGGCTTGCATACCAATAATTGTTGACATGGCAACAATGTCAAGAGACTTGCTTCCTATGTGGCATAAAAATAGACTTGATAGAAGATCAACTCAAAATTTGGTCTCCAATGCTTCCGTCTAAAACACAATGTTTTTAATGACATGTCCATATTTTTTTTCCTGTTTTATTTTTTATTTTATTTTCTTACCAAAAATATATGAAAAATTAATGTCAATTTTAAATGTTTGCTGCGTCAACCTAAAAAATAGCTGTGCAACAGACCGTCTGAAAGTGAACGGTCATGTTGACAATGTCTAATACTTTTTTTGCCACGTCAGCTTGAGGTTGAATATGCACGGTTGCATTGGAGACACAATTGTTAACATAACGTCTATTTATCCTACGTGACATCTTTTTTTTTCACAAGCCACGCTTGCATTGGAGATGCTCTAAAATTTTATATATACACACTACACCACACACGTTTTATGATTATTTGTTGAGTAATACAATTTGAGGGGAAGAAAACAACGTGACAGAACCTAACAAAGATCGAATAAGGACAGACATTCTGTGGAAAAAGTTGATCAAATCAATTTTCTTTTTTATTTCTTGCAAAGGGACTTTGGTTCTTGTGCTTTTTTATTTATTATTGTTTTGTCCTTCTCTCGTTTGATCTTCTCACTCTATCTCTGCACTCTGCAGATTTTTTTATTTTTATTTTTTGTTGTTAATATTATTATTTTCTTGCCTTTGTCTTCATACAACATTTGGTAACCAAAACTGCAAGAAATTCGAACTTCCCTCCATGAAACCTGTTAAATTTAGTATTTGGGAGAAAATAGAAGAAGAGAATTTGTGAATTTTATGTATATCCCTTGAATAGAGAATTACAAATATTTATACCACTAATACAAAAGAGAAAAGGGAAACTAACTTAATTACAATTAATTACGATTGATTATAGTCAACTATAATAATTAGTATTGATTGATTATAGTCAACTATACTAATTAGTATTGATTGATTCTAGTCAACTATCCCAATGAATGCCTGTGATACTTGACAATAATCAACGGGATTTTTTCCTTTAATACTCCCCCCTCAAGTTGGAGCGTGAATGTCAAGAACGTTCAACTTGCGAAGAAGTGTGTGAAATGGTGTTTGATCCTATGCCTTAGTAAATATATTTGCAATCTGATTCTCACTAGACACGTAGGCCGTTTTGATTTCTCCTCGATCAATGCACTCCCGAACAATATGACAGTCAATCTCAATGTGCTTCGTTCTTTCATGAAAAACTGGGTTAGCAGCAATGTGCATGGCTGCTTGGTTGTCACAGTATAATGTCAGAGGTTGTGGATGGTCAATGCGTAAATCCCGCAATAAATATCTCAGCCAAGTTAATTCACAAGTGATAGATGCCATAGACCTGTACTCTGCTTCAGCTGAAGATTTGGACACTGTAGTCTGTTTCTTGCTTTTCTAGGAAATTAGAGCTTTTCCAAGAAAAACACAATAACTTGTTACTGATCGACGTGTTGTAATGTCTTCGGCCCAATATGCGTCACAAAACCCAACTAAATTCAAATCGCCTTTAGATGGAAAAAATAACCCTTGGCCTGGTGAGCCCTTTAAGTACCGAAGTAAGCGATGAACTGCGTCAAGATGAGGTCATCTAGGCTCCTGCATAAATTGGCTAAGTGTGTTAACCGAAAAAGAGATTTCTGGTCTTGTGATAGTTAAGTATATTAACTTCCCCACTAATCGTCGATAATATGTCGGATCTTTGAGTAAGTTACCGTCGGTAGAAGTGAGCTTCAAAAATTGTTCCATGGGGAATTTAGCAGGCTTCGAACCAAGCAATCCTGCCTCTTGAAGAATATCGAGAGTATACTTACATTGATTGATAGAAATACTCAGTTGAGATCGAGCTATTTCAACCCCAAGAAAATATTTCAACACCCCTAAATACTTCAACTTAAAGCAAGACCCAAGAAAAGTCTTTACATCATTGATAGCCTTAAGATCATTCCCTGTTATAATCATATCATTAACATATAAGAGGATGGCTGTAAAAGAGTCTCCACACACCTTAGTAAAAAGAGAATAGTCAGCCTGAGATTGTTGGAAACCAAACTTATTGATGGCGGTAAGAAATTTGTGGAACCATGATTGTGAGGCTTGTTTCAACCCATATAAGGATTTATGAAGTCGACACACAAATGGCTCCCCCTGTCGATGAAAGCTAGGAGGAGGATGCATGTACACTTCTTTAGTGAGATCCCCATGTAAGAAGGCATTTTGGACATCCATTTGATGGAGGCCGCAACCACGAACAGATGCAATGGCAAGAAGGCACCGAAGAGTAGTGAGCTTGGCAACGGGAGCAAAAGTTTTTGTGTAGTCAATGCTCTCTCTTTGAGTAAACCCTTTTGCAACCAGGCGAGCCTTGTATCGTTCAACAGTGTCATTTGAGTTATACTTGATCTTGAATACTCATTTGCACCCAATGGGACAGTGACCAGATGGAAGGGGAACAAGAGACCAAGTCTTGTTCGTCTTAAGTGCCGTGATTTCAGCTTTCATTGTCTCAATCCATTTTGGGTCCCTGCAAGCCTGCTCATATGTTTCTGGTTCGACCAAGTGAGAAACATTAAAAGCAAAAGTTTGATGAGCTTGAGAAAGGTTAGAAAATGACATATACCTTGACAAATGGTGACGCGTGCTTGATTTAACCAGAGAAGACGAGTCTAAAGCAAGCAAAGTATGATTGATTTGATAATCTTGGAGGTGTGATAGTATGCAGTTTGGCTGGGTGAATCATCGAATGACTGTTTCTACCTCTGTTGTGGGTCCGATCGACTGGTAAAGATTGTCTAATCGACCAGTGGGTTTCATTTCGGAAGGAATCACCATCTCAGATGATCCGGTGGGGTCAGGACTGGCTGTTTGAGAATCGTTTTGTGGTGTTCGTGGGTTGTTTTGTGGTGAACTTAGTTCATTTGGTGTAGGGTAAGATGTGGGTGTGCCATTGGTGATGTCTACGGGGATTGGAAGTGTGGGAAGGTCATTTGAATCAGAATGTGGTATGGTGGTATATAGGAAAGTGTTTTCATGGAAGATGACGTCTCGGGAAGGAAGGAGTTTCCTATCATCTAAATCATAGACAAGTTACCCCTTTTGCCCTGGTGGATACCCTAGGAAGACACAACGACATGCATGACTATCAAACTTATGAGTGGGTTGTAGGTTTGTGGCAAAACATAAGCAACTGTAGACTCGTAGGTAGGAGTAGGAGGGTGACTTTTTGTGTAATCGCTCAAATGGTGTTTTGTTGGATAAGAGTGGTATGGGTAAGCGATTGATGAGATAACAAGCTGTTTGGACATGTTTCCCTCAAAATTTTAAGGGTAAGCTAGCTTGAAAACATAATACATGTGCTATATTTAGGAGATGACGATGCTTACGCTTCACAACCCCATTTTGTTGAGGCGTGTAAGTGGAAGATCTTTAGAAATTTGTACTATTTTCATTGAAAAAGGTTTGTAAGGAAAGAAACTCCTCCTCATTGTCAGACCTAAAGGTTTTAATCTTACAATTGTATTGCGTTCTAACCTAAACAAAAAAATTCTTAATGATTGATTGAGTTTCTGTTTTGTAACGCATAAGATGAATCCAAGTGTATCTAGAATAATCATTCACAATAGTTAAAAAATATCGAGCCCCGGAATAAAAATAGATTTTGTATGGTCCCCAAATATCACAATATACTAAATCAAAAGGTTCATGACTTGAAATACCACTATTGGAAAATGATAAACGAAATTATTTTGCAAGAGGACAAACATCACAAAATGTATGAGAATTAAAAGAAATATCTGGAATAGTTTTAGATAATAACCGAAGAGGAGTGGTGGAAGGATGCCCGAGACGTCTGTGCCAAAGGTTGGATGTGTGGTTTATGGTGTTGGATGAGGGTGGACTTTGGTTTGCCGTGAGATAGTAAAGGCCATTACTCTGCTGCCCCAGTCCAATCGTTCTCCTCGTAGTTAAATCCTACATCACAGAAAAATCAGGGTAAAACGTCACATTGTAACCTAAGGCTTGTGTAAGTTTGCTAATAGAGAGCAAATTCACTTTGAAGTTCGAGACAAATAGCACATTGTCAACAGTCATATCATTGCAAAGTTTCATTGATCCAATGGATTTAATTTCAACATGTCCTCCATTTGGAAACTGTACAGAGGTATATTTAGAGGCAGATTTATTTGTAATTGGTGGATTTTTAGACACATGATCGGTGGCACCACTGTCTATTATCCACCTGTTATTTGCATAGATATATGAGAAATCGGTACCTGAGGTATTGATAAAGGATTCAGTGTTACCAGTTTGCATTGTTGCATATCCCATACTTTCACGTCGGGTAACCACATTAGTCTGTCTTTCTTGCTAAAGCACCAAGGCATGAACCTTGTATGTGTCCGGGAGGGGACTCATCATAAGAATTGAAATATGACTCATTGAGTCCCATCAAGAATTGCATGACCTTCTCCTTCTCCTCACGCTCAGCAAGACCTTTGATAGCCCCACAACTACAAGAAATTGGGTTGTGATAGGAAGCCAACTCATCCCAAAAGCGACTTCATCTTGGTGTAGTAGGAAGAAATTGATTGTTGGCCTTGACGTAATCCCACAATCTTTTCTTGGATTTGATAGATTCGAGAATCATTCCCTTGTTCAAATCTATCCTTCAAATCTCTCCACACTTCATTAGCAGTATCTATATAAATAATACTACTAGCAATATTAGATTGAACTGAATTCAAAATCTAGGATAATACCATGTGATTGCATCGCTGCCATGCCGGAAATTTGGGGTCGGTTGATGGCGGTGCTTGTATCGTCCCATCAATGAATCAAATCTTGTTCTTAGCACTCAAAGCAAATCGCATCGCGCGACTCCATTGTCCATAGTTGTCTCCTTCAAGTGGTTTTGAAACCAAAACGAGACCCGGGTGATTCGAATGGTGGATGGTGAAGGAATCCATGTTGTCTATCATTTTCTTCATAGAAATAATCTCATCTCCTTCTTTCTTTTGTGCAGTGGAAGTCATGTTTAGAACCAATGCCTCTGATACCATGTTAAATTTAGTATTTGGGAGAAAATAGAAGAAGAGAATTTGTGAATTTGAATGGGAAAGTAGACAGCCGGGGCTTTCCGAAAATAGGTAGCATGACACCTAGTTCGATATGAGGTGGGAGATATGACCCCCGAAATGTAGGTGTACTGCACAAGCCCTTTTCCATTTCAGCCCTTTTAACTTCCAAAACTCATCAATTTAGCTCAAATACCTTATTTATGGCAAATAACCTACACAAAGCTTACAAAACACATTAAATACAAAAATACGCTCGAAAACGAGTACAAACGATAGGAAATGGGGACCTCAAATAGGTATAAATATGGTCCGATCAGTCATACTTGACAATAATCAACGGGATTCTTTCCTTTAATAAAACCAAAACCCAAAAAATTAAACATAAAAAAAGTTCTTAGCTTATTCCATGCATTTGCCCCAAATCTAGATAACAATTTAACAATCATGCAAGTAGTAAACAGTCACTATTTTCAGTGACATTTTCTCAGACTGTGACAATTACCCCTCTTATCCGAAAATACAACATCATAGCTTTATATAATTTTGAGCTTTTTTTTTTTTTTCTTTTTTTTGAATTCAAATATTCAATTATATATGGATTCGGCTATTTTGAAAACTTATGCCAGTAGTTTTTTTTTTTTTTTTGACATACCCTTTGTGGTGCATCGACTCGAACTTTAGTAATTGTCAAACTAATTGATCAACATCTTTTTACATATATTATATGTTGTTTGGTTGTTGATGAACTTACAAGCCAGCCCATCACAGGCCCATCACGTAGCCCGTAAGGAACTTGATGATGTGACCCAATTTTACAATTTCAGACCCAAACCTCTACAATTTATATCGGCCTGTCTTGCAAATACATCCCATGTAATTTCTAAGTGCCCCATTTTGTTTGTTAAGGAAATTTTGTACAGAAATCAAGCGTGGGATCTAGAACAATACATAATATGGATTTGGATCATCTACTGATATGATCTTTTTCCTAATCTTTTTAAAGCATGTGAATGGTTGTTGATAAAGTGATTATGGAAACCAATCACATCTTAACCGTACATTTATTGCAATGCTTATGTATCATGAGATTAGATGGGGTCAAGAAAAAGATGATATCAGCAAAGGATCCAAATTCAATCTTGACTTGGTAACATTAGAGAGCGATTTTGAATAACTTTATAACGTAACGATGTAACATGTACTAACTACCTTCCATTTTCTAATGGTTGAAAATTAAGGCATCTCACGCTTAATATTTTGCAATATATAATGGGGTTCTTTTTCTTGTCCATAAATTAAACAGAAGAAAATATTATTTTCACTAAATAAAAAAAAAAAAAAAAAATCATTATCATTCATGTTTCAACAAAGATAATACAATCTATAAAGTACTTGATCGGGAAACTAATTATAATAAGAGCAAATTAATATCAGACTGATCAAAGTACGATTACACATTGCAAAATTATAAAAGCTGTATTTCTTTTTTCACTTAAATGCTAATAGATTCTAAATTCAAAAGAAAAAGCTAAGATTTAACTTTAATAACATTCGTGGTTTCTTCATATCAGTGTCCATGAAGGCATCAGGCATGAACGTCGACCCGAGCAGCACAGGAGAGCAAGAAATAGAACCAGTGTCTCGCAAGAGAAGAACAAGTCCCCTCTCTTTTTTTACCAGCTGCTTTAATGTTGTTGTTATTCTTGATCTTCTTGTTCTTTCGAAGCAACTTGTTTATAATCTTCTTCATAGTGGTCTCTTTCGAATTCTCTTCTTCCCGGACAAAAGTGTAGCTTCTGAGAAACCTCTGTCTGACAGTGAACCGGTCAGGGGTTTCTAATGATCTCTCGGAGGAGGGAGTGAACAACTGAAAATACCCTAATCCATCTTCTTGATCACTCTTCTTCGTCTGATGATCATTATTTTTTTTCATGCTCAATTTTAGGAGGAATCTGGCGTCTGATTCATTCCACTCTTGTAGTCTTTTCACTGTACATGGGTCGTAAAAGTCTATAGAACCTTTTGCATCACAACCAGAGACAGAGTTCACCATCTTCTTCTTCTACGTAAACCTTTTTTGTGTGGAACAAGAAAAAACTGATGATCTTCTTGTACTATTCGATTGCTGGGAAAATATGGGATTGTGCTTGTCTATTGCATGTGCATGTATATGAAAAATTGAGTGTCCTTGTCCTACTAAGAAAAGGTTTCCAAATACTATTCGGTTTAGGAAAATTAAAAACAGACGATATAGTAAGTGAATAGGAAACTATTTTCCTTGTTAAACAAGTTTATCAATAAGATTTAATTTTCCTTTTTTGAAAGGACATGCATGTTGCCATAACTGTCTCTTCTACAAAGTCTTCAGGCGACGCCGGTACCCAAATTGTGAGGCCCCCTCCTTATTATTGCATTCGTGTTAAAATCCAGACGTTTGTTCTAGAGAATGATCTGTAAGAATCTAAATCAAATATGAACTTTCATTATTATAACAGCAGATTGTACCTGAAGAGCCAACCACCCATGAATCATTCTGATACTGGAAGCAAAAACTTGAACCACTTCACAAAATCTTGGAGGAGCTAATGGCACCTCAACATCTCAACTTCATTTAATGAGTTTTAAATGAACTATTCTCTATCATTAGACAATAATTACATGAAGCTTCTCATTTGCAAACCTGAGAATTTTTTGATAGTTACAAGTAACAAAATTTTAACCAAACAATTTTTTCTTAACAGATTTTGGGATTCATCTTTGGAGCAACTGTGTGGCTGAGAAACCTTGTAATTGGTGATGGTGCCCCCTTGAGAGTGGTCCAAAACTCAATTAAATTACTTGGGTATGTTTGTTTTTTTTTTTTTTTTTTTATAAATGATTTTCTTTAGCTTCAATATTGTTCATCAAAAAAGCTGAAATTGGGGAAAAAAAAAACTGTGTAGGGATGGAACAATTCCCTGTATAACACTTATACTTGGTGGCAATCTCATTCAAGGTAAAAACAGACATTTTTGTTTAAACTTCTTTTTTCGATTAAGAAACCAACTAGAGAGAATGGTTGCAGATTCTTACAGGTTAACCATTGTGTGTTGAATCAAACAGGTTTACGATCAAACAGGTTAGCTATTGCGTGATTTATCCTTTCAAAACCCTCTCCAATATAAGATTTTAATTAAGTTGCCTCGTTGAGTGCCATACTAATTGGCTCCAGCTGGGCATTATGAGCCTCGACCATGATGGATATATATTAGTATTAACATGTACCCTAAGAAAACCATAAAAAGTACTTTTATAGAAAAATCAAATAGTATTTATTGAAATAAGACCATAAGTAATTAAGACAACAGGGACTAACTCAGCTGGTAGATAGACGAGTTTATGACTTGAATAAATGACTTTTAAGTCAACGACCCGAATCCTACCAATAATAAAAGCTTCAAAAAAAAAAAAATCTAGTAGATAGATAGATATCGTAAAAAAAAAAAAAAAGATAAAAAAAATTAAAGTAATTTTTACTGTTTTAATGATAAAAATTTTAGGGGTCAAGTTAAAAAAAATAAAAATTTAATAATAATTCTAAAGATTTTTTATAGAATTTGAGAGTTTTTATTATTATTATTATTATTATTTTAGAAGTAGGGATGGCAAAATTCATTGCTTCAACTTCGGCTACAAAATGACAAACAATAAGTTTCATTCTCTAATAACTTTTAAAATTAAAAGTTCAATAACAACATTTTTTTTTTCAAGTTTATTACTTCAATAATCTCTAAGTTTATGAGATGATTTTTAATAGTTTCTTGGAATTACTTATTACTTTATATATTATATCATATTCAATGGTTATATATTTATTAATTTTGATAAATGGGGTAAATGAGTATAGATGGGGAAAGCATTCCCTGCCCCAACTTGTTCCATCCATGGTGGAGTTTTATGAGGGGATAGATTTTTTAAAAATAAATGGGGTAGAGTGTGGGGAAGGTTTCCCCAGCCTAAACCCCTCTCCGTTGCTATCCCTCTACGGAAGGGACTAAAATGGAGTTGTACATGTACAAATCCTCTAAAACTATAAGTAAAGTAAGATCTTATATATATATATATATATATATACAGATTTTCTATTATCAATTCGTCCTGATAATAAATATATCAGGACGAAGGATGTGGACTACTAGATTTACATACTTTGACTTAAAATGTATACACTTGTCAAAACTTCTCCATAATTTATGGTCCACATTCTTCGTAATAGAAGGACTGATATATATATATACTTATGTATATAATATATATGAGTAATATTAGACATCCCAAATTTTTTCCTAAATTATGTTCCAAATGATGTGGCACGTGAAGTGTTAACATAACATCAGTCACCACATAATCTCATGATTTATAAGATATTGACACCTCACGTGCCACATCATTTAAGACGGAATTTGGAAAAAAAAAAAAAAAAATTGAGACAACTAGCATTACTACATATATATATATATATAATGAATGTTTGTCTTATATGATAATTAGTTTTGTAGCATTATATATTGATTATCAATAGGAAAAAAAAAAAAAAAAATCAGTAATTCAAATACAAATTATGTCCGGATATTTACATCTAAAATTTTATATATACACACCACACCACACCACACACGTAATATAATTTGAGGAACTAGCAATCTATATCATGATTATTTGATGTGTAATACAATTTGAGAGGAAGAAACACAACGTGACAGAACCTAATAAAGACCGAATAAGGACAGACATTATGTGGAAAAAGTTGATGAAAGTATCAAACCAATTTTCTTTTTTTTTTTCTTGCAGAGAGACTTTGGTTCTTGTGCTTTTTTATTTATTATTGTTTTGTCCTTCTCTCATTTGAACTTCTCACTCTATCTCTACACTCTGCAGATTTTTTTTTTTTTTTTTAAATTTGGTTGTTAATATTATTATTTTCATGCCTTTGTCTTAATAAAACATTTAGTAACCAAAACCGCAAGAAATTCGAACTTCCCTCCATGAAACCAAAACCCAAAAAATTAAACATAAAAAAAAAAATTCTTAACTTATTCCATGCATTTGCCCCAAATCTAGATAACAAATTAACAACCATGCAATTGGTTTTTTTCGATTTGTATCGTGAATTCAAGTATTTTCCAAAATTTTATTATTATATTGGTGATGAGTGTTCGAGTCTCGAGTCTCTTATTATGCAGGTAGTTATCCTGAATCCTGATCGCATAGATTGTATTTAATTTTGATAGATTATATTGTTAAAAAAAAAGAAAAAAAAAAAAGTGAATCAAGTCCTAATTGGACTTGGGTAGTGACAATCAGAAAACTAGATAACCTAATCGTAGGCCCATTTATCATGACAAGTAAGGCCTCTTCAACAACCAAAAGGGACCATGACTAAATTGGACCAAAGGCCCAATAGTGTAATGAATCTACACAATCCATCATCTTCACTAGAGCTGAAGAAGTTGATAAAATTATTGGAAAAAAAAAAAAAAAAAACTTGAAATTTACATCCTATTATCTGATAATACATAAGGAGGTCTATAAATTCAATTTCAAACAGTAAAAAGGTGTGGTTATCGCCAAACTATTGATTTCGACGGCTTCTAAATCTTATCTTTCGATATCTTTAGTAAAATCTTGATAGCGAATCATATTTATCTAAAAATACAACTGAATCATAGTTTGATTGTGATTAATCAAATGTATTGAAAGTCGAAAGCCACAAAAATAGAAAGATATGACAAATTGGTGGTAGGCAAAAGATCAGCATCATTGAAAAAGTTTAATTAATTAAATGCATGTGCTTGAGGTGAGGCCAAATTTTGATGTTGGTTTTTCTAGCAATGCTGATGCAATTGTAGGCTGTAGACAAGAGTTAGGTCCCAAATAGTTGTCATTTTAATGTTGATTATTAATTTGTTAGCTTTTCATTTATTTTAAATTAAAATATACCCAATCTATTTTGATTACAATTATATTGAATAATTAAATTGGAAAATTATATTTATTATGAACAAGAAATAATAATTCAACATGTTAAGCAAAGGGTAATATTAGATGTTTTTTTTTTTTTTTGTGGGTCCAAATGTGATGGGGCATGTGAATTGTATTCATAGTGTAGATCATGAGATGAATGATGTGTTGGTTACGATTCTCATGTCACATTATTTTGGTAAAAATTTTGAAAAAAAAAAAAAAAAACTGAACATTCTAACATTACCCTTAATGAAAACAATCAAGTTCTTGTTATGGATAATACTAGACATCCTACATTTGTATATCACCTCCATATCTATTAATGACGTGTTAATTAAACTCAATGATATGTGGCAAATGAATTAATCATGATTAATGCCTATATGTTAATTAGTAATTGATATATCATTGGGATCAAGGTGTGATAACTTCTAGCATTACTCTCTCTCTATATATATATATATATATAGATGTTCAAGTTAGTGTGTACTGATATAACTTCATCAATGCGTTGGATGTGGACCATTAGATTTACATACTTTGACTCAAAGTGTATGCACTTGTCAAAGTTTCTCTATAATAAGTGGTCCACATGATTGGTACTGATGTAAGCACACTGATGTGAACGGGACTATATATATATATTCAATTCAATTTATCAACATAATCAAATTCAATTAATATTAGCTAGTCCAAATTAAAACCAATGATATTGAATTAAATTAAACCAATTAGCAAAAGATGACAAATCCTATGTCTGTGGATGTGGTCAAGTTCAACTTGTATTTTCTGCATAAAAACAACTCAATTAAAGTTGGATTTAGGTACTCTATAAAGGGCAAAATTATAGACTCTTCCATCAGTCAAATCATCTCTTATTTACTTGTTTAATCCATTGAAGATTTGAAGTATACTATTTTTTTCAAATATGATGTTTTCATATGAATATAAACAAATATTTACGGTTCGGATAATTACTAATATGTCTGTTTATAAAATACATGATGTTTTCGATTATTAATTTTCAGTATTTGAATCAAAATCCAAGGTCCCTTGTGTATTATCTCTCTTGATCCACCACTTACACAAATAATACACAACAACCCTTAGAATATGATCCAAAAGCTAAAAATTTGATTTGTACATAGCGTTATGTCAAAGAGTTTATAGGTGAGACAGACTATATATATATTTAAATATATAAATTTTTTTATGTTTGGGATTTCGATCATATAACTATATACATGGGATAACGAGTTGTAGCTAGAACAGTTAAATGTATTTTATTTTTTTTCATTTGTGAAATAAAATCACAAACTTTTAAATGATGGTATGTTGAGAATTTCATCATTGTGGAAAGTTTTAAAATAAATATGAAAATGATGGGAATGATACAATTTTTATTTTTCCCCTTTCGGCAGAAAATCCGCTGTATATCCCATCTTCAAATATCTTCTATTATGTACTTGTTTTGTGACTTTTGTCTTTATTCTAACTGTGGTCGATACTCAATATCAGTGTTTTAGTAGGCGTTAGACACCAGTCGTACAATAGAGTGGTGTCTAGCGTCTAGGTGGCATATAGGTGCCATTTAAATGGTGAAATCGAATTAATTAAAACAATGCCGATTTACGTTTGTACTAAAATAGCATCGTTTTGAAAGAATTAATTTAGTGTTCGGGTCTTTCCGTCTTTAAGAGAGAGGGATACAATTGAACTCACGATCTCAATAGTACAAATGTGAAAATTATATTACTGGATTACCCTCATCATGACAATTGTTTTTTTTTACACCAAGCTCAATGTGTAATTGAAATAAAATAATCAGATTTTATAACTTATCTTACATCTATTATTTTATCACTTGATCAACGGTCATCAGTCATCACCCCTTAACAATTTTTTTATTTTTTTTATTTTTATTTTTTTTATTTTTTATTTTAAGAAATCATATCTGCAATAAAATTAGTAAAAATCAGAAGTGCCAAAATCTTTTTTTTTTTTTTTTTTTTCAAAATCCGACATGCCGAACGAGTAATCTGAACCCTACTGTTACCATACAAATAAGAGGTATGTCCACATTTTTTTTGTTTAATATATAAGATAAGACTTAACCCCACTATAAAATTAACAATTTAGGATACGATAGACACGACACGAATTTAATTTAATTAATTAATTGAAAACAAATGTAGCTCATATGTCACTGTCAACTTCAACATAAGATTTATTAATTGGTTGGTAAATAGGAGGAGTTGTACAATATTTTTCAATAATCATCCACACTAGGACTACTAATAAATACATACCACCATGAGTATTCATAATACCAACTTTGAATTAATTAATTTGATTAATGAAAATGAAAGAGCACCACATATAGTATCATATCTATCTGTGGGACTTTTAATAGTAGGCTCTTCACTCTTGACATTATATGAAATGGTCGGCAGATAAAGTTATTTTGTTTTTTCTTTTCTAAAATCATCCTCTTTTGATCAAGATTGTAGAAAGATATGGTAAGGTTACTTTTTTATGAATATATATTAACTATTACAATAATTTAATAGTTGAGATAGTAAAAAGCATAATGTAGTTTGGTGGTAAAAACCGCTCATATTTCAACCTGGTACTATCTCATATTCGAATTGAAGCACTGTAAGTGGTATATATAAAAAAAATAGTTGGAAAATATAAAGAATCATATTACATTATCATACGGTAAACTGATTTATAACAACTATGTTGATTATGGAATGATTTGATAATATTAACTAAATTATCAAATTTTAAAATACCTTAAGCTATATATCAAAAGATATATAGTTGGAAAATCCATTACTTGTAGCATATTTTTTCTAAATTCAAAATTGCTTTTGATGTTATGTAAAGCACTCTTGAATATAGTAAAAATTTAGATACAAGCAATTAAAAAATGGGTTTTAAAAAATAGTAGTCAAGGAAAATGCTACTGTTACACATGGAGATGGATATTGTAGCAGAATAATATATATATATTTGTGTTTGGTTAGATAAACAAGTAGGGACCAATGGCCTCTTGCCATGGTTCAACGCTTTGGTGAGTATACATATTTACATATATATTATTTGTCCCTCCTTGACTTTATATCCCAAATGTGGGTGCCCTCTCCCCAATTGTGAGAGTAGAGTTTCGAGCCGTACTAGTAGAATCTAAATTCTCGCTAGTCCCGACAGTTGTTGTAATTAAAAGACGAATTCACAGTAGAAAAACTATATATATATATATATTAAAAAAAAAAAAAAAAAGGGTGGTGGGATGGGAAGCACAGTTCCAGATACTGAATCTGGGTTTAAAAGAATTATGCTATTCACACAATATATAATATATTTTTTTTAAAATGAAGGTCATTTAAAGAAAAGAATATGTGTAATGTGCATTGCAAATTTCTATAGCTATATCACAAATTCAAGATCATACGTTAATGTTTATGAATAGTGAATTTTGTAAAACTTTGTAAAATCATTCTTTACAATAAATTATGGAATGTGTAAAAAAAATAAAATAAATAAATAAATAAATTTATCACAAAAAATTTCTTCCACACCATAAATACTTCCATTTTAATTAATAATATACTACGTATTGACATTCGAATTCCAAACCAAAGATGCAATACATTCAATACATCCGATTTTTTTTTTTTTTTTTCTTTCCTTCCACAATTCACATGTCATAAATACCCATCTTTGTATGTCATTTTCTCCCATGAGCCCCAAATCCATATCCCATTTAGGGGAAAAATTCATTCATAAATAGGGATGGGAATAATTTTCATCCCCATTTCTAGATGGCCTCGTTTTCTCTCTCTCTCTCTCTCAATTTTTTTTTATTATTATTTTTTTTTTTATACATTTTCCTAAAATCTTTAGATCTATATTTTCAATTTCACATTTTAACCTTTAACTATATATTCTTAAATCATAACTCTAATATGATTATTTATTATTTTTGAGATTATTTTAAGAATGCTTGAGTAAATTTTATTAAATTTGATTATTTTTAAATTTTAGATTAAACTGTGAAATGAAATCAAACAGGATCAAATATGGTATAAAAGATTAGAGGAAACAAAGGATAATGAGAGAGGATGAAAATATCTCCCCCCAAAATCCGCCCATCCCCATTTTTTTAAACGAAGATGGCGATGGCGATGGGGATGAGAGAAGAGACCCATATCCATCAATATTCCTATTGTTGACATATCCATCAAAGACCTATACCCATCTTTTCTTTTTCTAATTTGTTCATACATGAATCATGATACAGTCGTATGGTCTTTTTTCAAAATGTTGACCTCACATGTCATCACCAAATAGCAATTAAATAAAAACAAATTTTTTTTTTTTTTTGTATAGAATAATAATAATAAAACAAGTGTTATTTGTTACGTCAATTTGAAGCCAAGCATACAAATACAATAATTACTCAAAACAAGATCTCCCTTATTTGTCATGCTTCCACTATCAACAACCACTTCACTCATATTAGTTGTCACAGAAATCACACCATCAACAGTCAACACAACAAAAATATGGTGATGTCTTTCATATATCTTGTTTCAATTTTAACAAATTAGTCACCCACTAAACTTTTCACATTTTATATTTACAGTTTAATTAAACTCGTAAATATTACGTGTATCGTGTATATTTAGTTATTTAACGTTACATAGTCTGCACCTGGAAACATCCCAGTGGCAAAATCTTCTTGTGGGTCAATAGTAGTTGAGGTTGGGGGTGGTTAAACTCAAAGAGGAAACTGGAAGGCCAACGAAGACAAGAACTGGAAATGACTAGGAGTAACTGAGTAACAGAGAAAGATTACACTAGCAGTCAAAACAACTCTACTGAACATCAATTTTGACAATTTCAAAGAAACAACTGCTCATGTCAATTTTTCCAACAAAAAAGATTTATTGGCTCTTTTTTTTTTTTTTTCTTGACATTTAGTGGAAGTGTGGTGGAGAATGAAGAAAGAGAACAGTGAAAGGACCCACTTTCAAAAGCAGAATTTTTTAATTTTTTTTTTCTTTAGAATTCAACAAACAAAAAAAAACCAACTGGGGTGGCTGACTGGCTGGCTTGGTGGGTGAGATTGCTTGGGAGGTGTCTGATTCTCTTTTTATCTTTCAAAGTTCAAAACTTTCCTTTTGATTTTGATTTTTATATTTTTAATGTTAAAATAAGAATTTACCCTGCAATTCAGATTCTTAAAAAAAAGCCTCCCATTTCTTTTGCAATTTCATTACTTTCTAGTCTGGATTTGCGTAGGATTCAAGTACTCTTTTTAAGATATTAATTTCCAGCTCTCTTTCTCTTTCTCTGTCTCTCTGCTCATCTTATGAAAAGAAAAAAAAAAGCAGAGTGATTTTTCAGGATTGATTTTGATGGCAGTTGGTGGAGTGAGAGAGAGATTCTTTTTGTTTACACTGATTCTTCTTCTTTTGTGATTTCTATGCTTTCATGGGAATTTGATGTTGTGTGTTGTTTCTGATTCTGGATTCATCAGATTCTATTTTTGTTTCTGCAGATTCTTCTTGACTTGTTTCTGGTGAGTCTCTGACTCTGACTCTGAATCTCCTATCTAGATCACTGTTCATAACTGTTACATATCATCTAAATAATTATCAAAGCTTGAAAGTTCTTGATTATCAATACCAATTGAGTTGATTGTTTGGATTCTTTATTGGAACTAATGTTTTATAACTGGGATTTATTTGCCAAATCAAGACATGATGATGATTTTCTTCTTCTTCTGGTGCTCTTGTGATGACACTTATTGTTCTGTCTTTTTAGATTTTCCAGAATTCATCACATTTGTCATTGATTTTCTAAAACCCTCTTAGACATTGCTTGTTTTCTGCCACTGAATTTGTTTTTCTAACATTCAATTGAATGACTTGGGTGGTGCAGGCAAATAATTTGTCATCATGGGATGGCTAACCAAAATTCTCAAAGGTTCTTCTAGTTTTAAAGGACAATATCATGGCAGATACGGAGATGATATAGTTTGGAATGAGCCTCGTCGCCCTTCGGTAATCAATCATCTTTTTTGGTTTCATTTTTAGGATGATGGAATGAAATTTACATTTTTTGAGTTCATCGAATGGACCTGTGCTTTGAAATTTATGATTCTTGCATACATTTTATCCGAGCATTTTCCTGTTAAGTTTTTTCATGTGAAAAATTTTCGATGTAGGATGCTTCATCATCAGGCTTCGACATTGAAGAAATTGATCACGCAATTGCACTTTCCCTCTCCGAAGAAGATCATAAAGGGAAAAAGGTGATTGGTAAGGTTGCATACTAATAACCAGTGTTGATTTATTGATGGTTCGAAATTCTAAAGAATATAGAATGAAGAGAAACTGAATGCTGTTAGCTAGTACTGTTTTCTGTGTGCACCGATGCTTGTGCCTTCGTTAAATCTTTAATTTGTTTCATAAGAGTCTCTTCATTCTCATTTACTTGTATTATGCTTGCAACTATTGGGTAAGGAATAAGTAATGTAGCTGTCATTGTTTTACGTCGTTAGTAAGCTATTTCCTGTCAATCTCCTGTCAAATTATGTACTCGTACTGAGTCTCGTTATTTTATTTATGTATTAGAAAATGAATCCGAGTCAGAGGAAGAGGAATTACAATGTATTAAGTCTGACTCAGAGAATGATGAACCATATGTTAGAGCTCAACCAGAGGAAGATGAACGGCGTGCGAAAGCTCAACTAGAGGAAAATGAACAGCGTGCGAAAGCTCAATTAGAGGAAGATGAACAACTTGCTAAGGCTCTTCAGGAAAGTTTGAGCGTGGATTCTCCTCCACGATATGATAATGCAAATTCATTCCATCCTTTTCCATTCTTCTTTCCATCAAGTTACAGGTAAATGTCATGTCGTTGTATGCAATCTCCATTTCAGTAGTGAGTAGTTTACAAAACTATCGAATTTGATTTGATGAAACTCGTTTAAGGCACAGGTCTTGTTTACTTCATTGTTATTTTCCTTTTAACTCAATCTTGTTGTAGCTTGTATGCTAATCAATTGAATATCACTTAGCAGGGTTAGTGGTTACCTGATCCTGCAAATGAAGTCATTCTTTCCTAACATTCAATAATTTGATATGCCCCGTAGATGCGAAATTTTATGCTGACAAGCATTCTGTATTTTTCATATTAGTTTGATTTCAAGTATTACTAGAACTGATGACAAAGCTGGCTTAAAGCTTGTGTAGTTGGAACTTTGTAACTATTTGAGGTTGACATTGCAATTTCTAAATTTCAAATTCCTATCTTATTTTCTGTGACTTCTCTGCAAATGAATATAAGTAACTTAGAATTGTAAGACTATGTGATATAATTTTCATGTTACGATGCTTGGTCATGTAGAGTAGAGGCAAAATTTGACATTGCATTGGGTTGTTTTCTTGACATTGTTTAAACAAGTATGCAACAAAGTTATTTATTGTGTTTTATATTTACTTCTCAGACATCATCATATGAATCCTGACATTGTTGTTAAAAACATATTGCTCGTAGGACCTGTGCCGGTTGCAATGCTGAGATTGGTCATGGAAGATATTTGAGTTGCATGGGTGCTACTTGGCATCCTGAATGTTTCCGTTGCCAAGCTTGTAATCAACCAATTACAGATATTGAGGTTTAAATCTTATTCAACTTGAATGATATCTTTTTTCAAAGTTAGTTTAACACATTGCAAGTCTTTGCTAATTTGTAATTATGGTTGGTTTTTAAAGACCATGTGAATGGTTTTATATGCTCTAATTTCATATTCCCGTTTTGTGATAGTTTTCAATGTCAGGGAATCGCCCCTTTCACAAACACTGCTATAAAGAGTCCCACCACCCAAGATGTGATGTCTGCCACAATTTTGTAAGTGTTTGTGCCACCGCATTTGAATATTAACTTTTCTTCATTACTAGTTCTTATCATTTTTCGTTTTACTTTTTTCGTCAAATACTATGCTTGATTATTAAGGAGTTAGACCAACAGAAACATCAGAATTCTGTTAACTGAATGTATGCTGATAGTCACTTATAATTTCTGAAACCAAAATTTAAGAAAACTTGATCGATCAGTTATCTGTTTTAGACAGAAAAAAAAAAAAGAAAAAAAAAAGAGCTCCTTATGTTGAAAAGAGAGAAATCGAAGAACGGTGCTGCATTTGTTGACAAAAACTTGGAAAAATTTGAAATTTGATCCTGCTATTCTAGTTGAGCATGTTCTAGTGTCATTATCATTTGTCGTGTTTGGTAACTTTATTCGGACGTTTAAAATCGTTGCAACAGAATCCTAGTATATTTTCCCTTGTGTAATCAGACTAATTGTATGATAACATTGAAACTCTTTCTTTACGTTCCTTCTTACAGATTCCAACCAATTCAGCTGGCCTTATTGAGTATAGGGCACATCCTTTCTGGCTACAAAAATACTGTCCATCACATGAGCGCGATGGTACTCCTAGGTGTTGCAGTTGTGAAAGAATGGAGGTCAGTCTCTCTCTCTCTCTCTCTCTCTCTTTCTTTTGACACAAACGATAATACAAATTTTCAATCATTGGATCAAAATACTGCCAATGGTCGATGCAATCTCAACCATTTAAAGTGTATCATTGATTTTAATCCATATATATACATATTGTACTTAGAAAAATTGATATATGGATATGTCCTTACATGATATTGTGGCTGATATGATACCTTGGAATCCATGCAGTCAAGAGACAAAATGTATCTATCACTTGATGATGGTCGGAAACTATGTCTGGAGTGTCTAGACTCTGCAATAATGGATACTCATGAATGCCAACCCCTGTACCTTGAAATACAAGACTTTTACGAAGGCTTAAATATGAAAGTGGAACAGCAAGTTCCTTTGCTCTTGGTTGAGAGATCAGCACTGAACGAGGCCATGGAGGGAGAAAAGAATGTAAGATTGATCCTCTTAAAGCTTTTTATACTTTATGAGATATGCACCTTCTCTTCGTCGGTTTTAACTTTTCATTTTATGCTTGATTGTGTGTAGGGTCATCATCACTTACCTGAAACCAGAGGGCTATGTTTATCGGAAGAACAGACTATCACCACGGTAAGATTTCTTCTCCAAATGTTCACTTATAAACTGTTTTCTTGAGTTGGAACTCTGTAGTAAGTAGTAACTATGTCCAAATTGCCAGGTTTCGAGGAGGCCAAGAATTGGGGCTGGCTACCGATTTATAGACATGATCACAGAGCCTCGTAGGCTAATTCGTCGTTGTGAAGTGACAGCGATTCTTATTTTGTTTGGCCTTCCCAGGTATCCTCTATGTTCACCACTTTATGTCTCTTTTGGAGTCACATTTCACACTCAATAACTCCAACAGATATATGACCTGAGACTTTTGTAAACACAACAGGTTGTTGACAGGATCAATCCTGGCTCATGAGATGATGCACGCATGGCTTCGTCTTAAAGGTTATCCAAATTTGAAGCCAGAAGTTGAAGAAGGTATATGCCAAGTAATGGCTCATATGTGGTTGGATTCCGAGATGTATTCCGGATCTGGAAGCGATGCCCCTTCATCGTCATCCTCGTCCTCGTCTGCCTCCTCGTCTTCATCATCATCGTCATCGTCATCGTCTACAACATCATCCAAGAAGGGTAAACGCTCAGACTTTGAGAAGGAACTTGGTAAATTTTTTAAACACCAGATTGAGGCGGATACATCATCAGCATATGGAGACGGATTCAGAGAAGGTATCAAGGCAGTGAACCAATTCGGCCTCAGAAGGACTCTGGACCACATCGGATTGACTGGTTGCTTTCCTTGATGATCAACCATTGCCTATAAGATCGCAAAATACGCCATACAAATGTAGCTTTTTAGGAACAAAAACCACCCATGTCCATTGGAATGAAATTAATACACACCACCACCACCGCACAACTAAAAATAAGTGATGGAAATTGCTCTTTTATGTGCACAGTTTTACTGTAATTTTTATCAACAATGGACACAACAACATAGCAACTAGCAAGCATATATCATAGCATTGTATTAACTCCATTAAAAGAAAGTTAATACAAATGAGTGTACATATACATGTTTTCTTCTGTCTATAGCATCATTTTTATTTATTTGTCTAACTATAGGTAGCAGTTCTTGACACAACACGCTCCCAATACGAAACAATACTGTAAACCGGTAACTCGAACCTAAACATTATCAGTGACAAAAAGGCTCAAATTTATTGACCCTTTTCGTTTACTACGGCTTTTCCATATCAAGTTAAGAGTGTTAGACAAAAACAGTGTTGCGGTTCCATGCACACCACATGTTTGTTGTTTTGACAAACCCAAATAAACCATTTTTTTCACAATTCATCATGTCTTAACAACGTTGGAGTCTTTACTTGTTTCAAATGTTGTTTAAGCGCCTCTTGCCTGCTATAACTCTAACTCGGTTGCAAGCTCGTTCCTTTGTCCGTGCCCCATTTGCTAACAAGCTCACTCACTATCTCCGCCGAGCCCAACTCATTGACACAATACGACTTGCTCTCCGTTCCAACTCACCGGACTTGGTCTCCTCTTTGGTAAACGATCGCCTTGTAGACCCCTTCATTGTCACTCACGCGCTTCGCTCTGCTCCCAATGCTGACTCTGCGATCTCCATCGTCCAAACACTGGATACCAACCACCGGTTTTCGCATTCTCAAGCTACCCTCCACGCGTTGGCCACGGTTTTAGCTAAGTCTCAGAGAGCCGATGAACTCAAAACCTTGATTGGTGGAATTAGGTGTGGTACGTTCCTGAATGTTAGTGTTAGTTTCATGAACCTTATGCAGTGGTACAATGCGATTGGAGACCTTGAATTGGTTGTAAATACTTGGAATGAGTATAGAAAAACCGAGACCCGTGTGTGTACTGAGTCTTATAACATTGTGATGAACATTTACGCGAAGACGGGTAAGGATTTTGAAGCTGTAGAGACATTTAAGGGAATGATTGATGAAGGGGCGATACCGAATTCTAGGACTTACACTGTCATGATTGAGCACCTTGTGAATTCAGGGAAATTGGATTTGGCAATGGAGGTTTTCGCTATATTGCCTTTGATGAGGATCAAGAGGACTTCGAGACAGTATTTGGTGTTGATGGAGGGATTTGTTGGGGTTGAGAGGTTTGATGAGGTTAAGACTTTGCTTAATGAGATGCGGGATGATGGGAAGTTTCCCAGTAGAGCTATGCGCGTGTCTTTGCAACGAATGCAGGAGGCGGGATTTGTTGAGGAGACTGATGAGTTTCTGAGGGAAATGCTGCCAGATGAGAGAATAAAGAATGTCGGGTATGGTGAGGATGGTAGTGACGATGAGGGTGAGGGTGAGGGTGAGGGTGAGGTTGAGAATGTGAATAACGATACTGGTGATGGAAATGTAGAAGGGATTCAGCTGAAACCATGGTTGGATCCGAAAGCATTGGCAAATGCGTTGAATGAATGGACTCCTGAGGTGGTATCTGAATTGGAGGATGCTAAATTCGTGTGGACGACTAGGTTGGTTTGCAAGGTTCTTAGGAATTTGAGTTCGCCGGAAACAGCCTGGCATTTCTTCTGCTGGGTTGCTTATCAGCCAGGTTACACTCATGATATTTATGCAG
The DNA here is from genome assembly GCA_954870605.1 of Acer campestre. Classification (NCBI taxonomy): domain Eukaryota; kingdom Viridiplantae; phylum Streptophyta; class Magnoliopsida; order Sapindales; family Sapindaceae; genus Acer; species Acer campestre. The sequence goes on from OX940800.1 coordinate 4,107,775, forward strand.
TGGAAAGGATGATGGCCATTTTAGCACGACATGGACATGATGAATTGGTTGACAGACTCATATCTAAATTACGAAAAGAGGGAATGAGATTGCCATTTAGCACCATCAGGTTAATCATTGAATTTTATGGCATTTCGAAGAAAGCTGATGCTGCTTTAAGGATCTTCCATGATGACAGAACACTCTGCGGTCCAATTTCAAAATTTAATCTGATGATTTTGTATTCATCTCTCTTGCGAACTCTGACCAAGTGTAAGAGGAATTTTGATGCCATAAATGTGCTTGAAGAGATGATTACAAGTGGGGTTTTTCCAGATATTCAAACATTTTCGGGGTTGATGTATCATTTCGGACTGCAGGGTGATATTAAAACTGTGCAGAGACTATTTACAATGGTTAGGCAAAGTGGCGTGGAACCGGATGCTTATATGTTTAAGGTACTGATTCAAGCTTACTGCAAATGTGAGAGAGCTGCTCTTGCATATAGGGTTTTCGAAGACATGACTAATTCAAGTTTGATGCCTGATGCTGCCACCAAAGAATTTCTTGTGAAGAGTCTTTGGAAGGAAGGCAAGCGCAAAGAGGCTGCTCTGGTAGAAGAGAAATGCGAGGAGATGAATGATGTCCTTCCACTGGCACTATGTGGTCATCTATGGACAGTCAACTCTGCAGATCTCACAAGAGTTTATAATATTTATTCAAATAGCTTTACACCGACGTGTGGTTAAACTTTTGAATCAATGATCTCTTTTAAAGCAAAAATATTAGCAATTGTCTCAATGTTTTTTCTTTCTGAAATTACTTTTTTTTTTTTTTTTTTTTTTTTTTTTTTTTTTCTGTACTGGGCATTATTTCTATAATTGTTATAAATTGATGACACCAAGTTAACATATTTATCTTTGTTAAGCCAGAGTTACAAATCCATGGAATTTTCTTGTACTGCATATGAATCTGCTTTTACATTTCTTTACAGTGGCTTCTCTTGATCTTGCTTTGAAAGTGCAAGTAAAATCATCCATCACAAAACTTAAGGTGGGCTTCTGTCTTTTTCTCCATTATATTATTGTAACCTGAGGATCTCATAGGCTTCAACAGCGGACAAATTCTTTTTTTCTTTAATTTTATCTCTCCTTGTAAGGTTTATACAGTTTATTTGCTTGATTACAGAGTGAGATCAGACAACGGAAGATCCATTCAATTTGACACATTGGATGTTTCCAACCAGCCAAACTTGCAGGCGTTCTGGTGGTCAGTACAGTCCTACTACATGTAAGAATTTAAGCAAGCATGCTGCTCACCTTTGTTCTAGATAATATTTTTATCAACTTTTGTCATTGAGTGACGGTTCCACAGGGCAGAAACAATCAAAATATTCTCTTAGCTCTATTATAAAATCCTGATGTAGCTATCAAATTAGTTGAGGTTCGCTGACTTAGGAATATAAAATTTGTGAGATGCCGTCCCAACTACGTTTGTTGTATTAAACTAATAAGATGATTATCTAAGAATTTAGCAGAAAAGGAACTTCAATTCAGAAAAATTAGAAATAATAGAAGTCTTGTCAACCTTTGATTTTCGTTTCCGTGTGATTGTATCTTGAAAATGATATTCTAAGTAGTTTATGCATAATGTCAATATATGTCATTAGGTAGGGAGAAGAAAACAATGAGAAGCATTCCGGTTCAATGCTACAGACAGAGTTGCCCTTAGTAGTTTTATTAATAAAATTCTATTTTATTAGAATTGAAAGATTCACATTTGCTAAGATGCTTAGCTTTTCTGTCAACTTTAAGTGAGACTCCGTAAACAACTTCATAAGTATCTAATAATTGAAAGATTAGATACTCGAACATCACAACCAACGGAGCTTGTATCAATGGCAGTTTCTCTGCATTCCTTGTTTGGTCTGTTTTTCCTGTTATTCTTTTTCTTCATCTCCCAGATCACAGCTCAATCACCATCTTTGAATGATACAGACTTTTCCTGCTCTGCAGATTCACTCAACTCATGCCCAACTTATGTCGTATACCGTGCCCAGTCACCAGGATTCTTGAACCTGGGTAACATATCTAGCTTGTTCGGGGTCAATGGTTCATCGGTTGCAGAAGCCAGTAACCTGGTCTCGGAGGATACCCCATTAAGTCCGAACCAACTCCTGCTAGTACCTATCACCTGTGGTTGCAATGGAAGCCAGTATTTTGCCAACATAACTTATCAGATCAAGAAAGATGATAACTACTACTTTGTTTCAACCACTTCATTCGAGAATCTCACGAACTGGCATGTAGTGCAACAAATGAACCCCAGTCTAATTCCAAGTCTCTTGCATATCGGTGACAATGTGACCTTTCCTTTGTTCTGTAAGTGCCCTTCAAAGACGGATCAGGATAATGGAATTCGATATCTAATTACTTATGTATGGCAACCTAGTGATGATGTTTCGCAAGTAGGTGCTATGCTAAAAGCATTGCCATTTGATATCGAAAAGGAAAACAACCACAGGAACTTCAGAGATGCGGTGAATTATCCTGTTTTGATTCCAGTGTCAGAACGGCCAACTCTCTCCCAATTTTATCCTTCTTCTCATAGAAGTGAATCCAAAGTTAGTTGGATTTTGATCCTAGCTATAACCATAGCAGGTACACTTTTGATTTTAATTTTAATAGCTTTGGTTGTTTACGCTCACCATTTATGCAAGAGAAGGAAGGTATATAATCGCAATGGTTCCTCTTTCGAGAGCACTGGATTGATTTCAGTGACGGAGTTTGCGAGATGTGGAACACTCGAGAAAAAGATTAACCAGGATAAGCTACTTACAGGAGTTTCAGGCTATCTAGACAAGCCAATCATGTACGAGATCAAAGAGATTATGGAGGCAACCATGAACTTAAATGAACATTTCAGGATTGGAAGATCAGTATACAGGGCCACTATTAATGAGAAGGTCTTGGCTGTAAAGCAAATCAAGGACGATGCCACGGAGGAACTAAAGATTTTACAGAAGGTTAACCATGGCAATCTGGTGAAGTTGATGGGTCTTTCATCAGATTCTGAAGGGAATCGCTTCTTGGTTTATGAATATGCTGAAAACGGGTCGTTGGATAAGTGGTTGCACCCGAAATCTTCATCCTCTTCGAGCTCTTCGGCTTTCCTCACTTGGAGACAGAGGTTACATGTAGCACTAGATGTGGCCAATGGTCTGCAATACATGCATGAACATACACAACCAAGTATTGTTCACAGGGATATCAGAACAACCACTATACTTCTAGACTCCAGGTTCAAGGCCAAGATAGCGAATTTCTCATTGGCTGCACCTGCTACGAATGATGTGATGCCGAAAGTTGATGTGTTTGCTTTCGGGCTCATTCTTTTGGAGTTGCTTTCGGGAAAGAAAGCCATGGGAGCGAAAGTAAATGGTAAAACTTCTTTGTTGTGGAAGGAGGAGATATGTGAGGTTTTGGAAATTGAAGATAAGAGAGAGGAGAGGCTGAGAAATTGGATGGATCCTAACTTGGAGAGCTTTTATCCGATTGACAGTGCTCTGAGCTTGGCAATGTTGGCGAGGGCTTGCACGCTGGAGAATTCTTTGTCAAGACCAAGCATGGGAGAAATCGTCTTTAACCTCTCTGTTCTTGCTGAATCTTCTGAGACACTACACAGGTCTTGGACTTCTGAGTTAGAATCAGAAGTTCATCAGATCATCAATCCTGTCAAACCTCGCTAATTGTACTGAATTAATGATGTTTCATGCAATAAAATTGAAAGTATATCGCTAATTGTACTGAATTAATGAAGTTTCATGTAATAGAATTGTATATATAATTTCGATTTATTCAGTTTTGGTTGCTGTTTCTTTTTTATTACAGAAGAACTAAAGATTATTGCATCATTCTGAAATAAGTTCACAGGATTTTATACATGTTTTATCGTACAAAACCATTCCAAAAAAAGGGTTCTGATCTCTGCACATCTAATTGAATCTTCAACAAGGATGAAACTACTTCAGCCATGCTCGGTCTGCTTTCGGGTACTTGTGACAAGCAGGCTAGGCTTAACTTTATAATACGAAGAGTAAATTCCATCTTGTTCTTTGCTTGCAGATTAGGCTCTATAAGACAACCAAGCTTAGCTTCTACATTTCCACCTTCCATAGCTGAAAACACGGCTTCTGCTAGAAGTACTTCTTCTCCGTCCTGCTTATATACAGCTTCTTTTCCGGTAACCAGTTCTATCAGAACAACTCCAAAGGAATATGCATCCATCTCTGGTGTAACCAAACCATATTCTATATATTCAGGTGCCATGTAACCTTTTGTTCCCAAAGCAGTCTTTGTAGATACATTTCCACTTTCTCCTCTCACTGCTGAACGCGCCAGACTAAAATTTGCAATCTTAGCTCGTAAATGTTTATCGAGTAGAACATTGCCGCTGCTGATATCCTTGTGCACATATCCAGTGTCAGTGAAGTTGTGAAGATAAAGAAGGCCATGGGCTACATCCACAGCTATCTGAATTCTACAATTCCAACTCTCAACTTCAGGAGCGCTCTTTTTGTGTAGCAAATCCTTCAGGGAACCGTTCTCCATGAATTCATAGATGAGGTAAAAGACCTCAAGATGCTCACAGGCTCCATAAAGGCTGATGATATTGAAGTGGTTGATCTTCTTCAGTAAATTCACTTCCTTGCATACATTTTTGATCATTTTTTTTATGGCTACCGTTTCTCCATTGAGAATTCCGCAATATACAGAACTTCCTATCATGTTTTTGGTGCTGAAATTTTCAGTAGCAGCATTTATTTCTTCATATTTGTAGAATTTCAACCCTTGATCAATGTTAGCAATGCGAAGTAAGAATTCCTCAGGTAGATCCACTTTCCCTTTCCCTTTTCCGATCTTTTGAGCAGCTTTGTTTCTCTTCTTCTTGTAATGCAGTAGAACTATAGACAGAACAAAGAAGATGACTAGCAGAGAAATTCCAATTCCAATCCAAACATAAAGTCTATTGCTTGACCTTGTGTTGTACCTAGAAAGTGGAATGAATGGAGAAGAATATGGTGGTGGGGGATAATGGATTATCGTTTGAGAAATCAAAGGTTCAGTTGACAATGGAATAAGAATTGTAGTGAAGGGAAATATAACCGGTCCATCCGGAACATTTTCAGTGAATCCATTTGCATGAACTACACTTGTTATACTTACATTAAATCTCTCACTAATATCGTAAACATTGTCCCCTGAACTAACCGAGTATGTTAAAAGAAATTTGGTTCCATTTACAGCTTGATTGCTTGTGGGACAAGCACATCTAAGTGGTATTTGTAATATCAGACCAGGATACAAGTTTGTGGCACTATAATTGTTCTCTCTCAGAAGGATATCACAACTGGTTAAACCCTGGTATGTGTTTTGTGCGATAGTGAAATAGGTATCATCATTTGTAATGGTGAAAGAGGAGTTGGCTTGATAGTACTGACCTGAACAAGGACAAATTACAGGAACAATCACTTCTTTATCTGGAGGAAAGACTTCTGCAGAATTTGTGATATTGTTGATGTGGGCAACTTCTGATGGGTCTGAAGATGTGAGATTTGATATGCTGGTGACTGTGTCGTAAGGAGGTTGAGATTTGAAGATCAGAAAAGCTTGACAGGATTGCTTTCTACCATTGCAGGTGTAAAGAAAAGCTGGAGATGGGCCTGTTTCATCGTTGTTGTCACAATTCATAACTGAGTTTCCTGAATAATTTTGTTGAGCATAGAAGTTTGGTATCAGAAGGCAGAAAATTATGAAAAGGATTAGCAGAATCTGATCCATGAAGAACTACTGTTTATTTAAGAACTTGTTCAATGTCCAGGTGATTTTGTATGCCAATATAGCATTTCGTCAATTTGTTGACCAAATCAAGTATTAAATATTTGACTGCACCAACTTATACGTATGAAAATGACATACAATAAAAAAAGAAAACAAGATGGACTTTACATTCATTTCTTCCTCACTATGATGTGCCATTTGCTTGGTTTCATCTGATGCCTTGTTGCGGACAGCTACTGACCCATTGTTGATACTGAATTAATAATCTCTATGATCATTCTCAGCATGTATAATCATAGCCTGAGAAAAAAAGTGCCGTAACAGACACTGTTAAGGCAACCATTAGTTTCCTCTAATATCTCAAATACTTGCTATAATTAAATATGCAATTTATTAAGGACATGTTATATATCTATTCAATAAACACTGCTATAATATTTATATCACCAATAAGTATTTTATTTTTAATAATATTTACTATTTGTCTGGTGTTATATATAAGTTGATAAACATCATGCAAATGATACTGGCTTCAATATTATGTGAATCAGAATCACATATATATAATGTGTATAACCATATATTTAATTATTAGTCATACTTTTCAAAATGCTTTCTGATTTTCATTTTTATCGGAAAAAAATAATAATAATAAATTGAAAAGGATGACTAATGATAATTAAAGTGCCAAACCACGAGGTCCAGGCCCAGTGTACACCTGTTATGGATCAAGTAATCACAAACAAAATTTTCCATTCATCAATTTATTTCTTAGAAAAAAGTGTCATCTAATGCCTCATCGCAGAGAGAAAATCTTACCTGGGACGGTCCCATTGGGACCGTCCCAGGCAAGATTTTCTCCATCGCAGATATCTGGTCGCCGCTGCTGATCTTTCTTATTTGAGATGTCGCTGCTGCTGCCTGCTGCTGATCTTTCTGATTAAATCTTTCTTACGTGACTATTTGTATTTTATGTTTCATGTTCCTTGAAAGCTTCTCTCTAGATAATTAGTAGCAGAATTCTAGTAAAACAATGCTGTTTACTAGATTACATTATACAGAGGTGAGGTTTATGATAGACTAAAAATCATAGCAAGAATTCTTATGAGATACCAATAGTTATGCTTTGCAATTGCAAAAGAATCACATTACAATCTAAGTTGACATAACTCATCATACAACAAAACGAAAAGCAGAAAAAATGGAAGCAGATTTACTAAAACTTTTAAGATTTATCTGACGGATTTGCTATTACGAGCTCCTGCTGAAACACTAGTAGCTTGAGATGTTGTTGGATAACTCCCGTGTCAGTGAAGCGTTCAAGATTCTTGAGAGAGACTTCACTATGTCATCCATGGCTGGGCGGCTAGAGGGATCTTTCTTTAAGCAATTATCAATTAATCTGAGCATGATTACCGCGAGTTCCAAAGGATAGTTCTCTTGCATAGAAGGGTCTATGAACTGTCTCAAGCTCTCCGGTCCATCTTCTTTGTTAAGCATAGCATTTAAAACATTGGACAAGTGCATATTTTCCTCTCCGTATAATGAAGCTGCTTCTTTCCCAGTAAGCATTTCCAGCATGAGAACTCCAAATGCATAGACATCAAGCTTTGTAGAGACCAAACCATTTTCCAAGTACTCAGGAGCCATGTAACCTTTAGTCCCAACAATGTGCCTTGTCAATGCAAATTCACCTTCCTGTCCTTGTGCTGCCCTCGCTAGAGCAAGATTCGCTATCTTAGCTCTGAATTCACTATCAAGCAGAACATTACTGCTCTTTACGTCTTTGTGAACGTGAGGAGGGTTCGCGAAGTTATGCAGATAGTTGAGACCTGTCGCCACATCTAACGCAATCTGTATTCTCTGTGCCCAATTCAAGAACTTTCCTTCGTTGTTGTTGACGTAAATCCAATCACTCAAAGGTCCATTGACAGCATATTCGTAAACCAAATACCAACTTCCATCATTGAAACAAACACCAGAGAGGCTTATAAGATTGGAATGGTTGATCTTGTTTAATAAATTGATCTCATTCGACACATCTCCATTCACTTTCTTTATAGCAGCAAAATCACCGTTTATTGTTCCACGATAAACAGATCCTTTGATCAAACTACTGGGGCTGAAATTATCCGTTGCAGCCTGCAATTCTTTGAAACTGTACACTTTAAGTGATTGAGCAATGTCAGACATACTCTCCAAGAAATCCTGAGATTCTTCATCAATCTTTTTGTTTGAAGGTTTCTCATAGGCCTCAAAACTATCTGTGACGATAACTGGATCAGGGTTCTTCTTACTTTTACGAAAGAACATACAGAAAATAACAGTGCCTAAGATCAATGTAACTGCAGCTCCTCCAAGAACACATACAACGGCATAAATCCACGTTTTCTTCGAACCTTTATTGGTCGAAGAGTTAGGAGATGGAAAAGCTGAAGATGGAGATGGTGGTGGTGGTGGTGATGCTATTGTTTGAGAACTATTAGGCTGGTTTTCTAGAGGAACTAGCAGTGTAGTGAAAGGATAAATATTAGGTACATCTTCAGGAATCCTGTTAGCTTCAAGAGTCCTCCCAGTATTCACACCAAATCTCCTACTAATGTAAGAAATGGTATCACCCTGAGTGATTAGATAGCTCAACAGATACCGGACACCAACATCAGACTGGTTTTTCGTAGGACAGGCACATCGAAGAGGGACAGTGATTCTATTACCGGAAAATAAATTCCGGGTAGTAAGATTACTGTTCTGATCCTGGAGAGCATGACAGGTTGATAGGCCTTGATATGTATTATTTGCAATCGAGAAATAAGTATTGCCATGCTCAATAACATAAGATGTGTTTGCCTGGTAATACTGACCTGAACAGGAGCAATTTACAGGAACTATCACCATCTTGCTTGTTTCGAAATTTTCAGTTTCCGAAACTGAATTGATCTTCGAGAGCTGAGATGGGTCGGAGCCTAAGAGTGTAGAGATGGAATCAACAGTGTTGAAAGGAGGCAAGGATCTGAAAACAAGATAAGCTTGGCAACCGATTTTGTTGAGGCCATTACAGGAATATCCGAGAACAGAATTCGAATTCGAAGCATCTGTGGTGTCACAATTTGTTGTGGCCTTACCAACATAAGGCTGCTGGGCATGAATCAAAGAACAGAAACACACAACAGATAAAATGGAAACAAAAATGAGAGACAATAAACCCATGTTGAAGATGAAAATGTGATGCAAAAGTGTTGCTTTTTTAGAGGGTGAGAGTATTTATCAAGGCGCCATACAGAGATTTCACTTTCTGAGAAGAACTGTAATCAGAAGCACTCAATAAGTCAATATTGAATTTGCAATGTGAAATTTCCTGGAAGATTGTAACGTTGATTGTATCCCAATTTGTCTGGTTGACCATCACCACTCTCTTTAAACATGGTTGAACTAACAAATAATTATTGGATAGAGAAGTAATATTCAATGAATTATTAATAATAGTAAACTAGTTTTTTGTTTGGAATGATATGTGATCAAATGTGATTTTGAAAAGATTTCAAACACCCCATGGTCCATGTTGGGTTGAAATTTGTCATCACAGCTCATTCAAACATTTCTGTGATTGCACAGCAACTGTTAGATATATGGAAAACACGATCAAAAGCAGCCATCAAGTTTGACTTTTTGTCATGATCCTCAACAGGAACATTTCCGGACACCTTTTTTTTTTTCCAAAGAAAATTATCGAGAGAGACTATACACATAGCCAATCAATCTGGGGAAATATTTTAAGCATTGGTGCCATAAGCAACTTCTCACGTTCAATTATTATTATATTATTTTTTATATTATATCATTATTAATATTTAATATCTATTTCTTTTTATCTTTTTAATTATATTTAATTAATATATAATAAATTTTAATTTATAGATTTTATCATCATAAAAATTATACTGTTAGAAAGATCTCATCTAGATCTTTAAAATGAGACTAATATTAAATATTTAATAATAACATATTATTATTTTTAACTTGAAAAATGGATGGTAATTAGATTTGTTAAGAGATAAATTTAAGTGTTTTCATTAAAATAATATAAACATATTTCTAATCGAAGAGTCTTTCGAAGGGACTTCTCTTTTTTCACTTTTCAAATTGTCTCATAGGTAAACAAATAGACGGTTGAAGAGTGAAAATAAAAGAGTATTTGGAAGATACTTTAAACAATCATATAAACCACTAGAATTTTAAGAATTACGTGGGAAGTCAGTCTAGACTTTAAATTTTGATTTATTAATGAACACTTTTTACAAGGTGTTATACACTTTCCCTTAAAATATGACTTATTCCTTACGGTGGAAGTTATATTTCAAGTAATGTTGTAGCATTGATCTTGCGATTCTTGCCAATTATTGATAGATACTTACAAGAGTTGCACTACATATATTGTTTACAGCGGTTGATCTTAGAACCATACAAAAGTTGCATTCATATTTCATTGTAGTTGATATCCTCTGTCTAGATCCCAATCCAATTGGTGGTGTTAGATTATTAATTTTTTTTTTTAAGAAATGATTTCTTAATTAATAAAAAAAAAATACAAATTCGAAATTTATTAATTTTTTAGAAAAAAAAAAAATTAAAATCTCAAAAAGAAAATAGCCCTAAAGACACTGATCTTTTTTCGCGGAATTTTTGACAAACAAGATTATTTTTTGAGAGCTTCTCCTTACAATCCACAAATTATCTATTCACAATCCAATTTAATTTTTTTTATTAATGACAATTTTAACCTAAATTAAAATTACTAAAAAGGACCAAAAAAAAAATTAAAGACATTCCAAATTAAATTATTAAAAATATATATTCTCTCTCCTAAATCATTATATTTAATATTACGTATTAAACTTTTTCTCCTATATCTGTTATTACCATATTAAACATTCTCTCCTACTTTATCTCTCTCCATTTTTTCAAAAATAAAAAATAAAATAAAAAATCATATTTTCATGCTTTCTGATCAATCTCTGATTAATAGTTAAAGAAAAAAAAAAACTTATGAATATTTTAGTTTTTTACTAATAGTAATATATATATAAATTAAAAAGTCAATTAAATATATATATATATATATATATGAAAGCTTGAATTGTTTCAACTAGATTCGATTAAACTCAAATTTCTAAAACTAATGAAAAAATTAAAGTTCTCTAGGCAATTACATACCTACAAGAGTAACAAAAAACATTTTCATATTTCGATTATTTATTTATTTTTTTTTAAAAAAAACAAGCTAGGTACTTATTTTTTGAGTTTTTTTTTTATTATTTTTATTAATAAATATATTCATACATATGGTTCCTAAAAGTCAAGTTTATTAGTAAGTTTTTTTTTTTCTTAACTGTTAGTTTTGCTTGAGAAAGAATAGAGATAAAAAATTATAGATATATATTGGAGGAGAAAGAGTTTAATATGGTAATTAAAAATTTAGGAGAGAGTATTTAATATGTAATAATTAATACAATGATTTAGGAGAGATAATTTCCCTTTTTAATAATTTAATTCAAAAAAGATAAAATGGATAATTTTGTAACAAAATAAAGTGTCTTTAGAATTTTTTAAAATTTAAATTTTGAGGATGAAGTGTTTTTAGAAAAGAATTGTCAAAAGAAAAAATTGGATTGTCAAAAGAAGCTCTCTATTTTTTTTGGTTTTAATAAAAAAAAAAACCTTAGAAAAAAATCTGTGATTGGTCCAATGATGTTGTAAATTTGTAATGAACCTTAACTAAAATGTACGGCTGCACGCGACTAGCACGTGGTTCCAACTCTTCGCATTTTTAAAGTTGTTTTTCTTCTTCTTCTTGAATCTTCCAAGGTTTTTTCACTGCTTGCGTTTACGTTGTCGACTCATCAAAGCACAACCCGAGAACCCCATCGGAGCTCTACTTTTTTTGCTCGACAAGTCTCTTTTCACACTCAAGGTCGCTTTCTCAGATCCAATTCATTCTCTCTTTTTTTTTTTTTTTTTTTTTTTATATCTCTATTTATATATATATATATATATTGTATTTTGCATTTCGTTTTTGTGATTTGTTTGATCTTGATCTGTTGGGTTTCTTATTTTTATATGCTTTTGAACATTAATTTTCATTCTAAAATATTGTCTGGTTTCTTAGTGAAAAGGGTTTCTGGGGAGATTGAATTTTAGTAATCAGAATCTGAAACAATTGAATCACTTGTGTGAATTTTGATGGTGTACTGAGTTTTAAGCTAATTTTGCGAACTGGGTGCTTGTTAATTTCGGTTCCTAAAAAGAAAGGAATGTGGGTTTCTGTTTTGACAAGTTATGCATTTGGTGAAGTGCATTGATTACTGATTCATATATACATGATGAAAAAGGGTTGAAAGTTATTCATTTCGTATGGAGTTGAATGGTATCTTGTCACCTTTTAATGTCCAAGGAAGCTTAGTGAAGTTAAGTTTGATTTTGCTTGAGAATGCTTGACTGAGTTTTTTAAATTGATTTGCTCTGTGAATGGATTTAGAGTTTAGATTCTGGACAACAATAGCATCTTGTTAGTGACGGTGACAGGATGCCACTCGACTATAAAAGCTAGTTTATGATGTAGTCTGCATATGTGTATGCATCTTCCGTGTCCATGTGTGTGCATATAATGCATGCTTGATATTATGTTTAGGTACTTTTGAGAATGAATATGTGTTGGATATACAGTTAGGATTGAAGTTATTTTGATAATGGATATCTATTCTGCATGCTTTACTAATGTAAGCAGTTGAGATTAATTGAGATGAGAATTTAACCTTTTATCTATTCAGCATGCTATGCTAAGAGGTTGATGTTTTTTTAATGGAGTTGTGGAGAGAATGTAAGATGAATTTAGTTATCATTGGTTTTATAGATTTGGATTTTTTTCACAGGAAAGTTTTGGATTATAAAGCTAATAGACTTTTTTAATAGAGCGTAGATTCTAAAAATCTTCTCATTAAGCAACATGTTCTGACTTTTTTTTTTTTTGGTTACAGAAATGTATAATAATGTAGGAGCGCAGCCTGGGATGCCATTGCCAAGACCGACAACAACAACAACAAACCCACAGCCTAATCCATTTGGGAATACATTTTACGGAGCTGGTTCAGGACTTATCCGAGGTGGACTGGGTGCATATGGGGAAAAAATATTAGGATCAAGCTCTGAGTATGTGCAAAGCAATGTAAGCAGCTTGCCAAGTCTATTACTGAAATACTATTCTGGTTTAAGATATGAAAAATAGCTGAATGGTGTTACTTTAGACTGAACTGGAATGCAAGTTTCATTTGCATATGCATGTGCACTCATTTGTGCCGTCTGTTGGAATGTTGTTGAGGAATACTTCACTGCAGCTCACTGAAGCTCACTGAACTTTTCACTTAGACCACCAGTCATAAAAATCATTTGGAAATTCAAAAGGTTCTCTTTTGCACAGTACAGGAGAAGCCTTATGGCCTGAAGTACACACGTTTTCAACATTTGTCATGCACGAGTTAGTTTATTGCATGAATACATGCTATAATTACCAAAACTATTAAAATTGAGTTTTTTCATTGGAGAAAGTACTAAAATTCACAACAAATATTCAGAAAAATGTTATATAATGAGGTAAAACATATTGAAGTGGTCTTTGATATATATTATGCAAGCACATTGGACTATTATCGTTTCCATGGAACATGCTAATACCCTTGCAAGAATGTCTTTTATTTGTGTTTGGATTATCTGAAATGCTCCCATATCTCTGGTTCTACTGTGTAAAAGCTCATTTCGGCTATGTTTTTGTAGTATGGTTTTAAGGTTTGTGCTTATGACTGACATTTTGTTTTAAAATGAACAGATAAGTAGGTACTTTTCTGACCCCCAGTACTATTTCCAAGTGAATGACCAATATGTGAGGAACAAACTAAAGGTTGTTCTCTTTCCATTCCTGCACAGGGTAAGCACTAATTCTTTCTTTTGTTTGTCATGTTATTATTATTGTTATTACTTTTCTTATTCATGGTAGTTATGATTTCTTGTCCAATTATTCCTTCCATCAGGGCCATTGGACACGGATAACTGAGCCAGTGGGAGGCAGGCTCTCTTACAAGCCTCCAATATATGATATAAATGCACCAGACTTGTACATTCCGTTTATGGCGTTCGGTACCTATGTTATTCTAGCTGGCTTTATGCTGGGTCTTCAAGGAAAGTGAGTGTGATTTTGTTTTTCACTATTAAATTCTTTTTATATATTGTAGAGGTTTTTTTGGTCCCCATACCTTCATATGTTTAGCATCTTTTGAACGCTTTCCCTTTATTCAATATCTTCTATTCTTGTGATGTACGTTTCTGAAGGAACCGTAAGTTTTTCTAAACTATTAATTAAGAAAGTGACCACGGCACTTTTCGAGCTCTGGTGTCATTACTATTAAGAGTTAAAATGAGCCACATGTTCTTTTTATATGTTTAGGATATATAGCCATATATTCTTGTAATTTTATTTTTAGTTTTACTGCTGTGTAGTAAAAAGTTGACTGTGACTTTTGATGGAAGAAGAGTACTATCCAAGAGTAATTCTAGATATCGCAATTTTTTATCACAAATGATGCGGCAAGTAATTTGTAGCTACCTTGATCATGGAATAATGTGATAAATGTTTTAGTGGACAAATCACTTGTAACTTGTAAGATCATATGTGATAAGTTTTATAATGTCTAGTAAAGAATTATAGAGAGGAAAACTCTATAAAGAATTTTAGAGAGGAAAACTCTATTTTTTCTTGTTTTATTCTTCTCCACATAGGAGGGGTTATATAGAGAAAATACAATTTAGGAAAGAAATCAATCAAGGAAATCAATCTACAATCCCTACAATTAGGCTAATTGTCAACTACACTAATCAAGTAATCAATCACACTAATCAAGTAATCAATTAGTCAACTATACAATAATTAATTGATTATATTCTAACAGAAACTAATCCCTAAACTTTAGGAATTAATTTCGGAATTCAACATCTAGCATTACATATTATCTAATGACCGGAAATTTTACTGTTATCAAGATAAAAATTAAAGACTGGAATGTGTATACCAGCCTTCATGTTGCTGGTAAGGCACTGTTATCCAACACTTAGAACTATGGCATTTCCATATTTTTTTTCTTCCCATTTCTGCTTAATCAATATCTAGCAAGTGCTTCAAAGTTGTCGTTAGTTGTTATATAAAGTTGTCATTTAGTGTAATTTAATTTTCCTTGTGGCATAGAAGCATCTGAAGGAACTATAAATTGGGTTAGCGCTGTAATTGTGTGCTCTGTTTCCTTAACTGTTTCATTTTTTGCCAGATTTAGCCCAGAAGCTCTTAACTGGCTGTTCATAAAGGGATTGCTTGGATGGTTTACACAAGTCATGCTGTTGAAGTTAACCTTGCTTTCATTGGGTAGTGGGGAGGCACCCTTGTTGGACATTGTAGCATATGCTGGGTATACTTTCACCGGAACATGTCTGGCCGTCCTTGGGAGTATTGTGTTTAGTTACTCTTACTACTTCGTAATCCTGTGGACGTGTATGTGCATGGGAATCTTCTTGGTGAAGACAATGAAGAGAGTCCTCTTCTCAGAGATGCGGACCCATGATTCGAGCAGGCATCACTATCTCTTGATCTTTATTGCTTTTGCCCAACTCCCACTTTCCTTGTGGCTTGGCAACGTTACTGTTAATTGGCTTCTCTAAAGGAAATCCTATTATTTTGTTGTAGTGAGATACATTACTGTTTATAGCAGTTTAAATATCACAAGCAATTCAGCTCTGGTTATGTTTCATTTAGTGTAACCACATATTATTACTGATCACAGAGGTTTTCTCTTCCGATTTGAAACAACTTGGGTTAGCAGTAGTTTGCAAGACTGCCTCTAATGGTCCTGTTAACACGGCACGATGACCAAAGATTTCCTTTTAGATTTGCCTGGTTGATCTCACCTGATCTGAGCATACTTTCTATAAATTATATGCAAGAACATACAATAAAGAATCAAGATTGTGTCATGGGTATTCATGATCACATCTATAAATGAGAATATTCATCAAGTGTTGCCATTGTGAATGTGCAAAGAAGTTGCATTGCACCCACAAGAAAAGATGAAAATAGATTATAAAAGATCTCAAAATATCAGAACTTACTGATAGATTGTAACAAAGAAGAGGGAAAGTTAAGCAGAAGCTAGATGATTAATATATAACTTTAAGAAATTCCAAAACAAACGGATGTTTCTATCAAGCACAATAACTAGGTGCAAAATTGTTAACATAAATACCAGAACTACTTGAAAAACGTTTTAGCTGCTGCAACTTCACTAGAGAAGCTTTAGGGGCTAACCGATACGCACAAGTTTTCCCCCTAGGTATCCTATACATTTTCCGTAATTGAACACGCTCATACTTGGTATTGTCTTTTTTTCTTTTAATAAACGCGTTCTTAGATTTGAAAGCTCTTCCGATGCTATTTCTACTACCGCGTTGCCCAATTGATTGAGGTCAAAATCTTCATTCATAGGCAAAGCAAATACTAGTTTTTCCTTCCGAGTCTCCTGAAATCACACAATACCAACATATTACTGTATAAGGATAAGGAAAAAAAAAAAAACCTACATCAAAAAGTGATATGGATCTTAAAAATACCTCGTCCAACTCCACAACTTTAGTTTCAGCATTAATGGCTTTAGTTTCATCTGCGGCCAAGATGTTATGATATAATATGATTTTCCTCTGAAAATGAAAACCAAAACGAAGTTAGGGAATTTGATACAGATAAATACATATATGTAAAACAGAAATTAAAAATTTCAATTACTTGAAAGTAAGTACTTACCTGATGAGAAAAATTCAATGATAATGTGAATGATTTTACATGAGAGATCCCTTGACGCATTGCTATCATTCTCAATCTGGAAAGGTATTGTTGCTTGTAGTGTGCCATCATCGGACTATCATCATTATAAGCCATGAATGTGGACAATTGAATATTGACCTTGTCAAGACTCGGACATCCATCCATGCTCAACAGTAGACGATCGGTTGCATTCAAGTTCAAGAATTTTAATCTAGGCGCGTTTATCACAATCTTCCCACCAAAATATTTGTCATCTGAAATTTGCAAAGTAAGTAGTCGCGGAGCAGATATGGTATAGACTTTGCAGAAATCACAATGTATTAATTGTAAATTTTGTAGATTCAAGCAACCTGCGAAAGTATGGTTTTCGGTCCTAAACCAGACTCTATAGAGTTGCAAAGTGGTCAATGTTGCAAAACTAGAATAGTTGAAATTCGGACACAATTTGAGACTAACAGGAAAGTCGGCGTCAGTTTCGAGCTCTTCAAATCCATGAGATATTGCATACTCAGAAACTAAACTCATAATTTTGTGAAGGGTGCTATTCTTCCAGCAATATAACTTGAGTTTAAGAAGCTTCAAGTGGTTGCGACGGTGTAGGACATTAGTGATAAAATCACAGAAAACAAGAGCATTATTGAAGCTACTGCCACAAAAACTGAGAGTGTGGATGTTAGTCCAATGATACCTCCAATTCTTGGACAAAACACAGGTCCTAACTGCATCCTTGGTGATCATAAGAGAGAGAATGTGATGGATTATATGGTCTGGTAAATTACTAAGCCTATCACTCTGTATTTCATCACTAACCTTCACTTTCTTACGCGGCCTCTCCATGATCTCCATCTTCAACCTCTGGATCCTCTACAGGAATATCAAAGACTATTTATACTAGTTTTAGTCCTAATCAAATTAAAAGAGGAAAATAAGCTAAAATTAATCTAGGAATTATCAAAATCACCCTAAAATCCATGAAATAAGTAATTACCATATAAAATATTAACATAAAAAATACTTTATTAAGGATGTCATGAATTCATGCTTCATCCGGAAAAGTATTTATTATTTCCACTTATTATTATTTGTTAGTATATATTGGATATATATTGGGTACACCCAAGATAGATCCAAATCCAATTCCATGGCCTTGGCCCATGAAGCCCAACCCAACACAGGTTAATAACTTATTACAACAGTTACTTTAGATAACTGTTTATGCAGTTATTCTACAGACACCACTTATGCAGTAAGTGAGAGAATACAGGACTGTGTGATACAAAAGGTAAAAAGTGTCTGTAAATGGAAAAGTAAGTAATACGTGAAATAGAGAAAATAGAGAGAAACAGTAAAGAGAGGATAACTAGTTATGTTTCATTTATTGTAACCATATTATCTACCAACTTGGGTTGACAGTTATTTGCAAGACTGCCTCTAATCGTCTTTTTTGTATTGAAATTCTGGCACATATTCATCATATATGAAATAACGTAACTAAAAGGAAGCTAAATTAGCAAAAGAAACTGATTATGGAAATTCAATTCAATTTTCATTAAGGGATTCACATCAATCCATATGGGTTTACACCATCTCTAACCTATTGCACAAAATCTTACTCTGAAAAGAATATTCCCTTAATATTCACTTTTTTTATTATTTCCCAACAATTAACATTTCACTCCCTAATTAACATAATATTATGATAAGTTAACAAATTAACAAATTAGTAAATGAAATTAACATAATATTCACTTTTTAGTTTTTTTTTTTTTTTTTATTAACATATAGTAATTTTTATATTATTACTAATTAAAAGAATACAATTGGAATACATTTGATTTAGGGGTAAAACTGTGATTAAACAAAACTTTTAAATAAGGGATACAATCATAATATATTTTATTTTATAATGGTCGATACGTAAATATATAAAAATAGAGGGACTTATAAAAAAGTTAAACAACAAAGTAGTGTTGAAGACCAGCCATCGCTTGATTTGGCGTTGAAATTTTAGGGGCTACACTCTAGCACAGAGATTGGCATACGGCTAGAGACTAGAGTCCTGTCATGCTGCAAAATAGAGAATGACGCTCCCATTGGAGATGTCCTTAGGCCCTCTTTAATATTCAACTTGTTTAATAAAATCGCCAATAGAACTATCCGAATCGTATCAAATTACAAAGGGTTCTAATCAACTCCCCCATCTTTAATAAAACTTCTTTTTTATTATTTATATCAATTTTTTTTTTTTCTTGAACCGGAAAAACTACCCATTTACTCTGTTCAGTTTGTTGTACTTCATTCCGTCCATTTTTTATTAAAGAAAAAGAAAAGAAAAAAAGCATCCAAATGTGCACATTTGACGTGCACGATCAGAAAATATATAACTTTTGCAATGTAGACATTCATTCCATCCAAATTTTATTTAAAAAGAAAAAATAATAAATATAAATATAAACACCCATATTTATCAACTTTATTTTTATACACCCTTTAAAAAAAGTAATACTGTACTATCCATTTTTTTTTTCCTTTAAAAGTTTAGTGATAAGACTATTTTTTCTTTTAAAAAGTAATACTATTCATTTTAGGGGGATGTTAGTCCAAATCACCCTAAAATCCATGAAATAAGCAATTAAAATATTAACATAAAAATATTTTATTAAGTATGTCTTGAATTCAAGCTTCACCCGGAAAAGGATTTATTACAGTAGAACCCCTGTAAATTAATCTCCTATAAATTAATATCCTCTCTAAATTAATAAAAAATCCCGGTCCCGACTCGGGCCAGTGTAAAAAATTAATAAACCCCTCTATCGTAATAATTAATAATTTATTTTTAAAACCCAGTGTAAAATTTCGGTCCCGACTGTCGTATAAATTAATAATTCCATAAGAGTATTAAATATATTACATAATAATCAAGAACTAGAAAAGTACTTCAAATGCTAGTTTGTACAAGGCTACCATATTTGATATTTTTGACTTCATCCTTCATCTTTTGAATTGTCCTCTTGTTATAGCAAAAAAGATAGAAAATAGAGAATTTTTAGGAGCTGTTAGGAATAAATTTCTTAGGTATATCTTGATATCTCTCTTGTGATATACAACCAAAGAATAAGCCTCACTATTTATATGGTGAGTATGCTTAGTCTCTACGTAATCACATTCCCAAAAGGAATTGAAAATTTTTTTAATAAATCTTTCCTAAACAAGGAATCCTGAAGGAAAAAAAAAAAAAAAGAGGAAATTTTTCTAAATAAGAAAACTGACTAAACAAGCTAGAGATCCCGAAAAAGAACCTTTCTTAAACAAGAAAACGACTTTCACACATTTTTTAAGACAAAATTACACTTTACGATGTAAAATCCTTTAAATTAACAACCCCTCTAAATTAATACTCAAGGGTAGGTCCCAAGAATATTAATTTAGAGGGGTTCTACTGTATTACTTAATATTATTATTATTTACAAAAAAATAAAATAAAAAAATGGTTGGCTATGAATTCAGAAGTTGTAGTTTCAGTCAGCTAGCAAAATTGCAATTCTTGATAAGTTCTATCAGAAAAGAAAAAGGAGATTAACAAGTCAATTTGATTCCAAATAAAAAATTTGATATTATCATAGATTTTCTTTTTCTATTTCCTTCCATAATGATCAAAAATATCATTGACAAGGAAAAAAGAAAGATAATGCCAACCTTGACTATCATGAAGTGAAATTATTGAGAGAAGAAATTCAAAACCATAGAGCTTCAAAGCTCTTCAATGGAGGTGAACTATTATCTACTTAGTACATCAATTGAATATTATCAATTAGTTACATAAAACAGTATTTATATACCAATCAAAATCATTAAGAACAAAATCATGAGGTTGAATGAGGGAAGGAAGGCAAACAATACTTTGAGGGTAATTAGCAAAAGAAACTGATCAAAGAAATTCAATTTTCATTATATATTCCAAAGTGAGTTCGAATCTGAAAAGGGATTCACTTCATCAATCCAAGTGGGGATCTCATTATCTATCAAATTTCTTTCCATAGATACAATATTGTAAAGAAGAACATGAAAGCTAAACCTATAGAATAACCAAAACAATGATAGGAAGTACATTCCCAATTCCTAGATCCTCTACGTGCTTGGATCTCTGTCAGTAGTTGGATTTCTGCTATGCCTAGTAAAACTCCAATTATGAGACAAAAGAAGCCGCCAACAATGTCATCGCGTAACCCATTAGCCAGCCATTCCGGTGTGATGACAAACAGTATAAAACGAGAAGCTATGTGCATCATATATGCAAAGACATGTAAACTACCCATCAGGACAAATGTTTTGAAACCTCAGATGCGATTAGACAAATAGGCATTAACACAATGTAGTAATGACTGGTTGTGATCAATAAAAATTCCTAACCTGGAATGGTTCGAGGAAAGAAAAGGTTTGCTCCAACCGCAAGAAATGCAACCCAACGACCGAATTGGCCTCTGCATCATTTGATGAACACTTGTTTTAGTAAAAGCAAATAGTATATACATCTAATTTAACTTAGTTGTAATTTGTAAAGCCAGAAACAGATGACAAAGCACCTTAAGATTTTGAACAGCACAGTTGGGAAAGTTGTGAAGAGATAGAACACTAGAAGAGTAGTTTGTGTGTGTAATCTCCTTCCTGTTCTGTTCATGAGTAACAAAAATCTGCAGAACACAATATGGAAACTTGAGTACACAAGACAAGAACCATGTCGATGTAAATTATTACAGGTTTTCTTCTCAATAACAAAGTACACCAAGTATTGGAAAGTAGATTCAAATATCCAACTCAATCATGTCATAATCCCAACTAAAAAGGGTTTAATTTGCTTCATGGATGAATCAATTCATAATCAACATCAACTCATATGAATTGCATGGACACTTGAGCACACACACAACATGTCAATGTACTGTTAAATGGGAAAGTAGATTCAAAATTTCAATTGTCCAACTCAATCATGTCATAATCCAAAACTACAAAAGGGTTTTTGATTCATAGATGGATCAGTTCAAAAGAAGAATCAATTTATGATATTTATGATGAAATTTAGATGAAATGAGCAACATCAGCTCATATTCTTACCTAATTCTACCCAAGTCAAACGGAAACACAAAAAAGAATATCATAATAACATATTCCCAGATAAGCAGACAAAGATTAGCAAAAAAACAACACAATTAAAATTAATTATTCATGACTCATAGAAGTAGAAGCTATAAATAGAAAATAAAAGACTCACAAAGCAGAAATGGTACCACCCCATTGAAAGCTGGTTCGAGCACTACTAATACTAGAACCCTGCTCTGTATATACAACACTTTGAGCCAACTCCATGAATCCCATTTGCCCAGAATTCTGCTTCTTTGATTTTTAAACAAATTTTTTTTTTTTCCTTCTATTTCTATCGCATCTTTGTTGTTGAATATAATAAATTTTGCATCTTTTGGTGTCTTTTTAAGTCAAGATCCACGAATAAACAGTCTCGGTACCTAAATGTTATTTCCTCGTGGCACGCTTGCAGCCCTTGGATCAAACGCCGCCCCATCTGAGCCTCCGGTCATTTATGAGTGCATTTTTGCTCTGAGTGGTTGGTAATCGTTTACCCTAATTAGTGTAGGTGACTAAGGGATGGGAATGGGGGCCCAATGGGGCGGGGGAGGGTCCCCCACCCCCACCCCCGTCCCCGGTCCCCCGTCCCCCATTTCTCCCATTTCTATTCCTAAAATTTTTTAATCCGAAATTCGAAATTTGGAATTGGATCGGACCAAACTTTTGTTTTATCTTGTTTTAATATCCAATCCAATAATTAACAAAATATACAATCTAAAAAATATATAATTGATTTAATTTAATCCAAAAAATATACAAATAACTATAATAATATAGTGTTAGTAAATTACACTATAACACATAAAAGTTTAAACAAATTTAAAGTTTTCGATCAATCCAAAATATGAGTAATAGATTAATAGAGTTATAGTTTTTTTTTTTTTTTTTTTTAAGAAAATAAAATTAAAAATATATAAATAAATAAATAAAAAATATGGGGGAAATAGGGGATTTGGAGCCCCACCACCACCCCCTATTTAGAAAATAGGGAAATGGGGTGGGGGAGGTTCCCCCACCCCCACCCCCACCCCCATTTAGGTTTTGGGGGCAAAATTTACCCCCACCCCCACCCTCACCGCAAAACCCCATTTGGGGACAAATTTTACCCTCAAATGGGGGCGGGGCCCCGTTGGGGTGGGGGCCCATGGGGGAAATTCCCATCCCTGTGAGAAAAAATGGCACTCATCATTTATTGGATTCTCCGGGTTTGGGAAGTGGGTCATTTGGTTTGCTGTTCCTCGTACAAAGAGAAACTTCCAAGTAAATTTTCTTTCACGAGAAGATAATAAAAGAAAAAAGACAAAATGAAATGAAACAGCTTTTTAATTTGGGCCATTAGTTGGGTCACATACCCATTTTATAATTTTAGAATCTGGACTTTTATTTTTAACGATGCTTGATAGACAATCAAAACCTTGCCCACTAATATTTTGCCATTATGTGAATTGTCTTTAATGATGGGATAGTCTCGTAGTCATACCACGTGAATTGATTTGCATCGAAGCATTTATTGAATTTGAGATTTTGAAAAAAATACCATTTACAGTAGCAGAGAGATTCGAGTTTGAGACATTGTCAAACTGAATGAGCATCATTCACTATCAAACCACATTAGACTGTAAATAGCCAACATGGGCGTAGCTCAACTGGTAGATGGACGAGCTTGAGGCTTGGGCAAATGACTCATAAATTAACGGCTCGAATTCTATCAATAACGAAAGTTTTCAAAAAAAAAAATACATAGTCCCCAATTAATAGATATTGTAAAAAAATAAAATAAATAAATAAATAAATTAGACAGTGAATAGATTTTGAAACTTGGGTGTACTTAGAAATTAGAATTGGTTAAGGCATATTTTACAATTTTATTTTTCTTGTTCTTCCGACTTCCTATTTGAGATTGAATTCAATACCAACTCATAAATACTTTCAAAAATAAAATACCAAACACAAAGAAAATAATTACTTAATTTTTAGGAAACTTCATTGGTGATCGTTAGAAGTGTGCAAAAGTAATTAGTTTTATTGAATGTAATCACTAGCATTGAGTCATTGATAGATTAAGATAATTTTCAAAGGTTGAGACGTGTGCCCCTATTTGGAAGCCTCCTGATCCTAATGTGTATAAAATTAATTCTGATGCTGCGATAAATAGTAGTGGTCGTATGGTAGGTATTGGTACTGTGATTCGTAATTCAGATGGGTTAGTTATGGTTTGTAGTTCCCAAAAAATTGTAGCTACGTATTCTCCGCAAGTGGCTGAAGCAATAGCTATCCTTAGCGGACTCAAATTGGCTTGTGATACTGGATTATTTCCTTGTATTGCTGAATCTGATGCTAAGGTAGTTGTTGATTGGATTAATTTGGGTAAGTCTTTTGCTGCAGAAATTGGTACGGTTATTGATGATATTTATGTGCAGCTCAAGCAGGCGCGTTGTACGTCTGTTATTTTTGTTCCTAGATTGGCTAATCAAGTAGCCCATAATTTAGCTAAAAACGGCCTCTCTATTGTGGAGGATTTGTTTTGGCTGGAAGAGTTTCCTTCCTGTGTTAGTTCGTTGATTTCGGCTGAGTGTCGAGTTTCTTTGTAATTTGTTAGTTGTTATCAAAAGAAAAAAAAAAAAAAGGTTGAGACCTACTAATTAATGTTTTAAAGGTTAGAAATTAAATTACCACTAAAATTGGAAGAATCTAAATTCAGGATTACTTCTTGTTCTATAGCTCATTACCATCACTTATTTGAGGAAATTAAAGGATAAAATCATTCTTGGAACAGTTAATCTATAGTTTTATGTTATTTTTGTTGTGATTTCATTAATATATTTATTCTTGCATAAATGATAAATCTTATAAAATAATAAAATCAGTATTATAGTACTTAAATATTGGAGTAATATTTTACAACCCAACAAATTAACCAAAAATTCAATTCAAATGATGTGGTAAATAAGTTGTCATCACCGTACAAATCATAGAGTGATGTGAAGAATGATGTGGTAATGACAAATCATTTGGGTTAGTTTTTGGCTAAATTTTTGGGCTGACTAACATCATGTGCCGTTAACATGGGAGTCATTCGCCCAAGTTCAAAGCTCGTCCAACTGAGCTACATCCCTGTTGGAGTTCAAATTTGGCATTTTGAATTAATTAACTTTCATTTACATAAACCGTTACGGTTATAAGAACAAAATATATTAATTCAAAGTCTAATCTTTATGTCAATTTGTTTGCTTGCACATGGTATCAGCTCTATCTCTTTCTATGCATCCTGTCGAATCTTACAGTAAATAGCCCTTGTATTTTTCAAAGCGCACAGAAAATTTCTAGTCAACAAATTCTAACTAATTTAATTCTAAAAACTGGTTCAGAAATTCTCATCTCATCTAAACTCTGCCTATTTTTTTTTAAAAAAAAAAATTTGTGATTGATGGTTAACAAAATAATGAATAATTATAAATAAAATTTCAACAACTATTATTAGTTTCATTGATGTGTTGTAAAATCCTTATAAGCTTAGGTCGAAATTGTAAATTTAAATTAACAATCTTAACCTATAAAAACTGAAGATATATCAAACATCATAAAGTATATTCAAAGCTTGTTAGATGTTCCATTCAAAGTATGTCGTGGGCTACAATAAAGTTCAAAGGAATGGTCTTTTCAAAAAAAAAGGAAAAAAAAAAAGTTCATGTTTGGTTAAATTCATCATGGGTTATCTGTGATTTACTCTCCATTTCGTGATCATCTCACAAAATAAAAAAATAAAAAATAGATAAAAAAAATAATTTCTTGGCTTTGAAGCTAATATTATTATAAGTATAATTGTTTCTTTAATTCAATTCTTTACCTTACTTTCCACGATATCCTCACAGCTTTCCTTCTTCTTCAAGTACGATTTTCCACAGATGGCATCATCACCCTTTTCTTCTTCTTCTTCTTCTTCAAACATGAATATATGCTACCTCTTTTCACAAGCCTATAACTACTGGCTGGTTATAAACAATTAAAATCAAAGAAAAAGAAATTATTCTTCCATATATATTAATATATTATTGTATAGTTATAATAAAGTTATTAATTTGATACTAAACTTTAAACAATATCTATATGTGTTGGATACCATATGTTTTTTTGTGCGGAATTCGATTTCACAACGCTATAAACATCTTACACAACATTATGGAAGAAGTGTGAGATTCAATTCCACAACATTATGGAATTGAGATTCTGAACGATGAACGAAATAAAAAAATACAGAATCTCGCACAACTACTCAAGTTTTGATTACATTCGAAACGTTGCAAAGTAGCCAGCCATTAATTATTTTATTATGGGTTTGTTCATCACTCTTCGTAATAACAATAGATTGGCAAGAAAAAATATATATATATATATTTGTACACAATAATTTTTCTTATATAATTACAGATTAATATTATAATTAATTAAGTAGCAAAATTTAAGCCATCATTTGATGGAATTCCTGAAAATCAAGGACTCCATTGCCATCAACATCGTAGACCTGAATCATAGCAACACATTCATCATAAGATTTTGTATCTCCTAATCGATTCAACATTTTTTGCAATCCTTTAGGAGTTATGCAACCTTTCTTCTCCAATTCAAACATCTCAAACGCCATCTTCAAATCATCATCGCCTTCTTCGTTCGGCTTCATCATCAATTTCATGAAGTCCTGAAAATCCAACAACTTGTCACCATCGCTGTCGAGATCATCAATGACTCCTTGAGCCTCTTCGTGTGACATGTACTCTCCAATGGAACCAAAATATGACCTGAGTTCAATCGCCGAAATTTTCCCATCTCCATCACCATCGAAATGACGAAAAACTTCTTTAAGCTCGTCTTCTTTTGCGTTCATGATCTTTGTTGGGGTTGTGCATGGAGACATGGAAGAGCCAGAAGAAGTTGTTGTTGAGCTAGACTTTGATTTGGGACAACGCCGACGATGAAGAGTACTTAACCTAAGACTCTTGTTAAAGAACCATTTAGAAAGCTTTGAAACACTATCATCAATTGCCATGTTATTGATACAAGTGTGTCAATAACATGCAACATCTTTTAATTTATAGTCAGCAAACCAAATTATTCAACAAACTTTAATAATTTAGAAAGGATCTTGCTATGAAATTTCTCTTTGCCTCAAGGGCAAATGCTGAGAGCATGACTCATGACAGGTAACGTACGATAGAAAATTTGGTGACACAGGAAAGTTCTTAGCAACTTCCTAGAGGGGGTCCAAATTCATTGATTGACGAAGACTATTGTGTCCTTTATATATATAAGTATATATAAATATATATATATATATGTATATATAGTTTTTCTATTCTCAGTTCGTCCTGACAATAAATATATCAGGACGAAGAATGTGGATCATAGATTATGGAGAAGTTTTGACAGTGCATACACTTTGAGTCAAAATATGTAAATCTAGTGATTCACATTCTTCGTCTTGATATATATATTGTCAGAACGAACTGATAATAAAAAATCTGTATATATATATATATATATATTTATATACAAGTGTGTTAGTTGTTACCTACAAGCAATACTTTTGAAGGTGTGAAAAAAGATAGCATATATATAGAAAAAAATTTCCTCCATTTCTCATAAATCGTTCCACTTTATTCTGATGAGATTTGAGTGTTTTTTTTAAAGGCTATAAATTAAAGGAAGAGTATAGTATATACTTCCAAGTTAATAGTCTTTATGCCTAACAAGTTTAGGCAAGTTAATGTGATTTGTACAACACCTGCCAGTACTCTGGCTGGAGGGTTCGTTGTTCTGGTGGCCTTAATTACGTTGGGGAAATAATCAAGTCTACCTAATGCGTAATCCGTACATACAAAAGAGGAGCAATCCGTATATACAAATGAGGAGCGCTAGCTTCCATGCATCGGATGCACCCAGAGAACTTCTTTACCTTAAAGTTATACTACTGTATGTGCATATATATATATATATATGATATATCTATCTAATAAAATCATATCATCCATATATAAAATTAAAATTTTAACATATACATGATTGATTGTACATCGGGAGCATGGGAGGAAGTATGCAAAGGGTTAATGCGCAAATGACTCTTAAGGTTTGATAATTAATATTACATAAATATGATATTTTTGTCTAAACTTAATGAAATGTAAATATTTTATTGTCCAAAATAAATTGTAAAAATGCACATTATATTATGGTTTCTAACATTGTAGAATTAAGTTATTTGCAAGTTTAAATAATTTTTTGTGTACAAATTTAAATAATTGTTTATGTATAAATTTTACAATCGTATTTCATATTCTTGATTAGTCCATTTTTGAGTTGGTGTCATCTTATTATTAAAAAAATAAATAAACAAATACTTTCATCAAAAATTATATAAAGAGGAGTGCTAGAATCACTCTCTCAACTCACTCTCTCAACCTACTATTTCTTCTCCTTTTGACACTTATCCATTATTTACTTTTTTGAAATAAATTTTAAAGTCATCATTAATGAATTGTTTTTACATGTTATTTATAATTCAAACCACCATATCTTCCCAAATTGCCCTTTTTTTACACTTAATTGTCATAGTCCTTTTCTTAAATATTATTATTTTATATACCTCTTTTTTATTTTCTAAAATTTCATAACAAACATAGTTTATACTTGAAAAATTATCATTTTTGTCTATATTATCATAAGTTCATCATATTTTATAAAGTGATTATTTTTATGCAATTTGAAAAATATAATTAAAAAATAAATAAAAATTTCATTAATAATATAAAAACTCAAATATATTAAAAAAACGCAAGATGTCAATGTTTATTGTATTTTAATAACTTAAATGTTGTTAATAATATATCTGCTATTTTTTTAAAATAAATATAAAATAGATTTAATAAATATTATTCAACTCATTTTACCTTTAAAGATTTTTTCTCACATATTTGGAAATGACAATTTGATTAAAAAAAGAGGGCAATTTGGGAAGATGTGGATGATTTGAATTTTAAATAACATGCAAAAATAATTCATTAATGATGGCTCTTAAAATTTCTTTCTAAAAGTCAATATAGGACAAGTGTCAAAAGAAGAAAAGATAGTGGGTTGAGAGTAGAGATGCACATTTTACCCAGGAGGCCCAATTCCCCGTGTCTCCATCCCCATTTGGGGGTTTTTTTTTTGAAAAAAAAATGGGGAAATGGGGAGGGATGGGGATGAAAATTATCCCCAAATTGAAATGGGGATGGGGATGGGGATGGGGGGGACCCCTCCCCATCCCCATTTCCCCATTTTCTCCACAATTATATTGAAATGAGGATGGGGATGGGGGGGAGGTCCCCCATCCCCATTTTCCCCAAACATATATAAATATAATTATAATATATATTTTTAATTTTGTTTTAATTCTTTGAAAACCCTAACTCTCTAAGTATATATACACATTTTGTATAAAATGGACTAATGAATTTTATTTTGCATTTGTAATGAAATGTTTATTTTTTTCAGTTTAATTTGTAGTTTCTAGTCAAATGGGGAAATGGGGGAATGGGGGAAACAGGAAAATAGGGAAAAACGGGGAAAATGGGGAATTGGGAATTGGGAATGGGGATGGATATAGGCCCCCAAAATTCCCCATCCTCATTTTCCCCAAATGGGGAAATGGGGGGGGTATGGGGGAAGGGTATGGGAAGTGGGGATGGGGATGGGGATGGGGATGGGGGGACCTATATCCATCCACATTCCCCAAACGTACATCTCTAGTTGAGAGAGTGTATCTAGCACTCCTCTTACATAAAAGGTATTTTATTCTTAATCAATGGTTCGCACGTCTTACCCTGATTTTATTATATTAGTGTGCATTGATGAAGAAAATTACTAAAGTTTTTTCCTCCATACACACTGGATTTAATAAATTTAGTGTAAGAGTTTATAAACCATTAATTAAGAATTATAATATATTGAGTAAACAAAATTAGATAAATCTATATTCTATATATATAATTTAGTTCGGACGGTAAATATTTCTTGGGTTCACCCGATCCGGAATATATATATACGGAAGACTTTTAATCCTCGCAATTAATAATGACTATAGGAAGTCATAAGGAAGAGGAAGAATTAAAAACATTGTCAGTATGCATGTTCACATATTCCACCCAAGAGCCAAGAGAGATTTCAATCTTATTTAAAGAATCATTTAATTAATTGGTAAATTTCTAATGAGTTTCTACGGTTTTGGATAAAAGTAGTGGAATGCATCGAACACAAGTTTGAGGTCATGATTTTGACCTGGAGGGAAATTTCCAGCTAACAGTATATGAAATGGAATTTTTTTTTAATTTCCAACAAATTCCACTTTACTATATTATTACTTTTTTAGGGCTAACTTGTAATTATCTAACACTCCAAACCGACACAATTAAGTAAGACAACCTTTTTTATAATTTTTTTTTTTTTCCTTTCTTGGTCTGATAAGTAGGGGTAGACATGAATTGGTTCAGTTCGGTTCGGTTTTGACCAAAATTGTATTGACCCGACATATTTTCGGTTTTTGAAAATGTTAATCGATTTGAACCGTTTTGAGTCTGAAAACTAAAATTGAACTTAACACATTTATCTCACTTCAGTTCAATTTGAATTTGGTTCAGTTCGGTTTTAGACCTATTGAGCTTTAAAAGTTTTTTTTTTATATGTTTTTTTAATTTTTTGGGCTTTTATTAAGCTTTTTTTTTTTTTTTGACATTTGGACTTAAACTTTTTAAAGAAAACATAAGAAGAAAACATAAGAGTGATGATATTTGAACCTCTCAAAAACGTTATGTACACCCCAAATTAATACATTTTTAAAATTTCAATATTACCCTTGATTAAAATGACTAAAATGACTAGATAGTTTGTAAGTATACCCACAAATTATTAAACAAATTTTTTTGTGTGAATTATATTAACCGGTTTCCTATTGTTTGTTTGATTTTTACCCATAAAACTCTTTCTATTTTCTCAAACCCTAACTTCTTCTCTAAATACTAATTGAAATCATCTGCATGTTGCAGCACTGATCGGAAGATAATCATGAATTCGAAAAGTCTCCTAAACAACCCACAGTATTATGATAAAAAGGAGAGAAAAAATTATAGACCTCTACCCCTTGCACACAATGTCGACACATGCATAGCAATAATTGTGCATTATACACACTATCAAATACATAGCAATGACATTGATTGTTTGCTTTGTTTCTATGTATGGCATTTTACATAATTACATTGCACATTGTAGTCTGTATATGTGTTTTCTGGGCACAGTGTATATGTCCGCCAACCTCCCGTTTGGCAGCAAAGGCAATTTTCTGTTTTTTTTTTTTTTTTAATTTTTTTTTTTTATTATTGTATTATCTTCTTTAGTATAATTTATGTATTTAAGAGTTAGTTTTTTTTTTTTTTAAAGAAAATAAGAAATAAAATAACAAATTTTTAAATAATAATAAAATAGGTGTAGGTGGGGCGTAGTGACAAAAATATAATACAATAGAAATAAAGGAAGAGTATTTTTGCCATTAAGTGGGATTTAATTACAAAATATATATTTTTAAATTTTTTAATGGGGTGTATTTATGAGAGGGGTGTATATACAATTTTTAAGGGGTGTAAATAATTTCACTCAAAACATAATCTATAAAAAATAATTTAAACAAAATACAACCCAATTTTCAATCCAAATCTAAAATTTCAATTATATTCGGTCTACATACTCATTCAAAATATAAAATCTTCATGATTTCTATAAAATAAAAGTCCAAAAATGCAATACATAATTTAGTCAAAAATAAAACATCATCAACAAACAGTCCATAATAAACTTAAACTCTACAAAATAATTTATTAAGACAATTCGGTTTATTCGATTTTAAGCTATAAACCGAACCAAACACCTTTTTCGGCTCGATTCAATTCGGTTTCAATTTTTGTGCCCACCCCTACTGATAAGGAAAACTAGATGTGTTTCTTCATATGGAAGAGAAGAAAAGTAAGAAAAGTGAGAAAACAATATATAGAATCCTTCTTTCTGGGAAAGAACTATACATTGAATATCACACTTTTGCTTTCAAATGGATGTAATTTTGTGAAAATGGTGGGAAATGTTAGTATTTTTATGTTGAATTTTGAGAGTATCACTAAATTAATAAGTAAGTTTAAATGGCATCAATGGACTAAAATACCCTTATCCCCTTTTTTTTTATTACGTTTGTACCATTTTTAGGGTTTTTTTTTTTTTTTTTTTCAAAAACCTCCATTGATGTAAGACCAATGGAGGTCCCAATGAAGAAGATGACCAAAAATAATTGAAAATTTTCATTTTTCTTAATAAATCTCGAAAATTACAAATATAGCTAATAAGTCTTGGAAACTACTTGAAAAGCTCAAAATTTACCTGAAAAGTCTCGAAATTTAGAAACTAGGTCTCGGAAATACAAAATAGGTCTTGGAAACACAAAAATATGTCTAAAAAAAAAAACACGAGACTTATTTTTGTGAGTGTGTTTTAAAGGTATTTTTGTCAGATCCACACTTTAGATACTAATAAAACTTAAATTATTAAGCTGGTAATAGTCTTAAAACTTAATCTTTAAAGAGTGATATTAAAATTTTTGAATCCACGTGATTTTTGGGTAATTTGGATTTAAATGAGATTCATAATAGTTCTAACTTGTATGAAAACTAAGGAAGTTTTTTTGAGGCCCATTGTCATTTTAGTTTAAGTTATGCTAAATGTACCTCAATCTTTTTTACACATTCTATTTATTTGGATTTAGAAAATATTTTGGGTATGTTTAGTAACCATAATTCACTTGGCTTGGGTTTGAAGAGAAACTTCATTGCTACATGATCGGTGAACAAAAGCTTGAGGCTTAATATATCTATTCGGAACTAACAAATTAAACCCTTTTTTTTTTTTTTTTTTTTTTTTTTTTTTTTTAGATTTAAATTATATATGTTGTTAGGGGTTTTCTCCACAATGGTCGAAGTCAAGACTTATAGAGTTATATAGTCATGGCATAAACAAGTAAATGTTAGTCTTTAACTACACAATATCCCATTTTAAGAATAAATCTGAGATTCAATGGGTCAAAATGAACAATACTTTATAGATTGTGAATTTGTGCATACACAAAGCGAAATTTTAATGTCAATAATTGGCTCTAGAAAATGGCCCCAAGAAAATATATCGGTTGAAGTTAAGACCATCCTTTATATAAATAAACAAATGTTAAAACTGTAAAAGCCCAATGGGTTAAAGTCTACATTACCTCATAGAAGGCGACCTATACATACACGATATGAAATTTTGGTGTTCACGGTATCCATGTAAAAGATGTCAATGAAATTGTTTTAAATTTAATTCATAAACAACTTTTAAATTTCTAAAAAGTTATTGTTTTTTTTTTTTTTAAATATTCTTTAACTAACTATAAGGTCAAAAATTTCAATAAATGTTATCTAAAGAAAATACATTTTCTTTTATTATAAGTTTATTGCAACTAGCTAGATTGATATGATTAAAATGATTAAAATCCTATTAATTAACATGTCAAAATCAGTATTATTATATATATATTTGAAGATAAAATCAACTGTTTACAAAATGCATATATATATAGTTTAACTTGAATATCCCTTTCAGGTGATATTGATGTCTCCATTCTCCACTATGAGATTCTACAAGATAGACCGGTTTTGCTTGGCAACTCAGCTCATGCAAAACTGAGTTCAAAATTGATTTAATT
The DNA here is from genome assembly GCA_954870605.1 of Acer campestre. Classification (NCBI taxonomy): domain Eukaryota; kingdom Viridiplantae; phylum Streptophyta; class Magnoliopsida; order Sapindales; family Sapindaceae; genus Acer; species Acer campestre. The sequence goes on from OX940800.1 coordinate 4,141,448, forward strand.
TTCTCAATGAAGCTTTCCATATATCCATTCCACATTACTGTATATTGTATTTGGATTCAGCACAGTATTCGTGTATATATATATATATATATAACAAGCTTTCATATTTACAGTCAAAATGAGTCCAAATTACGAAACTTAACTGTCTTAGTTGAAAATATTTTGGTTGTGTAAATTTCACTTGGCTTGTGTTTGAATAGAAATTTCATTGGAACCTGATTGGTAAACAAAAGCTTGATTTGTTTGGAACAAACAAACTTTGTTTCTGTTTCTGTTTTTGTTTTTGTTTTTGTTTTTGTTTTAAGATTTAATTTATATATGTTGTTTGGGGTTTTCTCCACAATGGTTGAAGTCAAGACTTATAGAGTTATATAGTCATGGCATAAACGAGTAAATGTTCGTCTTTAACTACACAAATCCCCTTTTAAGAATAAAATCGTGAGGTTCAATAGGTCAAAACGAACAATACTTTATAGGTTGTGGAATTGTGCTTACAAAACACAAAATTTTAATTGTCAACAATTGGCGCTAGAAAATAGGCCCCAAGAAATATATTGGTTGAAGTTAAGACCAGCCGTTGTATAAATAAGCAAATGATAGTCCTTTTTAAGGATAAAATCGTAAAGGTCCAATAGGTCGAAGTGAACATTACCTCGTAGGTGGTGACCTATGTATACACTATACAAAATTTTGGCGTTCACGATGACCATGTGAAAGATGTCAATGAAATTATTTTAAATTTAATTCATAAACAACTGTTAAATTTCGGAAAGGTCATTGTATAAAATCTTCAATATTGTTTATTAGAATCCTTTCTATAGAGATGTTTTATGAAAAGAAAAATATATATATTCTTTAATTAACCATAAGGTCAGAAAGTTCAATAAATGTTATCTAAAAATGAAATACATTTCCTTTCATTTTTTTTTTTTTATCAACATTTTCTTTTATTATAAGTTTATTGTAACTAGCTGGATTGAATGATTGACATGATTAAAATGATTAAAATCCTATTAATTAAAATGTCAAAATCGTCAGTAATATTATATATATATATTTGAAGATAAAATCCACTGTTTATAAAATCCATAGTTTAACTTGAATATCCCTTTCAGTTGATATTGATGTCTCCACTCTCCACAATGAGACTGTACAAAGATATAGACCGCCATTGCTTGGCAACTCAGCCATATGAGGACGAGTGGCTCAACTCAACTCATGCAAAACTGAGTTCAAATTGATTTTATTTTCATCAATTACGAAGACGTGTTAAATTTTGATACATATATATCAAAATCGTAACAATGGTACATGTGTTCCACTGTGATCTTATCGTCTGTCAAATCTCGATACATGCATATTAAAATCGTAACAAGGTATATGTCTTCCGTTGTGATCTTTATACGTGTTAAATTTTAATACATACATATTCGTGCATGTGTGTCATTCTGTAACGCAATTTATTATCCGACCAGAGAAAAAAAGGTCACTGCATTGAGTCAACAACGAGGATAGGCATGAGAGACAGTGAGGTCCAATCAAGTGGACACGTGTCAATTACACCTGCACCAGATGCGGCGAAGTGGAACTGTTTCGTCGTTTTGTCTTCTTCAAAAGATCATCATCATATCAGAATCAGAAGATAGGATTTGCTTTGCTTTATTTTTTTGTTTTTTTTTTTTTTCATTTTTAATATTTGATTGCATTGTGAATTTGTGCGGCTACGTACATTCATTTTATAGATACACACAACACCTTATTAGCTGACACGTAGCATGCTCTAGTGTGACTTGATAGGACAAGTGTTTATCACTCATTAAAAATAATTACTCGTGTTCTTGTAATGAATTTTTTTTATTATTTATTTATTTTTATTTTTTTGTATTATGAAACTTCTCCTTAAATTAAACTCCAAGTCTCCAACAGAAACCTAATTTTGAAAACCAGATTTGATGCCAACTAAATGCAGTTTGCACTCTGAATGCTGATGCTCTGTTTTTGTTGTGGTCTTGCTCTGTTTGTAGGTGTCTTTGTTTTGGGCAAGGCTTGTCTTGTTGCCTCTTGTCAGTTTCCTGTTTTAGTTTGCTTGGTTAGGTTGTTGCCCTTCCGTTAAATAAAATTGTACAGTTCAAAAAAAATATATATATATATGAATACTTATTACAAATGCTTAAAAAATATATATATGAGTCCTTAAAATTTCTAATATATACATATGAGAATAAATTTTGACACCGAATGCTTACACCAAACATGCATTTGAATTCGGGTCGAGGTTTATCAGGACCTACCCAGTTATCTACTCTCAGTGGCAGAACCAGGAATACGAAAACACATTATTTTTAATGAAGTATCCATTTTTTTTTTCATGTTTTTTTTTTTAAAAAAATTTTCTTATTAAAACTAGATAAAAAAATTAATATCAATTTTAAATATTTATTGAGTCAATCAAAAAAATAGTTATGCAACATGCCATGTGAAAGTAGACAGTCCTGTTAACAATGTCTAATTTTGTTTTTACTACATCAGTTTAAGGTTGAATATACACAGCTGCATTGGATAAAGATTTATTAACAAAATGTTTATTAATCCCACGTGTCATCTCTTTTTTCACAAGCCACCATTGTATTGGAGATGCTCTTAATGTATTGTCTTTATTATCTTTTTTTTTTTAATGGCAGTTTCAACAAGTATATTCTTTCTTACTCTGTTCAACCAAATAATATAAGCAAAAAATCGTACATTTTTCCAAGAATGCTCCAGCATCAAATGTATCACCGATTGTCGTGTCGACATCTCCAGGAAAGTATCCATAGAGAATATGAAAATTCAGTGTCATATAAAGCGACGCTGAAAATTATTATAATAGCATCCAAGAGCGATCTAGCTAGAATATACATATCAAAATGTCGCCATGATAATATCACTATTCACAAAATGGGTCCACTAAATTAAAAACGACAGACAGACAAATCTATTTGCTATATAGACATCTTTAGTTTTTATTAAGGATTCTCTCTTATTAATCTCTAATTACAAAAGTTCAAAACCCTAATTTTATCTTATATAAATATAATACCCTTCTCTTCTCTTCTCTTCTTCTAATCCTCTCTACTACAAGCATTCACAGACACGTATTCATAAATTTTCACCATCAACAAAATAAAAACAGAGCCATGTCTCTTGCTTATTGTGTGAAGCAGAACAAGCCGTGCATGCGTAATCAATTCCTTACAGGTAGTAATCCAATAAATACCCGATAACAGCAATCCAATAAGTACTGGTAGCAATCGATGATTCCGTATGGAAAATCCTATGAGTTAAAGATTAGTGAATTATTTTCGGTGGTGGTGATCCAAACCAGAGCAGAGAGAATAGGTAGCCTATCATGATAGGGTTGGCTACATGTGATTTTGATCCGGTCATAAATTTAAAAATTTATCTACATTATACATTCGAATCAGCTCAACACTATCTACATAATACATTATAAAAATTTTAAAAACTTTATTTCTTTACCTTTTCAGCTCAACACTATCTACATTTATAATTATTTATACATATACTGTCCAAAGTTAGCTTTTTCTTTCTTTCTTTCTTCTTTTTAATTTTCATACATTTAAAAATTAATGTTGCAAAATTTGAGTCCCCAATCTCACTAATAGGACTGATTCTAAATGATCACATATATTTAAGTGGAGAATGATATGGCCAAATTGGAAGTTAAACATATTCATGATATTCAATAAATTAGTTAATATGAAAATTTATATTTTGATGGGATTCGAATGATTTTTTTAAAGGCTGTAAATTAAAGGAAGAGTATAGTATATACTACCAAGTTAATGGTCTTTAATTAGGCCTAACAAGTTTAGGCAAGTTAATGTGATTTGTACAACATTACTCTAGGTCTCTAGCTGGAGGGTTCGTTGTTCTAGTGGTCTTAATTACAGTGGGGAAATGTTCAAGTCTGCCTAACGCGTAATCCGTATATACAAAAGAGAAGCTTCCAAGCATCGGATGCATCCAGAGAACTTCAATACCTTAGAATTATATTATATGTACATCAATCTAATAAAATCATATATATAAAATTAAAATTTTAGTAGATAGATATGATTAATTTTTTTATTGGAAGTATATATACACAGAAAAGTAAGAAAAGTGAGAAAACAATATATAGAATCCTTCTTTTTGGGAAAGAAATATATATCGAATATCACACTTTTGCTTTCAAATGGATGTTTTTTTTTTGGGGGGTAATTTGGATTTTTTTTTTTTTTTTTTGGGTAATTTATATATATATATATATATATATATATGTTGTTAGGGGTTTTCTCCACAATGGTCGAAGTCAAGGCTTATAGAGTTATATAATCATGGCATAAACAAGTAAATGTTAGTCTTTAACTACACAATATATCTCCTTTTAAGAACAAAATCATGATCAGGTTCAATAGGTCAAGACGGACAATACTCTATAGGTAGTGGAATTGTACATACACAAAGCTAAATTTTAATATCAATAAATGGCGCTAGAAAATAGGCCCCAAGAAAATATATCGGTTGAAGTTAAGACCGACCGTTGTATAAATAAGCAAATGATAGTCTTGAGTACTCAACGAGTGCTCTTTTAATGATAAAACCGTAAAGGCCCAATGGGTCGAAGTGAACATTACTTTAATGTAGGTGGTGATCTATGCATACACGGTACGAAATTTTGGCGTTCACGGTATCCATGTAAAGGATGTCAATGAAATTGTTTTAAATTTAATTCATGAATAATTTTTAAATTTCTAAAAGGTTATTGTATAAAATCTTCAATGTTTATTAGAAACCTTTCTATAGAGATGTTTTATGAAAAGAAGAAAAAAAAAAATCTTTAATTAACCATAAGGTCAAAATTTTCAATAAATGTCATGTAAAAATAAAATACATTTCCTTTCATTAGGGTCATCAACATTTTTTTTTTTTTTTTTTTTAACTGCAATTTTATTCAACAAACCAGAGCCAGGAAGGCCAAGGAACCAACAACAAGAGAAAAACAAAGCGAAACAGGGGGCAAAAACAAAGGAACGCCTGCCAACACTCACAAAGCAAAACAGAGAGCCCACTCAAACAGACAACATTTTCTTTTATTAATTAACATGTCAAAATCAGTAATATTATATATATATATATATATTTGAAGATAAAATCCACTGTTTATAAAATCCATATAAATAGTTTAACTTGAATATCCCTTTCAGTTGATATTGATGTCTCCACTCTCCACAATGAGATTGTACAAGATATAGACCGGCATTGCTTGGCAACTCAGCCTTATGAGAGCATCCACATTGGTTGCAAAATGAGACCCACTTTTACAAGACTCATTTTGGGTTTGATGAAATTGAGCCACATTGGTTGCAAATGGGATCCAAAAAACAAGAGCAAAAAGTGGGCTCCACAAGACTAGACCCAAATTGGGTTCTTGGAACCCAATTTGGGTCTTACCCAATGATTGGGGTTGGGTTCCCAACCCTCTCCAATCATTGGGTTGGACCTTTTTAAAAAAAATAATATATATTTATATATATATAATTTAAATTAAAATATATAATTATTAATTTCAAAAATATATATATATATATAATGAAAAAAAATATATAAATTTAATATTTATATTTCAATTATTTAAATTTAAATATATTAAAAAAGTAATGAAACCGAACAGTTGGAACCGATGAAACCGAAATCGGAAGCGGAACTAAACCGTCGGAACCGTTGAAAACCGGACCAAAACTGAAACCGAACCGTCGGAACCGCCAAACCCGAACCGTTGGAACCGCTAGACTCGAACCGTCGGAACCGCTAGACTCGAACCGTCGGAACCGCTAGACTCGAACCGTCGGAACACCAGACCCGAACCGGCGGAACCGCTAAAATTGGACCGGATCGGACCGGAATCGGAACCGGAACCGAAATCGGAATCGGAACCGAACCTTCAAAACCGGAAACGAAACCGGAACCGGAACCGAAACCAGAATCGAACCTTTAAAACTGGAATCGGACCTTTAAAACCGGAATCGGAGCCGATTTTGAAGGTTCAGAACCGAAACCGACGCCATGTCTAATCGTATACAATATTTTGTTTTAAATATTTATTTTTATTATTGATGTAATTCGGTTGTGATAATTTTAAATTAATAATTTTTTTAAAATGAATTATAATTTGTTAAATAATTGTTGATAGTGTTGATATTTAAAATATATTATATAATTTCTTTATTAATATATATATATATATAATATTTTAAAGAAGAGTAATGATTGTTTGGAAAAAAGTAAAAAAATGGATCTATTTTTTTTTATTTTTAATTTTGCCCCATTATGGGGAAAATGGATCCAAATAAAAGAGACCTAAATGGGAAGACCCATTATTTAAAAACAAGACCACTTTTGATGATGTGGCAATAAGTGGGTCTTGTTTTTCAGAGCTACCAATGTGGATGCTCTGAGGACGAGTGGCTCAACTCAAGTCATGCAAAACTGAGTTCAAAATTGATTTCATTTTCATCAATTACAAGGGAAAAAAAAAAAAAAAAAAAACTTGAGTGCATGTAGAGAGCATTGTGATCTTACGAATTTGATACATATCAAAAATCTTAACCATGGTACATGTGTTCCGTTGTGATCTTATCGTGTGTCAAATTTCGATACATGTATATTAAAATCGTAACAAGGAATGCATATGTGTATGAGTGTATCGTGCTGGAAAGCAATATATTATCCAACCAGAGAAAAAAGGTCACTGCATACACAGTCTTATCAGAGTCACAACGGGATAGGCATGAGACTGCGAGGTCCAATCAAGTGGAGACATATCAAACACCTGGACCAGATGCGGCGAAGTGGAGCTGTTTAGTCGTTTTGCCCCCCACTCCACACACAGTCACAGTGTCACACACTTATATATATATATCATGTATATATCAATACAGTCTTTCTATTGTCATCAGGAGGAAGAATGTGGACCATAGATTATAGTGAAGTTTTGATAAGGGCATATACTTTAAATCAAAGTATGTAAATCTAGTGATCTATCTTTTTCATCATAATATATTTATTATCAGGATAAACTGACAATAGAAAATCTATATATTAATAATCTATTATCATTACTGCTTTTGAAAAACAGTTTTCTAAAAGAAATAAATAATAGATTCTAAACATTAGTGTTAGGAAGTTAAAAGTAACCAAAATCACTTTTTCAGAATTTTACTAAATACTCTAGATCCAGTTCAGAATCACTTTTAACTCTAAAAACAGTTCAATCACGAAGCATTCTCAAACTGGGGCATTGTGTATAAATGCTGTATCGCAATATATTATCCAACCAAAGAAAAAAGGTCACTGCATGCTAACACAACCTTAGCAGAGCTACAACGAGAGGATAAGCATGGGACAGCTCCCAATGAAGTGGACGTACACGTATCAGTTACACCTGGACCAGAAGCGGCGAAGTGGAGCTGTTTCGTCATTTTGTCTTCTTCCAAAGGTCATAATCAACAATTCGACATCATCATATGACAGACATATGATATCCAGAAGATAGGATTTGCAGATTTTGCTTTGCTTTATTTTTTGTTTTTTCACTTTTAATAATTATTGTATTTTGAATTTGTGCAGCTAATTACATTCATTATAATTAATACACACAAGTACACAACACCTTATTAGCTGACACGTAGCATGAGCTTCTGTAGTACTGTGACTTGATAAGACAAGTGTTTATCACTCGTAAAACATAATTACTCGTGTTCTAATTGTAATGAATTTGCCTTTTTTTTAATGAATTAAATTAACTTCTAAAATTAAACTCCAAATCTCCAACAAATATAAAGCCTAATTTTGAAAACCAGATTAATTTGATGCCAACTAAATGCAGTTTGCAGTCTGAATGAAAGGGATTTGAATATCGTTTAAAGATCATTTCGATCTCGGATGATATAACAGAATTACCTCATCGTGCAACATAAGGGATAATTATTTTGATAGACATCAATTTATGTGTATATTATCAAAATAACCTGCCATTAGATTGAAATTAGTTTCAAAATGATCATTTTTTACGAACACTGTGACATTAACAGACTGTTCTATTAAAATCCGTTAACTTCCGGTTAAATGAGTGACATTTTGGTAAATAAGAGATAATATTCCATCACAAAATTTATTTTACATTTAAAAAAAAATTAAAATTATTTATCTCTTAATTATTTGACAAAAAATATCCATTTATCTTGTTCAAAAATCTTTACCTAACAACATTCAAATTTCATAACGAAATTGAAAAACAACACCCAAACTCAACGTTCTAGGTTAAAACTCAAGCATCCACAACTCTCAACGAAATAACAAATCCAATCCAAATTCCAAATAGATTAGAAAATCGCACAACAACAACAAAATCCTAAATCGAGACAATGAAAAAAATATAAAACCTCATAATTTACCGAAAAAAAATAAATTCTTCATACATATCCGTAAAATATATAATATAGAAATCCCAACACTAATATGGGAGGAGAGGTGCACTATACATGTGCTAATATCGATGTTGTGAACTTAAGATTAGGTTATTAATATGTATAGAAATTAGAGTAACAAACTATAAATTGGTAAATAAATTGAAATATAATGGAATTCATCTGCTAATAAAGTGTTTTTTTTTTTTTTTTCCTTTCCGACAGGAGCATTTAAAAGAGGTATTCATAGTATATTATATCACAAATCTTATAAAAATTTATTATAAAGAATAGGGTATGTTTGGTTAGGCTTTTGAAAATTCTTTATTCGCAGAAGGTCTACTTATAGTCAGTGTTCTAGTAAACGCTAGGCGCTAGTCGGGCGGCGGACCAGCGCCTAGCCCCTAGGCGGATTTCTAAGTGACCGATTTTTTTTTTCCTACTTATAAAACCAATAATAATAACATAATATTTCATAATTTCATAATATTCATAATTTCATAATTATTTAATTTCAAATTTCATGAAATATTATTAAATTTGTTTTTATAATTTTTGTTTAAATATATACATATTTGAAATACCCATAATAACCTCATTAGAATAAAATATATATATATTCGGTGCACTACTAAGAGCATCTTCAATACAAACGTGGTTTGTGAAAAAAAAAAGATGCCACGTAGGATAAATAGACGTTATATAAATAATTGTGTCTCCAATGCAACCGTGCATATTCATCCTTAAGCTGACGTGGCAAAAAAAAATAGACATTATCAACATGACCGTCCACTTTCAAACAGTCTGTTGCACTGCTATTTTTTAGGTTGACTAAACAAACATTTAAAACTAACATTAATTTTTTTATATATTTTTGGTAAGGAAATAAAAAAAAATTATAAAAAAAAAATGGACACGTCATTAAAAAAATTGTGTTTTAGACAGAAGCATTGGAGACCAAATTTTAAATTGATTATCTATCAAGTCTATTTTTATGTCATATAGAAAGCAAGCTTCTTGACATTGTTGTCATATCAATAATTATTAGTATGCAAACCACTTTTGCATTAGAGATGCTCTAACCTCCTCTCTAAACTTTCTAGTTTTTACTTTTTAATATAATAAAAATATAAAATAAACATATGGTGTACACAAAGCAACAAAGGTTGGTCATTGGTAATGGTGAGTTGATTTCAGGCCACATCTCTCTTGTCTTTCACTCTTTTGCAAACCTCATCTCTCTCACTTTCTCCTTCCTAATTTTCTTGTTTCTTCTACTTTCTTCTCATTTCTTCTACTTTGCTTCACACCATGACACCAGAAAGCTAAAATCGCTAATCCATTCTTCTTGTTTCTTCTACTTTCTTCTCGTTTCTTCTACGTTGACTCACTGATTCTTCTCCTTCTTGAGTTGAGAGAACCGAAGAGAATCAAAGACTCGAAGTCGATTTGGACCTTTGGTTTTGCGAATTGCGATTGAAAGGGAATAATGGAATTAGGGATTTCTGATTTGTGTTTGGCATTTGCAATTGAAAAGTTGAAAGTGGATTTTGGGAAAATTGAAAAGAAGACGAAACGACAACGTTTTGCAGTTTTTAAACTTCATACTCAAATCTCTCTAGGCGGAGTCAAAGCTCTAGGCGGAGTCAACGGCTTTGACTCCGCCCGGATCCGATTACTTGGTCTGAACCGAGTTAGGCGGTCGATTTCTGAGTGATGACCGTTGACCTTTGACTTTCTGTTGACCGACTTTTTCCGACGATTTTGGCCAACTCGAGACGGCCGACCGCAGCACAGCGTCTGGGCGGCTGCCCAGACCGTTTTTTCGAACACTGCTTATAGTAAATCTGATTGAAATAGAGCTTTTGAAAAAAAAAAATATAGTTGTTTGGTTGGTAATTAAAAAAACACTTTTATAACAGTAGACCGTTTGATTGTAAAATTTCAAAAAGTCTATTAAGATATTAAATTACTAAAAAGGACATATTATCTACTCACTCTAAAAAAAAATTGAACTTAAAAGATTTTCTACATGTTAACTACATTTTCTATTGCATAGTAAAAATAAAATTCAAAATTTTCACCATACAAACTTAAAAGATTAAAAAAATATAACTAGAAAATATTAAATTTTCAACAAAGTTGAAGCATTGTCAACAATTAAACAAAAGGAAAATGATCAATATCTCATACAAGGGTAAAAAGTTAAATGGAAAAAAATTATAATTCAAAATAACATAAGTTATCATCGAAGCATAAGAAAGTCGCAATACTATCACGTTCTTTTTTGGGAAACTGCAGGATTTATTACCAAAGCCAAGAATGGCCAGCCGAACTACAAGAAACATAATCCAAAATCAAAAACGCCATGTAAAAGCTCTCAACAGGCAGAGCAAACAAAACCCAAGCAACCCCAAACAGGCACCCATACGAGAAAACAACTAATAGCACACTAGCACACGAGTGAAAGCAAAAAAACAGCACACAAACAAATGTCAACCGCAAAGGCAAAAATGTAGAAAAAAGAGGCGCAAAACAAAAGCAAAGCCACTAATCAAAACTTTTGACAAAAACATGACAGTATTGTAAAACTTTTGACAAAAAAAATAAAGTAATCAAAAGCATTAAAAAGAAAAAAAAAATTGAATCAAAGCCAGTAGAACAAACATAAAGATAAACAAATAAACTATAAAAATAATAATGAAGAAAAATTATACATACTGTTCTTCTAGTATGTGTAGAACACAGAAATAGTCTATCAGTAGAGAGCAAAGAATAAAGAATATAAATAGGTTATCGGGTTTTATTTTAGTAAGGGTATTCCATGTCAATAATAATAAATTAGGGATATATAGGTCATATATTTCTTTTTTAAAAAGGTCTATTTCGAAAAGCTCCTAGAGAGGAGTTTTTGCCTTGTAGAGGTTTAAACTCTGCTAGCCTCTACTAAATTTAAAATAGACAATTTCAAAAGCTCAACCAAACAACTCTAAAAAACGGAAGTAGAGGTTCGTAGACCTTTTGAGCCAGTAGAAAGCCCAACCAAAAAAACACTAAATAGCTTTGAAGAGTTTTAAATAAAGTTTAAAAACTCTAATTTGAATAAGTGCAATAAAAATAAAAATAAATAAATAAAAACTCTTTTAATAAATGTAATTTATTATATAGAATCTAACTCTCCATGTAGAGAAATATCTAACGTATATAATTTCTATTAACTATATAAAAAGAGGGAGTTGTCAGTTAAATTATAGCGCGCCGCCCCCCCCCCCCCCCCCCCCCCCCCCCCCCCCCCCACAACGATTTTGTTTTAATTTGTCTGTCTTTTTATTTATTTTTTTTCTTTTAAAGTACAATTACAAATACAACCCTAAAAGTTTATATAATTACTTAATAGATAGGTTTTAGTAAGATTTTAACTATAACATCCCTTAAATTTGTTAGTAAATAGTAATATAAGTGTATATTTATTTTCATATGTAACGTGAAGGCTCTATCATAACTAATCTAATATAAAAATCAAATAAATTATATTATCTAAGAAAGTAATAAATTAGATTTCTTTTAATATTATATTTTTAGAATATACATTTATTGGATAAGTCTCGCTATGTCTTCTTGATCAGGAGTATCTTTATTTTTAATTAATACCATTTTCTTGTATCATATCATTAATGATATGTAAGAAGAAAAAAAAAAAAATTTAGCCCACCCTAATGTTTAATCTAGTTACATCCTTGTCGGTGGCTATCGACGATCCCGTATAGAATTTCCCGCACTGAAAAGTTATTATATATATATATATATAAAGAATTATATATAATACACATGGTAAAAGTGTGGTGATGTATATTAATATGTTATATATATATGTCTATAATGTGTGTATGTGAGAAAAAAATTAGTATTCATGGTATATATTTTTTACAAATCTTATAAAATTTTATCATAAAGAATAAATACCTTTGAAGAGTTTTAAAATAAGTTAAAAAAACTCTTTTAATAAGTTTTTTTTATAAAAAAAATAAACTCTTTTAATATATATATATATATTTAAACATAATAAATGTAATTTATTATATAGAATCTAACTCTCCATGTAGAGAAATTTTAAACGTATATAATTTATGGGTAGTGTTAACTCGTGCCCTAGAAGCATAAGTTAACAACTACTTTATTTCTATTAAAAGAAATAACAACACAGTTCAATTAATACATTTATTGTCTTATTACAATAAATAGGGCGCTTCTATTTCCTTTTATAGAAATAAAGTAATTGTTATCAACACTACCCATAATTTATATATTTAAAAATGCATGTTATCGTTAGATATTATTATTATTTTTTTAAGTTTTTTTCCATTGGTAGAATTCGAGTTACGATTTGGACGTCATTAGCCCAAACTCCAAGCTCGTCACCATTATAATATATACATGAAAATTTTCAAGTGTAGGAAATCCCGTATGAAATCGTCGATAGCTACAGGTAGCTATTAATGATCCCATATGGAATTTCCCGCACTGAAAAGTTATTTTTTATATATATATATGCATATATTTAAAAAGAAAAAAAAAATTATAATTTAAAACAGAAACTCTACAAACATATACCGAATTCGATACAATAATTATCTCAATATTTAGAACCAAAAAAAAAAAAAAAAACAGATTTCGATACAATGAGAAGATCAAATGTAGCTTGTAGGCTTCTAAACAGATTAAGACGTTCAAGATGATAAATATGAAATGTTCATCCCTGAAATGAGAAGAACTGGAGAACGTGTATTACTGTAATTATTTTTACTGCATGAACATAGAAGATTTTGAGGCCAGGTTCAATTGAGTGAAAGAAATTATAATAAAGCAACTACCACCATATCACAACAATTGTCAGGTCTTGTCATTTCTGTTCAATCGAACTTGGCCTGTATCTTGGGTTTGATTCACAATGGCTTTTCTTGTTAAGAGATGTGTATTTCCCCACCATTCGGATTCCAAATATTTTTGCACCAATTTGTGGCACTGTCATTCGCCCCTAGCTTGAAAGATACAGCACATTAGTACTGTCATAGAAGGTGTTAATAATTAGAGTTTAACTAGGAGTTTGAATCCATCTGATTTTTGCGGGGCTGTTTTATTTATTTTTTTATTAACAAAAATTAGTATTTGAATTTTAATAATTAAGTTTTAGACATTTCTTAGTTAAACCAACTCTAATTCAACGCAACCAAGATTATATGGATGATTAAATCAACCCACTAATAATTAAATAGTTTACCTTAAAACTTACCTATCCTAGAGAAAATTGTTTTAGTAGCTTTTTTTTAATTCTTACGGGAGAAAATTTTATTCAAAGACAATCAACCTGTCAAATCATCCAGGATATAAATTCCCAATGCCCAACAAAAATAGTTTTTAGTTTTTGTGTCCTTCTTTGTCTATAATATGTATCAATACATATAATATAGGATTAAAATCGAAACTAACCATATAAACAATGGAGTTTTTTTTTTTTTTTTTTTTTTTCAGTATTGGTGTTTTGATTGTTTTTATCAAACTTTCCAGTGATGAGACAAAAATACCTATAATGATTTCTCAATTAAATACAATTAAATACACTAGTTTTTTTTAATTAAACACATCGGTTTTCTTTAATTAAACACATCAATTTTCTCCAATTAAACATACCACATGTCTTCTTAAATTAAACACACTATTTTTTTTTTCAATTAAACACACTACTAGTTTTCATCAATTAAACACGCCACCAGTTTAATTTCTAGTGTGTTTAATTTGTGTGTTTAATTCCCAATGTGTTTAATCTGGTGCATAAGTAAATTTATCTTTTTAGTAAAAAGTTTGTAAAAACAATGAAAACACTAATTCCGAATAAAAATAGAAGTCATCTTAACATTTTATTTACTCTAGATATATATCAATGTCTTGTCTTTATTATATTTTTTTTATGATTTATTATATTTTTTTAATGGCTGTTTTACATCTGTCAAACTCTCATATTTTTCATGAAGGAAATGATGAGACTGTTGATTGTTTGGCATTTCATGAAATTTTTTACTAATATATTTTGTTGGAGCATTTTAAGGGTATTCTCAACATACGAGAATAACCAAAATTTGATTATTATTCCTAAAAACATTATTCAACAGAGTCATCAAAATGTAGTAATAACTTTAATCAATAGTCAAATTGCTTCTTCAATAATCAAATTTGAAGATTGACTTTCAATCACCAAATACAAACTTAATTCAAAATAACTATTGTTGTAATTTTAGAGTTTGTTTGGTTGAATTTTTGAAAAACCTATATTGATAAAAGATATACTTGTAGTAGATCTATTAGAAATAGAGTTTTTTTTAAAAAAATTATAATTGTTTGGTTGGTGGACTTTTTTTTAAAAAAAATGGTCTATTTAAAAAGCACATCTCCATGAGCTTTTACCTAGTACTAGAGGTTTAAATTATATTAGTCCCAACTCAATTTAAAATAGAATCTCAAAAGTCCAATTAAACAACTCTAAAAAACTCAAATAGAGGTTGATGGATCTTTTGAGGCAATAGAAAGCTCAACCAAACAAACAACAGTCTCATTTGTTGCTTTTTTTCTTCACCTTTTTTTTTTTTTTTTCCTGATCGCCTATGTATCTCATCATTGTTTAGACCCAAAAAATCTCAATCAGGTAAAATTCGTCTCTTAATTACGAATGGATTAATACCCATACCATATACCTTCTCTCGTATTTTATAGTTTTTTTTTTTTTTTTTTTTTTTTACCATGTTTGGCTAATATTAAATTGAAGACAATTTTTATTATGATTATGTAACAATGGTTGATTTTAGGGCAAAATGTTTATTAACTGAGATTTAATTCACCCAAAAAATAAAGAATTGATTTGATCAGTCTTACCAGATTAGTTATGAAAGAAACTCAAAGAGAAATCCATTATTTTGATGTGCATAGAATAAAAAGAGTATTTAATATCTTGAGATATGAGGTATATATAAATGTTACAGGTTTGTGAAATAAAAATGAGCAGAAATAGTGGAAAAAAAAATATGGCAGAAGTAGATTTTTGATTTAAATAAAATGTACTATTGTTAACTACTCAATCATCAGTTTTAACTATCCTTGAAAACAATCATTAAATGCAATGTGGTAACTTTTGATGATTCAAATTTACTTAATACCACTAAAGATGCTCTTACCGACTTACTAAAATTCATTGTTTAGACCTTTTACCATTTTGGTTGATTAGTTGGGATTTTAGTTTTATATTCCCCAATTTATTTTATTTTAAAAATAATCTTTAGATTGACATGGTAGATCCAAACCATTAATCAAATTATATGTACAGTGAGACACATTCAAGCATTAGAATATTAAAATAATAATAATAATAATAATAACTTAATTAATTAAGAAACATAAATATAATAGAGATAAATAAGAGCATCATATCAAGCAAGTTGTTATGAAATGATGTGAAAATTGATTTTTTTTATTTTTATTTTTATTTTTATTTTTGGTAGTTGACAGGAACGATGAATATTTATAATAGAAATTATATATTATTACTCGATTAATAATAAAAAAAAAAATGCTACACATGAGAGCGGACAATAAACCAAACATAAACTCATTAAATGCAATATACCAAAGAGGAATATTTTTATTCAACCTGACTGTGCATTTTGCAATCATGCATGCAGGGAAATTGGAAGTTAATAACTTAATTTTATTGTAATAAATAAATAGATAAATGTCTAAAATAATTTAGAATAGGACTATATAAAATTAAATTTCTTATTTTAATATGTAATATTCATCAATTTATTTACTCTAAATCCAAATGTAGAAAAGAGTAGTAGTTCTTTGCAACTGCTATGTCATTAATTATTATAATACGGTAAAAAAAAAAAAAATGTAATAATTATAAATGATTTATCATATTATTTAAAATAAATTTTGGATCGGTAAATATCTTCTTTCTTACTCTATTGAGTCTATCCAACCAAATAATATAAGCGGAAAATCGTTCATTTTTCCATGAAAGCTCCAGCATTAATGTATGATGTATCACCACTTGTCGTGTCAACATCTCCAGAAAAAACGAGTACTACTTTAATTTTTTTTTCAAAAAAAATATGGACCGTCAACTTGTTTTAGCTTTACACGAACCAAAAATTTATCATCACATATTACTTCAGTCGTATGCACATTTCCTTCCATACATGTAATGTATCCTGCTAATAGGAATAAATATCAATGCCATGTATGTGGTGCTTTGTTTCGATAGGTTTCGATAAATCTCCGACTCTAATCGAACAAAAAACATCCACAGAGAATATGCGGATTACCGCCTTTAATTCAGTGTATGCAACTTCACTGTCAAATTTATTTACAAAATGACACTGAAAATTATTATAATAGCATCTATTCGAATATGCGTACGTTCAAAAATGTCGACATGGTAACATTTCTATTCACAAAATGGGTCCACTAAATTAAAAACGACATAGACATCTATAATCTATATAGACAATCAGACATCTTTCGTTTTTATTAAGGATTCTCTCTCTTATTAATCTCTAGTTACAGAAGTTTAAAACCTAATTTTATCTTATATAATACCCTTCCCTTCCTTTCTCTTCTCTTCCTCTTCCTCTCTATCTACTACAAGCATTCACAGACACGTTACACGAATTTTTTTTTTTTTTTTTTGTTTTCACCATCAACAAATTTAAAAACAAGAGCCATGTCTCTTGCTTATTGTGTGAAGCAGAACAAGCCTTGCGTGCGTTGGGTTGAGAAATTTTTCAAAGACTGTCTCTGTAACATCAGTGACGATTTGTCTTTCGGTTTCGGGCTTATAAGTTTAGTGTGTTGGGGTGTCGCTGAAGTCCCTCAAATCATCACCAACTTCTACACAAAATCCAGCCATGGAGTCTCTCTTTCATTTCTACTAACTTGGATTGCTGGGTTCGTTTTCTTCTACTACACAAATATATATATATGTCCATTACGGGATTTTCCGTAAGGAATTGTCGACGATTCTATACGAGAAGTCCTGCACCTGGGAATTTTTGTATATATGTATATTAATTACAATAAGTTTGTTTTCTTATTTTTTTTATTTTATGCAGAGATATCTTCAATCTAGTGGGTTGTGTTCTTGAACCAGCAACGGTGAGTGAAACTAACCGACTCAGTGAGTTTTTGGTGGTGGTGGTCCAAACCAGAGCAGAGAGAATAGGTAGCCTATCATGATATGGTTGGCTACCTGTGATTTTGATCCGGTCATATCGGCCACTATCTCTGTTTTTTTTTTTTTTTTTTTCCTTATTTGGTATAATTATATATTAACTGCTGAGAATCAGCTTGTCCACTATTTTATTTTTAATTTTTTTCTGTTTTTATCCTCTCGATGTGTGCAGTTGCCCACCCAGTACTACACTGCTCTGGTAATTTCACGTGCTTCCTTTCTTTCTTTATTTCTTTGACTTTTCAGCTCATGACTATCTAAGTTTATAATTAATCAGATTTGAATCCCCTTGTTAATCTATTGTTTTTCCTAACCTTTTTAATGTACGTGATTGATTGTTATTAAGTGGTTGTAAATACCAATTATATCTTAATCACTCATTTATTATAATGTTTATATATCACGAGATTAAGTAAGGTCAGAAAAATATCATATCAGTAGAAATTCAAATTCTAATTAATTATACATCTAAAGATAGCTTTTTTATTTATTTCTTCTTTTTTATTGGAAGTTACAGATAGTCAAATCAATAAATTAGTTTATAGGTTTATATTCTCGATATGTCCTTTGATAGGTAAAGATTGGACATTAAAGTAATATTTTTTTTTTATATTTTTTTTATAAAAAAAATAGATTGGACATTAATTAGTTCAATGTTTCTTTCAAAAAAAAAAAAATGAGAAATTATTATTCTCCCCTATAGTTTTCCATATTCTCTATTTTCCCCCTTTAGTTTCAAAATTTTTTAAATTATCCCCTCCCATATATAAATACAATCAATTTTATCATATAAAAATAGGTATGGGAGGAGGGGAAATTGAAGAATTTTAAAACTAGAGGGGGGAGAATAGAGAATACAACAAACTATAGGGGAAGAATGATAATTACCCTAAAGTACGTAGAATTAGTATCGTATTGGGTCAAGTAGCATGTGGGTCGGTTCAGGCCCATGGATTGTTTCTTTTTAATTAATAAGGTAATTAGTTGAATGACAAAAATGGTTTGAGAAATAATTAATCTTGAATTACAGCTAATTATATTTAGTTTTGATTTTTCACAGCTATACACGATTAGCACAGTAGTACTAGTATTGCAAAGTATATACTATGATTACATCCACAAAAGGTGTAAAGGTCGACATGTCAAAAACAAGACAGAGGTATATATATATATTTTTTTCTTGCCATATATAAATACATTTATTTACACCGTATAATGTGGTTTAGTGTTAAAGACAGTTCATTCAATCTAATAATGAGCTATATTTGAGTTGCGCAACAGTAACCGTAGATGTTGTATTATATATATATATAATGATCCTTTATTTTAATTTCGGTAAAAACCTCGAGGAAATCACATCTTTGTTATGATTTTTAATCTGATTAAAAAAAAAATATATGATAAATTCAATAAAATATACTTGGGAATTTTTATATATTTTTTTTCAAGCATTAGAACTATTTTCCCGATTCTGTTAATAACAAAGGTATCGAAAAAAATGGAAGAAATATAGAAAATTCAAGAAAAATGGTTTTAGTGCTTGAAAAATTCTCAAATTTTATTCATATGTAGATTTCAATGAATTTATCATCTATAAAAATTTCAGATCAAAATTCATAAATAACGATTTGATTTCATTAAGGTCCTTTTTGAAATTAAAATAAAAGATCATTTATGAGAGACTCACTCTATTTATTTATTTATTTATTTATTTATTGTGTTGTGTTGTGTTGTACAGGACGAAGATGAAATAAAACCATTGAAACCCGGGTCAACTGAATCTAGCATTCCCATTCCAAAAGCTTCATCAAAGGCATCTTCTCGAAAAGAGTATTACTACATGTATGATTTCTAACACTTTATAGTTTTCTTAATTTTCAATTCCGACTCTTTAACATTAATGAGTGATCTTAATTTTTTAGTTTCAAATTTAAATGAAAATCCCCTTATTGTATAACGGGAACACTTTATTTAGTTTCAAATTTTACCTAAAAAAAACCTCCATGATTGTGTATCAAAATAACATTTTGTAGGACGGTTTACATATAAATTTTTGAAACTGTGTGGAATGAGCTCAATTAGTGCTTTTGGCATCTTTTAAAAGTGCTTTAAAATAGTCAATAAAGCAACTCACTTGATTTACTCAAGTAAACAAAAGCTTTTTGTTTTGTTTTGTATTATTTTTTCCCCTCAAAAGCCTACTTTATAAAAGCACTTCCAAATGCAGTGTTACATGATAATAATTCGTTTTTTCTAAGAAATTATGTACATTTATGTTCTCAGGTCAGCTAGATCTTTAGCAAGCAGTGGTACTCCGCCGTTTCGAACAGATCTAAGGGCAGCCCAAAGTGGGCCTTCCACTATGGGCCTCGACAACGACTCGTCTTCCGACGACGAAGCAGGCCCTCCCTTTTCATCTGTTAGCCAGCCCAGGCCCATCCCAAGATCCGTGAGTCCTCCCTGATCACCAACCTTGAACAATAATAATATTTATTCGTTTTGATATATTTATATTTCACTTGAACTTATTATAATAGAGTTGATTTGATTAAATTTGTAGGCAGCAGCTGGTTATGGTACATTTCTTGCTGCATCCCTTGGCTTTCCTGTTGCAAAAAGCAAAGTGTTGTTGGACACAACGGCTGGGATCACAAGCCGAAAACTCTTACAACATGTATGATTTAATTATTGATTGTTCGTGATTGATTTCGCAAACTCTGTATATATACATTGTTACATTGATGTGCTTCGAAATTGCAGGGAGGTAGCACAGAGCACAGTGCCTTCGGACAAGGGCTAGGATGGTTGATGGCTGCTATATACATGGGCGGTCGTATTCCCCAAATTTGGCTAAACGTACGCGTTTGTTTCAATTTTAACTTCACATTTTCTTAATTTATCTCCGTTATTGATAATTTAGTTTCTAATCGAAGTTTTCGCTTCGTTTTTGCAGATTAAAAGAGGGAGTGTGGAGGTGATCAAGCATATGCTATTAATATTTATATAATTAACTAAGAACATATCAAATTAATAAAATCAAAACATAGTTTTAACATGAATTTGATCACATCACAGGGCTTGAATCCTCTCATGTTCGTATTTGCACTTGCGGCCAATGTAACTTACGTGCTAAGGTACCGCTTGCTCTGTCTGTCAAGTCTGTATCTATACATATTAATTTATCAACGTGTATGTGGGGTTGGCCTCTAACACATATATAATTGGTGTGAACTTATATTAATTGCAGCATTGTTGTGAGAAACACAGAATGGGAAAATATAAAAGCCAATCTGCCATGGTTGCTGGACGCTATAGTCTGTGTGGTCCTCGACGCATTTGTATCCTTGTTCGATTTTTCTCTCACAATATTCAGCTGATGATCATCATTTTAATTCTTCCAAATTTTTCCTCAATCAATCAACTATATGTAACATTATATGTATGACCTTAACAAAAAATGTTAACAGATTATATTGCAGTACATTTATTACAGGAATTTCAGGAAAAAACGTGAAGATTATGGAGAAGATAACAAAGGAGACTATTTGGATCCAAGTAAAGCAATTGAAGATTGATTTTTTTTTTCTTTAATGAGCTATTTAGAGAAGCTTCATATATCTATCTGTCAACATTTTCCTCCCATAAATTATCTATATTTGATTGAGCAGAAGCTGTTTAATTATCTGCTAATTGTTGGGTCCTGATGATCATGTGCTTTTTGAAAAATGTAAAGCAAACCTACAAATTGTCATTTCACCTATAAAAGCTAGTGGTAGTGGACGACTTGCTGTATTAGTCATTTCAATTATTAGTCATTTCAATTATTAGTTTGTTGATCATTGAAAATGTTGGTGGAGAAAAGATGAGATTGGTACGGTGGTAAGACCTTTTACACCCGCATCCTAGGGTCATGAATTCGAGTCTCTCCCCTCTCTCCCATAAACCCCAAATTATTACAATATTTCAACAAAAAAAAAAAAAAAAATACAAAAAAATACAAAAAACAAAAAAAAGTTGGAGGATGGGAGGGATATTTGTCGTTTTAAAACAAATTTTCTATACCGTCTAAAACTAATCAAAAATTAAAAAACCTTACAAGTTTAAACTAGTATTCAATTATGGGCGGTTAAATAATTTTTGTAAATCTATGAAGTTACGTAAGGTTGAAAATAGAGTTGGAAAAACGATATAAGTTGTTGACCATCTTAATTGAAGAGAATTTCGTTCAAAAATCAACATAAATTAAGAAAACTTATCTATTAATATTTGTTACGGTAGTTTAATTGATTTTCAAAAAGCTAAGAAGTTGCTTAAATATTGCACATGGGATTTGAATATATTACTATTTAGGAAATCATCAAGAGAGTATTGATTGTGATTCATGGAATTCAAATCATAAGATTAATGCACATTTCCTCCTAGCTAATCAGGTGACCTGCACCTACCCTTCACTGTCAGTGATAGGGGGTCGAGCCCCACAATGCATATTTCATACCAATATGTGGTTCATGGAATTCAAATCATAAGATTAATGCACATTTCCTCCTAGCTAATCATGTGACATGTACCTACCCTTCAGTGTCAATGATATGGAGAGTTTATCTTGTTGATGTGATAGTAGATATCTAGGCTTAGTTATGCATGTAATGTTTAATTTCGATAGGTTCCAATAGATTTCTGATTTGTTCAATATTAGATTTACAAAAAAAAAAAAAAAAAAAAAAGATTAATTAATGTTCGTAAATGTGATATGATTACCCCCAAAGACGTAGCTCAGCTGGTAGATGGACGAACTTAGGGCTTGGGCAAATGACTCTCATGTCAGCGGCTCAAATCCTACCAATGACAAAAACTTCAAAAAAAATATATGGTCTAGATAGATGAATAGATAGATAATATAAAAATAAAAATAAAAAATAAAAATAAAAAGTAAACGTGAAATGATTTATGAAAATGTATGAATAAAGTGTATATTTATGTTTCTTTAAGTCGCTATACATCATACTATTTAAATTTGGAGTGGCGATATTTGCAACCCTTTAAAATCGTATATGCACCCCAAATTTATATATTTTTAAAATTTCAATCCTACCCTTAAATTAAATTATTAATATTTTAATTCAAAATATAATAATTCTTAATTTCTTATGGCTATCTACTTTTCAAATTTTTAACTAACTAAATCAAATTAAAAATAATAAAGAAAAACAAAATCCCAAATATATCAAAAAGTGAAGAAAAACAATATATTCTCTCAAGATTGAAGAAAAACAATATATTTCTCTCAAGAAAACATGGAGGAGGCTGCTGCCTTATCATCTTCTATCCTAGATTAGAAAATTAGATTACAACCTCTTCCAAAATTTGGGAGGAGTACTGCGGCTCCTCCATATATATATATATATATATATTAGGCCTCTTTTAATTTTGTATATCAGATTTTTTTTTTTTTTTTTTTTTTTTTTTTTTAAAGAAACACAAACCCTTCTCTCTCTCCTTAGGAGAATGATGAAGCCAAAGTGGATGTCTACAATCTTATTGTTGTTGTTTATCCGTTTATAATTTTTCCCTTTTATTGTTATTTTTAAACTAATTTTTCCTTTTTATTTTGTTTTAGGTAAAATAAAGAATACAAGATGTTTATTTTATAATATTTTTAAAAATTAAAACAAAGGGCATATTTGGTATTGTGTGGGTGTACTTACAAGATTTTATCTTTTAAAATTTTTTAAAAGAGGTGTCAATACAAATTGGGGTATACATACAATTTTAGGGGTGTAAATATTGTCACTTTTATATTTGTTATTGGATTGTTCATAATGGTTTGTCAAGAGTTTGGCCCATTAGTGAATATGAATACATTCATTTCGGTCCAAATGTCCAAATACCAATTCAGCCAGTCCAATCCAAAAGCACACCAAAGTCAGCAACACAAATACACGCCGTATTAGAGGTGTCAAATGTACCAGACTGCTGAAGAGCCCGAAAATCTCCAGTTGAATTTTTCGTAAGTCGGTGGGTACTGACAATGGTAGAACGAAAAATAGCAGGTCGTGTGCTACGAGATCCGTAAGTAAAGTTTGTCGCGTCCTGGGTGGTGTCGTTCAGAGAGCCTTAGGTTCGCTTGGGCTGAGCGTTGAGTAGCAATTTAAATCGCTAGGAACTCATAATAATAATATAATATGTGCTAGTCGAGTGGTATGGGCGTTGGTCGAACAACCCAAGTAGAAGAAGAGATTAATTTTACTGGATGACCCCAAGTAAAATGGAATTGTATAATGGATGTTTGATTTTTGGCGAGTGGTCTTGCAAAGTGTAGTATACTTGAATTGAATTGAATTGAAGTGATGCATTTTGTCTCCTTGTGTGTGAGTCAGGAAAAGGAATCTTGGGCATTGAGAGGAATTGCATTATTTGTCTTTTTGTGGGTTAGAGAGCGTAGAGAGCCTCCTTTTCATATGTTGATGGAGGCTTGTATTTATAGGCTCCATCACCTCTACTGGTTTCAATGTTCAGATGACTTCAATCCCTGAAATCAAGCTCATCGTGGTAGAGATTTTAGGAGAGATTTACTCCTTTTCAAATCAGCTGTTACAACTGTTAATAACAAATGGTAACTGAAGTTGGATTAAGTCAACAACCAATTTTCAGCTGATAATAGTCTTGGGTCGACCCGTTACATGTGGGCCTAACCCGTAGTAATTGTTTAGTTTTACATTGTGCCTGTCTTCTATTAGGCCTTAGTATTTGGGCTGTGCTATTTTTGGCTACCACAACTACCGGCTTTAACTTCTTTTGAATATAAGCGGCAATATTTGCACCTCTCAAAAATCATTTGTACACCCCTCATTATAATTAAAGATTTTCTTTTTATAATCTAATTCATTCTTTTTACACTCATTTTCTAAAGACACTTACATTCTAAAATTTTTAATTAAAAAAAAAAAAATTCTAAAGACAATTTTTTTTTTTTTTTTCCAAAATTATCCATTTTATCTTTTGACACTCCATTTAAAAAATATATATAATTAATTAAATCAACCCAAAAATTATAAGATTAAATTATGGGATGGTATCTAAAACCCTAAAACCCAATAATTTCAATCATCTAATTATTAAAAATAAAAATAAAATCAATCATCCCATTCTAATACAAAGAAATCAAACAATTAATCAAATTTGTAACTTATTGAATATAAGAAGATGAATCAATCATCCTTCATCTTATTCAATATACATAAACCTATAATAAGAATATTTGGATTTAGGATCTGAATTCTTTGGAGAACCTTTTACCTTGGAAACTATTTTTAAAAGTTCAATTTTGTTAACTAATATATGAAAAAAAAATAAAAATGAAATTCTCTATGCAAAGAAGTAATCTGTGTAATTTTATTTTATTTTTGAATTCTTAGTGTAGAATAATTAAATTTTATTATTGAATTCTTAGTGTAAAATAATTAAATTTTATATCAAATTAAATTTTTAGTGTATAATAATTAAAGCTTAAAATCACACTAACTTATAAACTAACGTGTTTGAGAGATTTTCCATTAAAAAAACTCCATGCAACCTCCAAATAGAAAGAATGATTACTTAAAAAAAAAATAAAAAAAAAATAAAAAAATAGGATGTTTCAAAATTTTTTTTTTTTTGAAAGGTGTCTCTCTATCATTCATGATTTTCTTCTGGTTGCATATCATTCTCCATCGCTTCCCAATAAAAAAAAACTTTATAATATTGGAAAAGGAAAATAAGAAATTTTAGGGTTTGTTAAATACTAAGAGGAAAAAAAAAAACACTAAAGATGGAAAAAAAAAAAGGATTGTCTTTAGAAATTTTTTTTATAGTAAACAAATATTATGTGGATTGTTAACAACCCACTCTTCTAATTAAATTAAAATTTTTATAATACTCTCGAGTAAAATTACTCTTATAGTCATTAAAAATCCTTTCAATAAAAATTAATTTATCGATAAATGAAATTGAAACTAAAACAAAAAAGAAAAGTAAAAATGAAAGAGGCGCAGATCAAGAGAGCCATAAACCAATAGAGAAAGTCTCTCGTATACTCCATTACTCCTCCCAGGTTTCTCATACCAATTTTGCTTTCATGGTAAATAAGAATAAATCTAAGAATCCACACGGTTGAAAATTTAAGATTCAATAAGTTTTCTTAATAATTTATTTCCAAATTCAATAAGTTTTCTTCATAATTTATTATCATACACCATTAATACGAAGAAGCCATATTTTGTGTTTCCCTTCTCTCACATTCTTTGTAACTTGGATATGTACCATATATCAACTGGGTTATGGTTGGCAAGGTTTTAGATTTTGTGCTGAGAATTGAGAATTGGGTATAAAGGAAGGTGTAGTTTGTTTTAGTTGGGAATCTTTTAAGAATGGACAAATCAATTTATGAAGAATGGATAGATATCATTGAAAAAAAAAGTTTATTAATGAATGAATTCATTTACAAAAATAGAATAAAGGGTATTTTTGGTATTATATGGGTGTATTTATAAATTTTAAATTTTAAAATTCTTTTTAGTGGGATAAATTAATTAAAGAGGCAAACATACAGGTTTTAAAGTCACACCATACCCTCAAATCTGACACTCTGGGTTCAAGGGCCTTGATAGTTAAGTCCGGCCATCCCAATCATAGAGCTGGGATGTGGGCTTGGCCCTCTCGCCGATTTGACATCTTTACACTAACAATCAGAATCGAATATTTGGAAAAAAAAAAGGATACAACTTGAAACTTTTCTCAAAAAAAATAAAAATAAAATAAATATAGGTGTAAGAGAGGGATTTGGATCCTATGATGACATTAATATTTTTCCTGGCCTTTTTAAAGTATGTGATTAGTTATTGATAAAGTGGTTATGGAAACCAATCACATCTTAACCGCACATTCATTGCAATTCTTATATGTCATGAGATTAAATGAGGTCAAGAAAAAAATTCAGATCGGTAAAGGATCCAAATTCGTGAGAGACATACCATTTTCATAGTGTCATGTCATCCCGCATAATCACATGATAATTTTTTCAAGTGTCAATTATATATTCAATGCTGATTGCTGAGTCTTACAAATGAAGTATCGTAATTAAACCTCATATATGAGTTGTCATGCTATGCCTTCTGTTTCTTTCATGTTTTTTGTATTTATTTTTTTCCTTCGACATTGTTCATTTGTTTGTGTGTGTTGGGGTTTGGCTGCCAGTCTGTTATGTGTTAATGAGACACCATTTTCTGATCTAGTTGATTTTTCTTCTTTTTAAAACTACATTATTAGATACTTCTCTATTTTTAAAATCAGAAACCTAACTACTCACCAATCCTTTATTGGTTGATGAGTTGGTTGTGTACTTTCCTTTTACCATGGGGAGCACTGGAGCAGGGTTCGAGACTCACTTTGCTTACAAGTGTGGGGAAATCTTTCCTCCAGTACGTTGCCTGGAGCAACTAAATGGACGGTACGTGGTTACAGAACTCTGACCATGATCCAGTGTCAGCTCTTGAAAAAAACAATGGTGTGAGCCTAACTTACAAAAGTCATGGTTTGATACTTAATGCTACGAAAGAGGTTGATGGTATAGTAGGTTGGTTTGGTTGAATATCCTTTATTAATAGTTCGCATTAAATATCTTTAAAATTGATGATCCAATGGTAGTTGGTACAAGCCTTTCTTGATGCCTGTGCTATAGCGGTGAGATTCCCATTTGAGCCATGACTGAATCTGATTGAGTTGGTATTTGTGGCATAACAAAAACAAGAAGAAATCAAATCTTCATTCGACCATTTTCACATTACATATAACGTGGGTAGAAAAGGACCATCTTGATATCTCTTCATAATCGTCCATTTGTAACTTTATAGAACTCAACAAAATTTATAGAGTCGGTTGTGTAATGTTACAAAAGAACGGTCCTGGTTAGAGGATTGCATGTGTGTATATATTCATTCACCCATGTTAGATCTAGTATACGTTATTAAGCCGGATTTGGATTCTTTTCTGATATGATCTTTTTCCAATATTTTTAAAACATGTGATTTGTTATTTATAAAGTGATTGTTGAAATCAATCACATCTTAACCACACATTCATTGCAATGTTTGTATATCAAAAGATTAGATAAGGTCAAGAAAAAGATTCGACTTGATCCAAATTCTATTAAACCTTTGATATGAATCCAAATCCGATAAGTTGACTGAAGTGAAGAATCTTTTGCTTTATAATACTAGTTTATTTATAGAAATAGCAAAAAGAATTAGCTATATAATCCCAATGAGTTGACCAAAATCATCTCTTGAGAGTAAACTTGATTAATTAACATCATCTCCAAGACGCCATATATCTCACAGGCAGAGTATTTAACTAGGTTGTCGGGAACAGATTACAAATTAATACGTAGCCTGCCTTAGATTACTCCTGCATTTAAGATAATGTGGAGGTGCACCACTTCACAATTTATATAGATAAATGCTCAACATGTGTCAATCCTTTTTTTTTTTTTTTTTTTTGAGAAAACATGTTTCAATCCATTAAAAGATAGCTATTGGTTAGAAGATTACAGCACTAAACAATGATTTATCACATTCACTAATCGGAAATAAACCATAAAAGAGAATCGAGTTTTTTTTCCTAACAAATTTTAATAAACACTGCAATAACAAATTATGAATTAATTTATCTTTCTCGTATTATGATTCTGGATTTATAAATACGCCCCAAGCGAAATGTGATACCTTACATAATTATTCCAAAAATGTTATACCAAAAAACCATATTACCATCCATAATGCCCTATTAATTTAAGTTTTGTTGAATTTTAAAAGATCTTATAACACATCAATATTATTAACAATTAGTTGGGATTTTTATTTTACAAAATTTATTCATAAAATATGTTGAGTAAATAAAATTACATCGTTTATGTCTTGAACATTATAACAGGACCCTTACTTATCGAATTAGATTTTTTAGTCTAATGATTACTAGTAAACTTTTAACAAAAAAAAAAAAAAATGTGTATTGAAGATTGAAACTCCTTTTTAATTGAAAATTATGCTAAGTTTTGGCACTTCTGCACGTACAACGAATGTTGAAGAAATTCAACATATATATGCAAGAAAAAACAGTTTCTACTTGAGAGAGAGTGACTTGAATGTAATAAATATAATAAATTAGGCATGTGTCGTTAGTGTTTATGATCAGTATCAAATCTAAGAAAAGAAAATGGTCCAAACCCAGAAGCGGTGGAGCTTATCTTTCTAAAAGCAAGAAGAGCTACTGCCTACTAGTGCCTTTTTACCCAAAACAAAAAAAAAGTTAAGAGACAGAATCTTATGTCATTCTATTTGGGCATATAGTCTTTGAAAATTGTTTCATCAACTTGTAAAAAGGTTTCTGGTACTTCTTCATTCATTTTTTTTACGAGATGAAATTGATCTAGCACATAGGTTAAGGTTGTCGGTTGAAGCAGTGTCTTCCTCCTAAGAACCCAAATTTAATAATCGTAATAGTTCAAAGAAAAATATTAAATGATGTTGAATGAAAAATGAGAAAACGCGTTAATGATTTCATACAATGTTATCAGCTTCTTGACTTTCTGTTGCATGTTAATTACTTGCCGACAAGATCTGAGCTTCAGGCCGGAATGGCATATATATTAATATAGACATATGGTATAGTCAAAATCTGAGAGACCTTTAATTATTAATTACTAAAATGATGTGACATGTAAGTTATCAGGATCTAATAAATCACACCATAATCTCATGATTTACACGATTTTAACAACTCACATACTACTTCATTTGTACATGATTTTGTTTACTCAAACGGAAAAGTAAAGTCCATTGAAGTATGATTTGCTAATTATTTATTTATTTATTTATTGAAATATTATGTAAATTCAAGTTTTTTTTGTGTGAGGAGAGAATCGAACCTACAACATTGTAGCATACGTGTGAGAGGTTTACCACCGAACCAACCTCATCTCGTCATTTGTTAATTTACTAAGTTTGGCAATTAGCATTACATTATTTGGATATATACACCAGAGTTATCTTTTCGGTACACACTAAATTTAATAATGTAAATGCAAGGTTTGTGAGCCACCAATCACAACTCTGTTATATTACATAGTGAGTTTTGTAACGTAATATATAGGTACTTCCAAAAATGGCAATGACACTTTGTAACGTTACATAATCAATTCGTAACTAGGGACAGAGCACCGTGAAATAATTGGTTAGATCGATATATATCTTAGAAGTTGTGTTAAATAAAACATTAAATAAAAAATATTGTTGTATATATTTTAAAACATTAATTTTTTATTAATTATTTAAAATGAATAATAATTTTTTATTGAGATAAATTATCTTAATTCGTGCATTTATGAAAAACATTTAAAATAATCTCCCTTTTTTTTTGTTGAAATATTACATAAATTCGGTGTTTTTTTTTGGAAAAGGAGGAGGACTCAAACCCACGACCTCATAGTGTAAGTGTGAGGGATATACCACCGGACCAACTACATCTTGTCCATTTAAAATAATCCTTGAATATGGTGAAAACATAATAAAAATAAGAAAAATGCTAGATATTTCAACTCATATCTTAACTTATAACTTAGACAATTTAATTCATATAAATATGACGAGTGAAATAAATCATAATTAATATGTACATATCCATTTGTCGATCAACACACAACTAGTTGGAAATATCTAGCATTACTCTAAAAATAATATAAACTAAATTTTTTAGCTATTAATTCAAGATTCAATAATATTGTTTAAGATTTAGAAAATAAATTGAAATTTAAATTGCACCTCTAATATTTTTCTAATATCCAAAAAGTCAAAAACTATTCTAATAGTATATTTAGGATCAAATATATCCTTTACATGATTAAGAGAAAATTATTAACATTGTAATTTATAAAAGGATTAGAAAATTTAAATAAGAAATAAAGGTAAAAACATAAAAATTCTAAAACGTAAGGGAAAATTTTATGAAATTGAAAAACTTCAGGGGGACAATGGCCCCCAAAACGTGGCTCCGTCCTTGTTTGTAACGTTACATAATCAATCTCGTATGAAAAAACGAATGAAAATCCCATAAATGAATATATATTATGGAAATTTTCAAAAGGGTTTGACCAATTTTTTTTTTAATAATAAAAATCATAGATTCCTTTAGTTTTAAAGCCTTTAAAACTCTGCTTGTATATATACGGTAGTTGGTCCATGCCTCATAAAATTCATGCATTTGAGCGGAAAAAAAAAAAAAAAACAAAGATAAGCACCAGATAATGCCAACTGCCAAGTCGCCAAGACTCCTCCTGGGACCACTCGTATGTTTTCAATTTTCATTCACAAAAAAACTAAACAATTAATGGGTGGAAAAATACCAAAACAAGTCACAAGTGGTTCCTCATATCAATCTTATTAATTGCAATTTAAAGAAAGTTTGACCACACTTGCACCAGATTTTGAACCTTCTAATTATGTAATTAGTCCACAATCACTAATCAAATTCAAATTGTTAGGTTTTTTTTTTGTTTTTTTAAGTATAATATTATTATATAAATTCGAGGTTTTTATAGAAAGGGAGATGACTCAAACCCATAATCCCGTTATATAGGTGTGACATATTTTACCATTAGACAAACCTCATCACGTCAATTTGTTGGTTTTTTTATTGTTTTTTTTTTTTTTTTTTTTTCTGCTAAAAGAATTAAAGAAGCTTCATAATTTGGTCAACCCATCAAAGTAAAATGTTTGGCTTTGGCCAGACAATGGACATTGGACAGTACTCTCAGCACCAAAAAATACAAAAAATTAAAAGCATACAATTAAAGAAAAAGTAATAATTAATTTAAATAAAAGTAATTAATTACAACTATAATTAGAGTATCCAATTCAAGAAATAAAAAATAAAGCACTTTAAAAAAAAATATATCGCAAGTGTCAAATTAAACCGCAAATAACAATCCTGATGCGGTTAATAATCAGAAATTCTAATGAGGAAAATGAAAATTAATTCCTGATTTACGATTATTACACAAATCTTCTGTTGAGAAGAAAACTTAATCCCCCCCTCTCATCTAAGGAATCAAGTTCTTTTTTCATAATTCTCTTTCCCATAAAAATTGATTGATTCCCTCTCATTTAATTCCAGATTAGTAATCGTGTCCATTACATATGTAAAGAAACCGAAGTTGTTAGTGAAAAATTTACCTGGAAACTCTCTCTCTCCATATATATAAATTTTTACAGACTATAATGCCCTTCATTTGAAAAAAAGCTTGACGATAATGAATGGCCGTAATGTAAGTAGATATATATACAAATCACAGACACTTTTGATTGATTTTTCCTGCAACTCTTTTAATCGGAAGCCGTAACTGTAATTCATTCACTGATCTCATCAGATACATTAATTGTATAGATCATTCACTAAAGAAAGTACAAAACCATCTTAATATATATTTGTTAGGCTATGTACTATAATGTAATCTATCAACATATATCCTCCTCTTCAATCATCATCAAACTACAGAGAAACAGAGATCAAAACTAACCAAAAAAAAAAAAAAAAAAAAACTCTTATTAACATATAATAATTAATTATATTATAGTATTAATTAGCAGCAAAATCTATGAGTCAAGAGAGAAGGGCGTTTGCAGAAGATCATATGGTGACCAGAGAGCGTCCAAAGGACATGGTCTATTGGAGTCAAGTCTAACCCAAGGCTTGCCTTTTCCACTCCAATGGAGGAGACTCACCGGACCCGGATGCAAATCTCTACAAAGACCCCTGTAGTTGTCTCCACCGAGTCCATGTTGGTTCCATCTGTGATCCACCGGAGCTATGTTTCCGGCAAACACCAACAAAAACGGCGGCAAAGAACCCAGCTCGTAGATCCTCATTCGCTTCTGGAGCTCCATCCATTCAGTGATTTTTCTCGTGTAGTCTCCCTCTCGCCACCTCTGTAAATCGATGACCATCACGCCGGTGTTGAAGTAACAGGCATTGCGTCCGGTGAATGTCATTGATAAAGTGGGGTTTGACCAGAAGCTAGGGGTGAAGTACGACGTGAAGTTTGCATTACAGTACTCTGGGGCGGCAAGAACGGCGTTGTCGCCGAGTGGGGTGGCGGCGAGCTTGGCGATGTCGTCGACGACGACCAAGTCGGAGTCTAAGTAGACGGCTTTTTCGACACACGGCGGGAGGAGATTGGCGAGATAGTTGCGAGCGTAGTTTAGTGGACAGTCGAGAGCAGAGCGGATGGAGGTGGAGATTAGGCCTGAAACGGGGTCGTTTTGAAAAGGGTGTATTTGGAAATTTAGGTAAGGGAAGGAGTGAGAGATGGTGTCGCGGAGGTAGAAGTCAGTTTTCTTGTTGGTGGAAGCGATGAAGTGGAAGAGTACGTTTTGTGGACATGAAGAGTGTTGGAGGACGGAGAAGATTGCCGCCATCGAACCACGAAGGTAGGCGGTGTCAAGGGTCATTGCCACGTGGACTGCCGCCTGAGAGCACATAACATGGTGACCATTAGACTGGTCTATGGAGGGGCAGTTTTGGGAGTTGTAGAATTGTGGGGCTTCTTTGAATTTGTGAGTGGCATTGGCTGTGGTGGTAAAGAGGATGAGGAGGAGATAGAGGAGGAAGTGACGGTGTTGGAGGTGGTGGTGGTTGCGGCGGCGATCTGTTGGCGGTTCAAGTTTGGACATTTTAACTTTTTTGAAGTTTTTTTTTTCTCTTTTGTTCTGTAGGCTTTGAACCAATGTTGATTCAAAGCTGCTACTATGAAGCCAAGTCAAGGTTTTTAAACCAAGATCTCCTTCAATCTCACTCCGTATTTACTTTAGTATTCTTTCTCTGTCTCTCTCTCTCTCTCCCCTTCTAAAATATAAATATAAAAGCTGATACTAATGAAGTTATGTAATTGTGTACCGACTTGAAAATTTATGTATATATATAGGGCATGTTTACTAATCATGAATCCTATTTAGGAAAGGGGATTAATTTCCTGATTTCTAAATTCTACCGTTTACTAAATTTATAAGAAATTAAATTCTATGGACTCCACTGATAAATTAGGAATTAAGTTCCTGATGGAAAGCCCACCCATCCTAGGAATCAAGTTTTCTTTCCTGATTGAAGAAGGAATTCAATATATATTTACTAAAATATCCTTACTAAAAAAATAAAAAATAAAACAATCATTTTCTTCATGATTATTGACTTTTGTTTTTAATATACGTAAATTATATTGATTTTTTTTTTTTTTTAATCTTAATGTTGGTTTACATGATTAATAATTTATATTATTCTAGCCGTGTGATTTATAGAAAATGCATCTTTATGTATATGTATTATAATACCATTTATGAACTAAAAAAAAAACTACTGCACTTTTTAATTTAAAAAAAATTGACATATTCACATCTCTTATATATATATTATAATTATAGTGAGTAATATAAAATATTTTTTTTATAATAATAATAAGGGGTAATTACCCCGGTGGCCATCGACTTTTGCCACCACTATCAAAATGGCCACCGGATGGGAAATTGGTTTAGAAATGGCCATTTTTGACAAACAATGTTACACTAATGGTCATTCCGTTATAACACCGTTAACTTTGTCTAAGAATGTTACACTAATGGCCATCAATTTGTTCACTTGGTATCATAATGGCCATTATAATCATTTTTCTCCAAAATTACTCTAGTGGCCATCCATTTGGTCAATTGGTATCAAAATGACCATTATAATTGTCCAACTTTTTTTTACCATCCATTTGGTTAATTGGTATCAAAACAATCATTATATGTACAACTATATTCTGTTAGAAAAATAGAGTAAGCAATCATTAAAAAAAAAAATCATTCAATAGAGAAAATGAAGAATTCATTTGATTTAATATAATTTAAGTCTCATACACATAAATACTACTTGTCAAACTGTACAAGTATACCAAAATCCCCTACACAAGTATACCAACTTGTTCCTTTTAATCTTCAGCTTAAAAAGAAAAAAAAAAAACAAGAAAAAAAAAAAAACAATAATGTCTTTTGTTAAGGTTGGTAGTTATTTTAGGTACTATGAAAATTGGTTGTCAAACTTTTATGTGGTTTTGAATATGGTGCAATTGGGTATGGTTTTTGAATAGTTTTCAGATTAAAAGGAACAAGTTGGTATACTTGTGTAGGGGATTTTGGTATACTTGTGCAGTTTGACAAGTAGTATTTGATGTGTATGAGACTTAAATTATATTAAATCAAATGAATTCTTCATTTTCTCTATTGAATGATTTTTTTTTTTTTTTTAATGATTGCTTACTCTATTTTTCTAACAGAATATAGTTGTACATATAATGATTGCTTTGATACCAATTAACCAAATGGATGGTTAAAAAAAGTTGGACAATTATAATGCCCATTTTGATACCAATTGACCAAATGGATGGCCACTAGAGTAATTTTGGAGAAAAATGATTATAATGGCCATTTTGATACCAAGTGAACAAATTGATGGCCATTAGTGTAACATTCTTAGACAAAGTTAACGGTGTTATAACGGAATGGCCATTAGTGTAACATTGTTTACCAAAAATGGCCATTTCTAAACCAATTCCCCATCCGGTGGCCATTTTGATAGTGGTGGCAAAAGTCGATGGCCACCGGGGTAATTACCCCTAATAATAATAATAATAATAATAATAATAATAATATATTTCATCATGTTTTATACACAAGAGTATTTTTGTAATCAATTATGTATCATTCTGATTTTTTAGTTTAAGTAAACATTAGAAATGGAATAAATTTGATTCTGTTTCCGATTCCTAAACTATTAGTAAATACTAGAATGTAATTTAATAACTTGATTTCGATTCTCGTTCATTCTCTTTCCGGTGGAACTTAATTCCGATTCCATCGATTCCTGATTAGTAAACGTGCCCATAGTAATAGATCTTTTGAGTATAAAAAAATATATAGTGGGGGTGCTTTGAAATTAAGAATTAGACACAAAAATCTTAATGTGCAATTACCTAATATATAAATGGAGAATTACCTAAGTCAAAAAATAAAAAAAAATGGAGAATTACCCACCAAAAGTATACGCTTTGGATATGCATATCTTTCAACAGGGTGTCAGGTTTACAGGGAGAGACAGCAATGGTTTACTACTGTTGGGACACGCGTAGGTGTGAACTTAAGCTAAACTTTTCCATAAAATTTGCTTGTAATTAATTATGCAAATCTTTAATAATATTAGGACACGTTTACTAATGGAAAATTACTTAAAATTAAGTTTTTGATTTGTGAATTCCCGTATTTATTAAATTGGTAGGGGAATTAAGTTTTATGGACCCTACACATATATTAAAAATTAAGTTTTGATTCTCCTCCATTCTCATTTTTTTTTTTTTTATGAAACTTGATTCTGATTCATTTTTATTCCCGATTAGTAAACATATCATATTAAACAACAATAACCCACTCTCTATTTGTCTATTATCTCTTTAGTTGAGCCATCGACGTCCATGGAAGCTCCAGTGCAGCATCTAGTTACCTTCCATCTGAAGATCGATCTGTTGGAAATTTTAATTAGGTGACAAGTAGTTTCATTTTGATTTGGAAGGGAACGTAAAATTTGAACAAATGTTAAAAGAAATGTGATCGTGGCGACTGCTGGTGAGATCATTCATGATAAAATGATAAATTGTTTGCTATTTCTCACCAACCAAAGTACCAAACCACCATCCAAAGGATTTCCCATGCTGACTCTCTCTTTATAGCGTTACTAGTTACATGTAATACAGTGATTCGAACCTGAGATATTATTAGACGGAATAAATTTTAATTAAATATTTACAATCATTAATAAATTTGCAAACATTGTCTTATATTGTAAGAATGGAATTCATAATATTTGATAATACGGTTTGTCTTACAATGATTTGTATCATCAATAAAGTTTACAAGTTAGAAATTGTCGGATTGATATCAAACAATTGAATATTTGTGGTAGATATACTAGTTCCTTTCAAGTTTCGACAAATGATTACATAAACGTCATCAATTAGCAATATTTTTTTTATTTTTTTTATTTTGGACACTTTTTTGTGAGTGTATAATTGATTCTATAGACAAGCTTTAATATATAGTTAATTGCATGTCATCTATACATTTTTTTTGGTCCCATTAACGAAAGTTTAATTTACAATGAAACTAATTATTACCTCGATTAATCAAGATCCTCTTGAATGGAGTACTAATATAATATCTCAAGAAAATCAATCTCAAAATGATTTGATTATCAAATTGTAATTGCTATGTAACACACCGGCACTGGTAATATTTCATCATAGCACGTCTATTTTCCAGTTGGAAGATCAACGTTCAATATTGATTGTGCTAAATGATGGTCTCACATTTACACTAATAAAATAAAACTCTTCCATTTTTTTTTTTTTTTTTTTTTTTTTTAACAATATCTATTAATCCGGGACTATATTTTTTTTTTGAAAGCTTTCGTCATCGGTAGGATTCGAGCCGTTGACATGTGAGTCATTTGTCCAAATCTCAAGCTCGTCCATCTATCAGTTAAGCTAAACGCCTACACCCCTGTTGACGTTCAATATATATATTTAATAATATTTATTAATCCGGGACCAGTTTTTTTTTTTTTTTTTTAAATCTTTCGCCATCGGTAAGATCAACGTTCAATATTGATTGTGCTGATTAAATGATGGTCTCACATTTACACTAATCAAACAAAACTTTTCCAAAATGAAATTAATTAAAGACCCCCGGATCTGTCATTTGATTTTGATTAGGATCTGTGGTTGTCTGGTTGAATTAATGAAACCCTTTACAATATTTAATCTTTTGTGTTGCGTAACATCAGTGTAACAAACATTTAATCTTTGAGTCCCACCTGGGTGGCTGTGTGTCTCTCTCTGTGAGTGTCTCTAATTAAGGTGGGTTTTCAGTAATTTACTAATCCGAAATTCATGCTCATATAACCTGATTGTATGGTCCGATCTGCCAATCACTTAATTAGCGGCCAGGAAAGAAGGAATAAAAACTAAAAAGATGCCACGTAGCTATGCTTGTGGGACCCACAAGATTTGTTAATACTTAATATATGGACAAGAGAGTTTTTGTAGATTGATTTGTCTTTGGCGATGGATTTAGATAGAGACAGTTTAACTTAAATTTGGGTTACATGGTTGTTAATGTGCACACAAGTTTTTTTTTTTTTTTCTTTTACTTTCCTTCCATGTGATTTTCTAACACTTTAAGTCATTACCAAGCTTGAAGAAGATAGTGACTTTCTTCGTACAAATGAAGTGAAAAAGAAAATTGGATTTGGTGTTCATGAAAACTATCTTCCAATTAATTTGGACCATAACCTGATCTTCCTTTTTTTTCTTCTTTCTTTTATATCCACAATCGCACATTGATTTTACAGTTTATATTTGTATAAGCATGTATCGGTGTACTTCGAAGTTTTCAATTGATAGAAATTACTATAATATGATGAGAACATCAATCAATAGATATAGAATTACATGTGATTAATTACTCATGCCATGTGGTGATGAGTTGGGAAGTACACTATAAGTTATGACGTGCCAAATTTTTTATTTATTTTATTTTATTAGATATCGAAAAAATAATAATAAATCAGAAATAGAATACCATGTTTTTGATGATTTTGATATAAATTTAGAATAAATGATCAGTAAGGGAAAGGCAAACTAAATAATGAAATTAGCTAGAAAGAATGCACTAATTGAATTAAAATATCGAAAGAAAAACTTCAAAATTTAAAATTTCAGTGGGGCTAAAGAGTCACCAATCATATATATATATATATGGCCTCCGCCGTCCCTGAAAATTATAATGGTTCCATTTAATAGATAATTAGAATAAAATGTCAATAATTCAACTTATCATTGAATTGTATGTGCACCTCACATGCTCTTCAATAACTTCTTGGTTCAATATATTTATCTTGAAGTTCGAGAATACAATTCTTCCATTATTAGGATTTAATTGAAGCATGTGCTACTACACATGATCATGAGCTCCCAAAACACTCCAATTTATGAACCTCTGATTCCAGGTTTTTTTTTTTTAAAAATAACAATATGTGCGTTGGTGGCAATTTCAACTTGCCACATTGTTAGTCTTAGTCTGAATGAGCGTCGGTAGAAGGTGATTGATTCCAGGGTTTGTTAATTGTTCACTTTAATTTTTTTTTTTTATTGCTTTCTTCATCGAAAAAAAAAAAAAAAAAAACCCTACATGCAACACTTTTCAATGACCATCATCAATCATGTGCGAAATTGGGGTCTCAGCACCCTTTTTAATTTTTTAGACTAAAAGTTTGACCAGAAAAGGAAATATTTAATAATTTTTGTACTTTTTAAACTTTTTTCTGGGTTCAATTTTTTGCTGCGAATTGGCGCCCAATATATGGCTTATCAATAGCCATCATCGATCACACGAGTGTTCGTTTCTCAATTCTCACCGACAGCAGAATCGAATCAAGAGAGAAAAAATTGTGTGGTGTAGTCACATCTCTCTTTGAGTCAAATGTTGTGGAAAAAAAAAATGTACGAGTAGGGTTAGTTACCCAACTATGTTCATTTCTTGTCACAGATTTGGAATGCTTATGCTTATATTTTCAATACGATCACTCATAATATTTCATTTTCATGAAACTATAAATAATGCAACATTTTTTTTTACCTATTTTGTGATTATAATGATAAAATTTGTGTGTTATAAAGCAAGTTTTGTATCTGTCAAACATATATATTACACCATAAGCTTGTGATAAGTTGGGCCATTTGAATAATTTTCAAGGAAACCTATATATGATCGAAAATTTGAAAATGTTGTGTATAACAACACTACATATGTTTACGTATTTATAAAGCATTAAAATTTGTGTGTACATTTATTTGAAGTATCATCCATGGTGTGATGACTCAAACCTGGAAATTAACAAGTTGAATAAACGCTCTTTACCACACATCTAGCTTGGTTATATGTCTCTTCGGTAACACTCATCTTCTTTGCCGGCATTATAATAGTCATCTTATTTTGCCGGCATTATATATTATTACGTACATTTACAGGACAAAGGACTTGAAATATTAATATTGAGTACCCAGTTGCATGGGGGCCGGGGAATCAATTAGGTCCCCATATTTGACCATTTGAGCCCTGTACAGACTTCCAAGAATACAAACTTGAGGTTAGAAAAAATGCATGCATGGCATATATGGAGTAAACGCACTGATTTATTACATAGCAGGAGATGAGAGGTCCACAACGAAAGCAACCAAAGCAATTCTTGAAGACTTAAGTCTGAAATTACATTTAATATAGTTGCTCTAAAGTCTTGTTTTGTGTATGTACTCTGTCACAACACGTTTCACTTGACAGGGCCATGAAAATTCTGCTCATAATTTGGCAAATTACCACCAGATTGTCAAATGATATGGAATGGATGGCAACCCATTTAGAGTTACTAGGATTTTATGTAACCATTATGTTACATATAGTAAGCTGTTGGTCGGCTAAGACTTACCGAGATTAAACACTATATGTGCAGTACAAATATCTATCGTTAATATATATAGTAAGCTCATTAAATAGATTATTTGATCTAGATATCAATATTAATCAATAATAAAAAAAAAAAAATGCACACCATTAAAACGTGTATGTTATAGACTATGAAGTATGAAATCGACAATGATCATATGCAACCATGAGATAATTTTCTGGGTAATTGAATAATTCTCCAACAGGTTGAAGAAGTGGACCAAACTATAATTGAGGGAAAGAGCTTTTCTTGTGACAAGACAATGCATTAATCATATCAAATTTTAGGCATTATAATTGAGGAGAATTGATCAGATTTGTGATCTCTTACGTTCTTATCATGTATGATATATCTCAGTCGGTATCGATGTAAAAAGCAAATTTTTTCATTCAATACCGATGCATCCATTTTACACCAGAGACACCACTGTCGGCTATTGGGAAAAATAAACAAAACATATGTCTACGGCCTCAGAAAAAGGCACAAAAATATGGGCCTTCTTTATTTATAAATTTCAAAGATACTATTAAAAAAAAAAAAAAAAAAAAAAATACTGTCTTAATGATAAAAAATAAACTGAAGGACTTTTTTTTTTTTTTTTTTTTTTACTTAATTACAGGGCCTCATACCTATAAAATAAGATTATATTAATAATATTATATATTATTTACCGTTAGAAATGATTTAAAACAAAAACATTAGAAATAGTTATTGAGTATTCATTTTTCTGTATTTTTTCTTTAAAAAAAAAGAAAAGAATATCCATTTTTCAAGCATCATTATCATTAAAAAAACTCTTTAAACTTCTATTTTACCATTTAAAAATCATCTATATAAAAAATAATATTATTTATATTAGAGATTCAAACATTGAAGGTATGTAAATTCAAATTTAAGAATTTTGTTTTTGTTTTAATTTTTTTCTAATTGTCCAATAAATCAAGTGGTTAATTTTAATATGGTTACTACTTACTAATCGTTGTTGTTTGTCTATTACTTAACGGATTATATTGCAAGAAGAAAATTTCCAATTACAATCTTCTCAATTTAGTTGTTGTTGTGGTTAATTTTAATAGGATCTTTTTTTTTCTCCTTTAGAGTCTCAAAATCTGTTGAGCCGCCTCTAACCAGAGCCAATAGGAATCCCGCACACAAAAAGGTGCGAGATTCTCTCACTCGATAATTTTCAGGTAATTTAGTATATATAATGAAGCCATATTCGATCAAATGAGTAAGAAGTTTTCTGCACCAAACTTTGGTTGCACCATTCATAGAAGTTTATACGATGTGGCCTTGATGGTTTGTAAAAAGTATCCACACACAAAAATTAAAAAATAAATAAATTATAACCACAGTAAAAAAATTCCTCCAGAGAAGAAGCAATCAGATACACGAGGATGTATCTATTGTAAGGTTATATTATATAACACTGGTGTCAATTGGAATTCCGTATGAAAAAAAATATAACGTGATTCCCGGATCTATAATTAAACATAGCGAAACATCATTTTTGAATGGCTAAACATGAGGCAGAGCCTACTATTTACTACTTTCCATTCTAGGATCTTGTGGTAGTTAGAATGGCTTATCAGATTAATTTCCCGGCAAGCAAACAATTAAATTATCAAATAATTAAAAGCTTAGAAATTATACAGATGGTTGAAATTAGAAACCATCTATAATTAAATAAAGAATTATCTGAGAAAAAATGTCAAGATCTTAGACATGGATAATGGATGCCATGT
The DNA here is from genome assembly GCA_954870605.1 of Acer campestre. Lineage (NCBI taxonomy): Eukaryota > Viridiplantae > Streptophyta > Magnoliopsida > Sapindales > Sapindaceae > Acer > Acer campestre. The sequence goes on from OX940800.1 coordinate 4,183,651, forward strand.
GAAGAATTACTGTTGTTGGGAAAAGTATCAAGTATATGATCATAGTCGAGTTCCCGAGAGATGTTTCAGTGCATCGATAATATAAAAAATTGTCCATTCATATCATGCTACGTGATATCATTATTCAATTTCGTTAAAAACATTGCACTTGCAAACATGTTAAAATGAGTCAGGTTGTCCCAAAGTATTTATTGCAGGCATCGCTTTCAAACACACAAATTGACATTCCTGGACCTTCCTTGTCGATCATCCTGGCAGTGTCGGTGATCCTGGTGAAAATTGAATTTTATAAATTGGGTAAGTTTCATATACATTTACTCTCCAAGTTGATGATAACGATGTTACTATAGGATCTGATGATTTCTTTTTACATCGGTTGCCTCTCCTGCAAGAAACTATTTATATAAACTTCATTCTGGAGAGGTCTCAGAATCTGACATATATTAATGTGAACTTTTTGTTAAGGGTAATTATCATTCTGCCCCCTATAGTTTTCTGTATTCTCCATTCTCCCCCCTCTAGTTTCAAAATGCTCCAATTTCCCCCCTCCCATGCCTATTTTTATAAGATGAAATTGGTTGTATTTGTGCATGGGAGGGGGGAAATTAGAGAATTTTAAAACTAGAAGAGGGAAAATGGAGAATATGGCAAACTATAGGGGAGAGAATAATAATTTCCCTTTTTGTTAAATAACATAATCTGTTTTTGTTTGTAATTATAACATGAGAAATCAGAATAATCCAAACAGTAGCAGGAAATTGTCAATTAGATTATTCATAATTGATGGTTGATAACATGGAGTCTCCAAGTCATTGTGTCCTTTCAATGAAAGAAACACAGACAAAACAGACTAATGAACAATGAAATATTAATGGAATTCTGCCCAACAGATAAGCAATTTCAACTAAAACTTCTTGTTATTTTCAACATCTGCCAAGCTGATAAGGTCATAGATCAAAGTATCAAACAAACTATATTGAAAACACAAGAATGGAATAATGGATAGTCAAAGGAGGCCAATACCCAGAACATGGATCTCTCATAGTCTCACAGAAACACCACAATGTTAAAACGACTTGGGCGCAGAATCGATTGCCCTTATTATCGTTTGAGGAGTGACATTCAATCTGGACGGACATCCTGAAACCTTGTATTATAACGTCTACATGTTACCTGAATATCTAGTACTAGAATTTATCATTGTCTCTAGGGCGAAAGACATTCCTACATGAAATTAAACATTTTCACCGCATAAGATGATTATTATCTCCCTGATTTATTAGGTCTCGAATGACACGTAACTCTGAACAATAGAAATAGCCTTCCACTTCTAGAGCAAACTAGATATGCAGGGCTCTAAAGAACAACTAAAAATAATTAAATAAATAGAAAAGACATCAGCAAAATCCATATATGGTTTTGATGAGTGAAAACCACCTTATAAAAACTAAAAGTTGGGGTACAACCTATAAAACCAAGTCATAACTCTGTTTCTCTATGGTCCATTGATTTGTTTACATGTAGGTCTAACTGAATTTTAAAGACATGACAAGAAATCAGTACAAAATTCACATCAGACATCAGATAAACAATTCATCCTACTCTTATCGTCCTTTCACTTGATCAAGCTTTTAGATTCAAGGAAAGATAGCCTCAGCTTCAACATATACCGTAAAATTTTGAAAAGATGTTTCTACCGCAAATTGGCATGACATATCATTCATGAGTTAACAAGTACTAATAACAAAAAATATATAGACATGCCTTCTTTAGGGCCACATAAAACTTGAGATAGAAAGACTTTCAAGATAAAATGCAAGCAAGAGCAAACACTCTTGTCTGCAAGGCCAATCAGAGATTTCATCTACCGATAACACAGCAATGACAAAGTATAATATCATTATATCATCAACTTTTTTCTCAAACACCATAAGGAGTCACCAAAGCAGCTTGTGTATTTACAGACACAGACCGAAATAACCAAGAAAAAGTTTGCAAGTCAAAACGGCTAATCAAGTTACCAACAAAGCAACGCAAAGACAACAAAAGATCCAATCAATAAAAGAAGATTCTTCAAAACATTGTCAGCCTGCTGACCTCGACCTGGCTGTGGGAACCCATGCTCATGGCCACCGTGAAATGTGTTAAAGCCGTAGGGAACACCAGGAGGTGTTCCGTAAATGCCAGCAGCTGGGATCCCATGGATTTGAATATTAAACAATGACGGGACTAGACCACCAAAACCCATGCTGAAGTTACCAATTCTTGCAGTAGCCATAGGTACAAATCCTCCTGTTAATCCAAACCCATGGTTGGGAAAGTTACTGGCTTCAGGGGCACGAGCTGTTTCGGGTCTTTGGCCAGTGGGGCGGCTAGGAATATCAATTCCCGGATAAGATTTTGATCGCGGGTCAGTCTGAGTCTTGCCCCTACCATAGAGTGGAACCAAATTTTCCTCTTGTATGATTGCCTTGCAAACGGGGCATTCATGGGAATGCGAGTGATGGCTTAGCCATCTGTACAGGCAAGGCCAACAGAAGAGGTGGCCGCAAAGGGTGACAATCGGGTCCTGAGCTAAATCAAAGCAGATATTGCATTCGAAATCACCCGCATCATTAGCACCACCGCTACTTCCAGAGCACGACGTGCCTTGACGAGGCACACTTGTTGATTCCCCAATACCAGTTTCCATCTCTTAACCCTACTAACAACAAAATGCAACTTCCTGCAATCACAGAGAAGGTATAATAAATAAAACTCTAAACAAGACAAAACATAGACCAGGAATTTTTTGATCTGCTAAAAACAACCAATTCACCATCTCAAAATCCTAAAATTCCAAACACAACAGTCTCTAACACTAAAATTTTGACAAGGTCGTCAATTTTAATCATTCCACTAAACTAACAATTGGTCAAACAATTTGGGGGGTTTTGGTTGGATTATTAAATTATCAACAAATCTAAATCTACATGTCACCCATCACAAATAAAAAAGAAGAAATTACATTGAATCTGCTACGCTAATGTCAACATTAAAGTTCGATAATAAAAGTCAGTAACGAAGAATTCACACAAGAAAGAAACTAACAATGCGACAAGGAACAGGAAGAATACTGTACTGACCTCTTTGATTGACCGACGACTGCGAAGCTGCGACGAAAGAGAGCGAGATGCTGTGGAATTCCAAAACAGAGCAAGTGTGTGGAAGATTCGAGTGTTTTCTGGTTTTGCTAGTCCACGCCAATGGTTTTAACAACGCTTTTGCGATTGTGTTGTGTGTTTTTGACTTCTTATGAATCTTCGATTCTGCATTACATGGGGAAATTTCATCAATATACCCCTAAAACATAGCAAAGTTGTTTTTAACCGTATAAGAATATTTGATTCTTTTTAACACAACAATAATGAAATGTCCTAAATGCCCCTTCTACCCTGGAATCAATCTGGAAATTTTGATTCTTTTAAATGGCTTACCATTTTTCCCATTTTCTAAAAGATTTCAAGTATAACTCCATATGATTTCACGTGTATATAAAAAAATAAAATAAAAAATAATTTCACACATAATTTTAACTTATAAGATGAGTATGTTATTTTGTCCAAATTTGATGTCTGAATCTAGTGTCTAGATGATGTGCATCACTGTAATCTATTCATTTAAATCATGTAAATCCAATATAATTTAATTGAATGGATAATAATGATACCATATCATTTAGACACCAGATTGGCAGATTTAGATACTAAATTTAGATAAAATAATATTATTGTTATAAGATTTCGTGTATGTAATAAGTAAGTGAAACTTTTAGAAAATGACGAACTTTGAAGTTCAGTTCTTATTTTTCTCAAATACATTAAATGATGGGAAAAAAAAAGCAAAAAATTATTAAATATATGTTTCGAAGTAAATGAAGCGATTTAAGTGAGAGTATTATACATATGCACCAATGTTTAGTATTTTTTTTTTATACTATCGGTGAAATTTTTTTTTTTTTTGTGTAGTTACTAACGATCAAATTTACGTATGTTGTTAAAAAAAAAAAAAAAAAAATCTTTTAATATATGTGGTCAAATTTGACAATTAATTCAACTTATTATATCGCATTATATTAACTTCTTTGAATTTTCATCATCCTATTTTCTAATTCAATGATTATATTTAACAAATAATAATATAATCTATTAAGTACCGGCATCAAGCGATGTTCATGTAATTAAGGTTTTTTGTCAAATATTAGTCGAGTACTACAAATACTTAAGAGTACGTCAATATAATTTGATAAGATAAGGTTGGTCTAGTGGTATACCCCTTACACCTGTATCACAAGATTGTGGGTTCGAGTTCTCTCCTTTTCTAAAAACCCCGAATTTATATAATACTTTTAAAAAATAAAATAAAAATGTTAGTACAATTTACCACTTTTATGTTGGGCTGGGTTAAGTTGCATTTCCATTATATTATATGGGCATTAGATTATACGAAGCCACACTTGATTGGGCATTTTGGCTCCCAGCCCAGTTACAAAATTCTACAGTCTTGAAAAACCAAACCAAACTTTATTTTATAGATCAAATTCCATTTTAACATTTTTCAAATAAAATTGAAAAAAAAAAATCTTAATATGGATTAACATTATTATTATTATTATTATTATTATTATTATTATTATTATTATTATTCCTTATTCTTTTTTACCAAATTTAGTGAAAGATCAATTTTTATGTATCACTTGTGTGCAGTGTACGTTGATTCGAATATGAGAGATATTGACGGTCTGAAAGAATTTCTTTTACTATCAAACCATATCGTGTGGTGGTAATAATGAATTCATAAAATAAAAATAAGAAATTTAATTTATGTTTTTGGTACATGGGTGTTTACATAAATTATCAAAAATAATATTAAAAAATAATAAAAAATATAGAAAAACATGTTTAATATTGATTAAGAAATAGAAAACATTTGAATAAATTGATACCCAAAAAAAAAAAAAAAAAACATATATAGTTTCAGTATTTAAATATAACTTTGATTATTTATACCGTATCATATACTAATCTTAACTTCTATCAATGTGAGATAAGTCCTCGTTGATATGATCTTTTTCATGATCTCCCTTAATCTCATGACATAGGAGCATTGCAATAAATGATCGATTAAGATGTGATTGGTTTTCACTACCATTTTATCAACATCCAATCATATACTTTAAAAATGTCATGAAAAAGATCAGAATCAGTAAGGATCTAAATCCGTGAGATAAACCCTTACGACGCTGATATATAGAATGTGAAAGCCAAATAAGGAGAAACTTGTTCATATTATTAATTTATTATCAAGCGAAAAGGAAAAAAAAAAAAGAGGCAGCTTTGTCAATTGCCGACCACTTGACTTGGAAAATATACAGCGGATTTAATTGGCATTTGATCAAACATCTTTTTCATTTTAATTAAATTAGCTTAATTTGTTTGGTCAGTTGGGCACAAAAGTTGCTGCCATTTCTTCTTGACAGGTAATTTGGCACTTTGTACTGTAGTTTTTTTGCACAAACAATTACTATTGATAACAGATTTTAATATGCTCAATTAATTAGGTGTGATTTGATTGAAAATTTTCTATCTATGCATATGAGTAATGTTGACTGTAGGTGGATTGACTAATCACTTCTATGGTTAAATTGCTATACAAAATAGTTACCATTTTGAGAAAAATAAAAATGAAATTTGGACCTCAATTTTCAAGCCATGAGACAAGTAGGGTTTAATCTATTCATGCACTCACAAGGTACATTTGAAGAGGAGGTATACACAGAGAGTTAAAAGGAATGTTTATGATGCATAGGTGGTTCATCTAGATTAATTCAAGATTCATCCCAAAAAGAGAAGCAAGCTGTGAGTGTCAAGAAAGAATTAGCTGTGAAAGTCAATGTGGCAAATCAATGAAGAAACGGGGTTTGAAAGAGGATTGAATGGTAGTTTATATCTGTTTTTGTTTGGTTTCTTCCACGGTTGTTGTTTCAGTTCTCCATTTAAATTATGTGTGTTTATTGTTTTAATTAATCTCTGCTTTTCCAGCCCGTACTTGTAGAGTCCCGTAGAACTCTAACCAGAAACCACAATTTGTAACTCCAACCAAAAACATTGTCAAGTTGAATCAACACCAAACCACATTGGCTGGTGGTAAGTGGTAACCCAAACTTATTGGTTTTAAAGGGAATTTGATCATTCATTTGAGGTTTTTAATTAATCTATACTGATATAAAGATAAGTATGGAAATCCAGTTTGATTTCATTAACAAAAGGGATGGTCTACTTTCAAATATATATATATATATATACATATAGTGAGTCTTTCATAAATGATCTCTTATTTTAATTTCGATAAGAACTAACATGAAATCATATCGATTTGAATAAATTTTGATTTGAATTTTTTTGTGGATGATAAGTTCATTGAAATCTACCTATGAATAAAATTTAAAAAATTTTCAAGTACTTTAACTATTTTTACCGATTTTTTTTTTTTAAATATGAAAGCATCAGAAAAATAGGCAAAATATAGGAAATTCAAGAAAAATAGTTTAGTTCTTGAAAAATTCTTAAATTTTATTCATAGGTAGATTTCAATGAATTTATCAACCACAAAAAAATTTAGATCAAAATTCATTCAAATTGATATGATTTTAAATTGGTCCATACCAAAATTAAAATAGGGATCCCTCATGAGAGACTCACTCATATATATATATATATATATAAATGTTTAAGTCAGTGCACAATGATATAACTTCATCAATGCGTTAGATGTAGACCATTAGATTTACATACTTTGACTCAAAGTGTGTATACTTGTCAAAACTTCTCCATAATCAGTGGTTCATATGCATTAGTACTGATGTAGTTACATTAGTGCGCACTAACCAGAACAGAACCGTGTATATATATATTATATAATTTTTCTATTATCAGTTTAAATTGATATAAATATCAGTTTCTTAAATATGAACTATTGAATTTAAATGTTTTGACTTAGCTATATGCTAGACTATATATCAGTATTTCTCCTGTCAATATATTTCTCCTGTCAATTCAATCAGATATAAAAGATTTAAATGTTTTGACTACTAGCCTGGCCCCACGACCATCCCTAAACCAATGAGCCTCTCGGAAGATTGGAAGAACAGAAGAAGTGGAAGTCATGTAGACATCATGTCATTATTGCTTGTTTGACTAAATTATCACTGCTTTGACTTCCTATTTAGATTAGACTATGTGAGCAGAGAGCACTGTTAACAGAGAGTTGCTAAACATTTCAAGAATCTGAAATCAATGGAACTAAGTCTATTTTCTGCTTCTTCTCCTTCATCAAATGCTCCTGCTTTGAAGTATGAAGTTTTCCTGAGTTTCAGAGGCGAAGATACTCGCTACAAATTCACCAGCCATCTTCATAGAGCTTTGTGTGACAAAAAAATCCAAACTTTCATTGATTATGAACTTAGAAGGGGAGATGAGATATCACCATCTCTTATCAAAGCAATTGAAGATTCCCACATTTATATTATCATTTTCTCACAAGGGTATGCTTCTTCCCGATGGTGTCTCGATGAACTTGTCAAGATCCTTGAATGCAAGAAAATGTATGGTCGGATTGTGATGCCAATTTTCTATGAGGTGGATCCAGCACATGTGAGGTTCCAAATTGGGAGTTTTGCAGATGCATTTGCTAAGCATGAACAACGTTATAAGGATTGTTTGGACAAAGTACAGAGATGGAAAGATGCTCTCAAAGAAGCTGCCAATCTATCTGGGTCCGATTCACGAGTTATCAAGTAAGTCGTGTTTTGTTATTTCTCTGTTTATGTCTTGCTATATATGATGATCTGTTTCAGTATGTAATACAACTTCAATATTTATCAGGCCTGAGTCTGTGCTTATAGAGACTATTGTAGAAGATGTTTTGAAGAGACTTAATGACTTGTCTTCAAGTGATGATACCAGTGACCTGGTTGGAATTGATTCAAGGATTCAGGAGATTGAATCTTTGTTATGCATCGAAACAAATGATGTTCGCTCTGTAGGAATTTGGGGTATGGGTGGGATAGGCAAGACCACTCTTGTTGGTGCTGTATATGACAAAATCTCTTGTCACTTTGAAGGTTCTCATTTCATTGAGAATGTTAGGGAAGAATCAGAGCAAAGCGGTGGATTAAACCGCTTGCGAAGAGAACTTCTTTCTGCAATATTAGGGGATGGAAATGTAGATAGAGGTAGTTCCTTTGCAGCAAGTAACTTCGCAAAGAAAAGGTTGGGTCGTAAGAAGATTCTTATTGTTTTTGATGATGTGTCTAGTTTTAGACAAATAGAATCTTTGATCCGGGGTCTTGACTGTTTAGGTTTTGGAAGTCGAATCATTATAACAACAAGAGATAAACAAGTACTTAAAAATTGTAGAGTCGATCAAATATACAAGGTTGATGAATTATCTAATGATGACGCTCTTAAGCTTTTTTGCTTATATGCCTTTGGACAAAAATGTTCCAACGAAGATTATGAGGAGATGACAAACAGGGTAGTTGAATATGTTGGTGGTGTTCCATTAGCCCTTAAAGTGTTGGGTTCCTCTCTATTTGATAAGAGAAAAGAAGTTTGGGAAAGTGCAATAAATAAATTAGAAGTAAACCTTGATAAGGATATTCATAAGATACTAAGAATAAGTTTTGATAGACTAGATGATAAAGAACAAAACATATTTCTAGATATTGCATGTTTCTTGAAAGGAAAGGGCATTAATCTTGTAAAAGATTTCTTGGATGTTTGTGACTTCTTCGCAGAGGTCGGAATAAGTGCTCTTGTCGATAAATCTTTGATAACCATAACAAAAAACATAGTAACAATGCATGATTTGCTACAAGCAATGGGTAGAGAAATTGTTCGACAGGAATCCAGTACTGATCCAGGCAAACGTAGTCGATTGTGGCATCACAAAGACATCTACAATGTTTTGACGGATAATACGGTAAGATTTAAAACAAAAATTATGAGAATTGAATATTCTTTAATATTAATGTGTCCTTAGCAGTCACATTAAGAAAATACTTTTATATACTCAATGCTAACTTGTGTCGTCTTGAATATGTAACAGGGGACTGAATCAATAGAGGCTATTTCCTTGGATATGTCTAAAATAGGAGATGTGCATTTAAACCCTCGTGCTTTCATGAAAATGCGTAAACTGAGATTTTTAAAGTTCGATAGTTCACTTCATGGCAAGAATAGGGTGCACGTTTTTGATGGTCTTGAATCTGTATTCACTAAGTTAAGGTATCTCCATTGGTATGGAAGCCCGTTCAAATCGTTGTCATCAAATTTTCAGTCAGAGAACCTTGTCACACTTGATATGCGTCACAGCCAAGTTGAACAACTATGGAATGGTTCCCCGGTACAAGTTGATATCTTTCTATCTATCTATCTATCTATCTATATGTGTGTGCCAATCATTTTGCTGTTATCCGGAGGCTCTAATCTGTGTTGATTATTAATGTATTATAATTATATTCTAACTTGCAGCAACTTGTCAATTTGAAAGAAATCAACCTTGCTCGGTCCAAGCACCTAACCAATTGTCCAGACCTCTCAGGGGCCCCAAACCTTGTGAGCTTGAATCTATCTTTTACAAGTTTGTGTGAAATTTCATCATCCATTCAACATCTCAATAAGCTCAACGACTTGCATCTAACCCAATGCAAAAAGCTTAGGGGCCTTCCAGATTGCACTGATTTGAAATCTCTTAGAAAACTTCATCTCAGTTCCTGCTCAAATCTCAAGATGTTGCCTGAATTGCCATGTAATCTAGAAGAGCTATACTTGATTGGAAGTGCTATAGAAGAACTCCCCTCATCTGTCAAGTATCTAAGCAAACTTGTTAAATTGGATCTTACTAGGTCTAACAAGCTTAAAAGTCTTCCATACAACATTTCTGAGTTGAAATCCCTTAAACATCTTAGTCTGACTCGTTGCTCAAAACTTGACAAGTTGCCTGATGAGGTAGGAACTTTAGATTCTTTGAGAGACTTTGAGGCAAAGGAAAGTGCTATAAAAAAAGTACCATCATCTATCATAAATTTGAGCAATCTTCAAAAATTATCTTTTGAGGGATGCAAGGGTCAGGATATGTTAGGTTTGTTATTGCCTCCATTATCAGGGTTGCACAGTTTGAGGGAACTAGATCTAACCGATTGTGCCATCACGAAGCTACCGGACAGTCTTGGTAGCTTATCCTCACTGAATGAGTTATATTTGGGCAGAAACAACTTTGAAAGCATACCAGCAAGTATCAAAAACCTCTCTAACCTACAGTACCTAGACATCAGCTATTGCGAGGCACTTCAATCTTTACCAGAGCTTCCACTGATATCTACAAATGCATACAATTGTATATCATTGGAAGTAATATCTTGTTTATCGGTTCCTGACAGTTTTGTTGCAATACCTTCTTCATTTATCAAATTTGACTTGACCAATTGTTTCAAATTGGATCGAAATGTACTCATGGAAGAGGGTCTGCTGAAAATACAATCTTTGGCGACTTTATGGAAGGGACATGATTACCATGAGGTCTGTCTCACTCTCTCTTTGATTATACTATATATTTTATTGCTTCTTTTTTTCTCTTAGAAAATTTTTCATATAGAATTTCCAACAATGTTACAAATAAATTTATTCTTTTTTTTTTATTTTTTTATTTTTTTATGGTACAGAATCTTCTTTTAACACCACACGGTACTGCTATATGTTTCCCTGGAAGTGAGGTTCCAAAAGGGTTTACCTTTCAAAGTTTGGGATCTTTTATAACTGTCAAACTGCCACCATGTTGGTTGAATGATAACTTTGTGGGTTTTGGTCTTTGTGCCGTGGTGTCATTTCGTGACTATGAAGATAATGGTGCATTCCTAGATATTAACTTTGAGTGTAAACTCAAATCTGAGGATGGGCAGTGGGATGCTTCTTATGGCACTTTCAGTCATTTTAACACCAGAATATCTGGTCGACAATGCTATAAAATTGGGTCAGATCATGTGTACATGGGGTTTGATTCCACTACTATATATCTCGATGATATTGATGATGAACTGTGTTACGATGAGGCCTTTTTCCAATTCTATCTTGGAGGACCGTTTGGGAAACCTATAGAATGTTGCAAGGTGAAGAAGTGTGGGGTTCGTTTGATGTATGCACAAGATATTGGAAAACCAAGTGGTAGTTTCAACTCTGACGATGAAGATGAGTTTTGGGAATCAATGGAAAAAAGTATCAGCTCTGATGATGAGGATGAGTTTTGGGAATCAATGGAACAACCCAATTGAAGTTTCAGCATTGATGAGGAGGAAGAGTAACCACACATTAACATGAGATCAAACTTAATGGGATGGCTTGGACCTGAAGAAACCAAATTCAAGGTAATAAATAAAATGATTTTATGCATTTCAGGATTCTTGTACTGATAATGTACCTCAAAGACTGATTATAGTTTCCTTTTCTGATTAATGGCTTCTAATCATTGACAAAAATAGTTATTAAACTAAGTAAGAGATTGATAAATGAAACAGATTATATGCAATCCCTCTAAGCAACATCAGAAAATACATTATATTTAATCACAATATGAACCACCAGATACTTTAATTCGAATTCGAAAATTTCTAACAGAGCTCAAAGTTTTTATCAAATATAGTGCACACAAAGTCCGAATTTTCTTATTATAAGTTTATGGGTGAAATCCATTTTAGTCCCTCTAGTTTGACCTATTACACAAACTAGTCCCCCGGTTTTCATTTTTATCTTGACAAGTGCCGTTAGTTTCCAAAAATACGTGTTTCAGTCCCTACTGTTCAATTCCGTTAGAGTTTCTCATAATTCCATTAGGTCAACGAGGGTAAAAGGGTAAAACAACTCAAAAACAGAAATAAAATAAAATAAAATAAAATAATAATAAAAAACTAAAAAACAAAATTAATAAAAACAAATAATTTTTAAATGAGAGATGCTATTGACAATCCATTAAAAATCTTTCTACACTCCATTTAATTATTATTTTTGTTAATGACAATTTTATCCTAATTAAAATTACAAAAGGGGACAAACATTTTCTGAATACACTCCATTCCAATTTTAAACTTCCAAAAAAAAAAGTATAATTTAAAATAATGCTTAACAAATTAATGAAATCACTATTTAAGTACTAAAAAAAGGGAAAAAAAACTATTTAAAATTATAAAATTAATAAAATTATAATGAAAAATTTAAATTAAACCAAAAACATAAATTAATTAAAAATATAAAATAATATAAATATACTTAACTATAGATGGAGATCTTCGTCTCCAGTTGAAAGAGCATATAAATTCTTTTTTATTATTAATGTTTTATTTTAATTCAATATGTCATCATTTATGTTATTCTTAAATGGAAGTTTTAGAATTAGGGTATTAAAATTTAAGTCAAGTTTTTCTATTTTTTAAATTCAGATGTTTTTTTTTTTTTTTTCTTAAACATTTTAGATTTCAAATGGTTAAAAAAAGACATATTCAAGTCGACATCGCAAGCGGCATATAAAAAAATAGTTTAAAGAAACAAGCAAAGTCAATTTCACTCTTGAATGAAAGAAATAATAATTTTGGAGTAAAATGAAAAATCTTTATTTTTTTTTAAATTTCAGTTTTTAGGATGGAGTGTTTTAAGATGAAGAAGGGTAATTTTGTAATTAAATGAAGTGTTTTTAGAAATTTTTTAAATTTAATTTCTTATGGTGGAGTGTCTTTAGAAAATGTGTGTGAAAAGAAAAAGTAGGATTGTAAGGAGAAATCCTCTTTTTAAATAACTCTCACCGTCTCTCTCCCTCTCTCTCACCATCCATCGCTTTCATCATCACTCATTATCATCCACATCTCCCAAACCCTAGCCACCCAAACTTTAATTATCTCTCTTCCTCTCTTCTAACATCCAAACCCTAGCCACCACCACCCCCTAACTGCCGCCGCCACTGAACACCAAAACCTAGCCGCCACCGGTTGGTTTTTCGCTCGAAACCCGTGTGATTTAAAAGCGAGATGCTGTGGAATTCCAAAACAGAGCAAGTGTGTGGAAGATTAGAGTGTTTTCTGGTTTTGCTAGTCCTCGCGCCAACGGTTTTAACAACGCTTTTGCGATTGTGTTGTATTTTTGACTTCTTATGAATCTTCTTTGCTGATTTCTGCATAACTTGGGGAAATTTCATAAATAGCTCCCTAAAACATAGCAAAGTTGTTTTTAACCGTATAAGAAAATTTGATTCTTTTTAACCACAACAAAAATGAAATGTCCTAAATGCCCCTTGTTTTAAATGGTTTACCATTTTTCCCATTTTCTAGAAGATTTCTAGTACAACTCGATATGATTTCACATGTATTAAAAAAAAATGATTTCATCGTATAATTATAAGATTTCATGTATTATGTGAAACTTTCAGAAATTGACGAACTTCAAAGTTCAGTTTTGATTTTTCTCAAATACCTTATATAATGGGAAAAAAAACATTAAAAACTCATAAAATATATTATGTTTCAAAGTAAATTAATGGATTTAAGTAAGAGTATTATACATATGCACCAATGTTTGTTGATTTGAAGATTTTGTTCAAAAAAAAATTCGCATTCAGGATTTTCGAGTTACAAACTTACAACATTATTATTGTTATTGTTATTATTATTATTATTATTATTATTATTATTATTATTAGGGTCAGACTAAACTCGAACCCTTATTAAATTTATTACCTAAATAACAACTTAATGTAAGGTTTACATGCACAGGAGAACCGATGACAAAACAAAAAACGAGTTGGAGAAGACCCGAGGACTTAGAAGGAAAAAGGAGATGTTGGAGAGGATTTTAGTTTTTTTTTTTTTTTATACTATCGGTGAAAATAAATTTTCTTGTGTAGTTATTGACATAGTCTTTTTATTGTCAGTTCGTCCTGACAATAAATATATCAGGACGAAGAATATGGACCACGGATTATAGAGAAGTTTTGATAACTGCATACACTTTAAGTCAAAGTATGTAAATCTAGTGGTCCACATTCTTCGTCTTGATATATTTATTGTCAGGACGAACTGATAATAGAAAATCTGGTTATTAATAATCAAATTTATGTATGTTGTTAAAAAAAATATATATATCTTTTATAGGGGGAATTGCACAAACACCCCCGAAATTTAATAAAATTGCATGAATATGACAGTTTTGACCATATACGCACAAACTTCCCTTAGCATTTGAAAATTGTTGCACAAACATCCCCTACCGTTAGATGGATTCGTTAGTCAATGGTCAAATGTATAAAAAGTTTAAAATATCCTATACTTTTTATTTTAAACAAAATAAAAAGTTCAGAAATAAGATAAAAAAAATATTAAAAAATCTTTTAGAAAATTTGAATGTATCTTAAATCTGAAAATTGGAAAAAAATTCATCTTCAAAAAAAATTAAAAATTTAAAAACTATTTTTTTTTATTTGTAAAGAAGATTTTTTTTTTTTTTTTTTCAGATTTCATATTTAAGATATATTCATATTATCTAATATATATATATATATTATATATATATTTTTTATCTTATTTTTTAATTTTTTAGTTTATATAAAATAAAAAAATAAAAGGTATTTAAGACTTTTTACACTTTTGACAATTGACTAACGGATCCATCTAACGACAAGGGATGTTTGTGCAACAATTTTCAAATGTTGAGAGAAATTTGTGTGTATATGGCCAAAACTGCCATATTTGTGTACATGGGTGAAGCCAGGATTTTGGTTTTGGGGGGGCCGAGACCAAAAAATATATTCAATATTTTTTCGAAGTATTACAATATAGTTCGGAGATTTTTTTTTTGGAAGGGGGAGTACTCGAACCCGCAACCTCATGGTGCATGTGTAAGGAGTTTACTATCGGACAAATCTCATATCGTTTATTCAAATTAACGCTAGACAAATATATTAATATTTTAAAACTAAGTTATTAAAAAAAAAAAAAAAACAAATGTAATAGCGTCTAGTATGGTATATCAAATAAATTAATAAATAAAATAGACACTAGCTTTATAAATAATAATGGAACTCGTCGCTCTTTTAAATCTAGTCTAGATTTTTTATAATGGGTTAGAATGTACCAACTTTAATATAAGCTTGATGAATTTCATCACATTCAATGACGAGATAATCCCATATTTGTCGATGTAATCATGTGTCCCGCTCCAAAGATTTATTATCTTGTTTAGTATTATTTGTTGGAGATTCCGTGAATTGATTTTCAGAAACTTGAATATTAATATTATATGTTGATGAAGATGAATCGGCTTCTGAGGTTTTAATTCTTTTGAAAAATCCATCTATTGTCAATGGCTTTCTCATCTATAGATCAAATAAAAAAAATCGAAGTAATTTAAATAAATAAATGTTTAAATAACAAATTAGTATAATAAATGTAGCAAAATCATTTTTTTTTTAAAGAAGAATTCATTAAAGAAATTATATTAATCGCCTAAGAAAATAACAAATATTAAAAAAAATGAAAAAAAAAAACGTAAAATATTTATTAATTAGTAATCACGTACCTGAAATTATTTAGATAGATGAACTGAAGAATAAGAAGAATTATTTAACTACAATAGTAGGAATGAAATTGTTTAAGGAAAAATTGGAAAAGAAAAGTGTATATATAGAGAGAGAGAGAGAGATAGAGAGGTTATACCAGTTCATAATATATAGGAAATCAATTGAGGAATATATTATCTTCTAAGTTAAAGATAAAATTGGACATTTATGTATTTATTATAATAATAAAAATTTTAATTTAAAACTTTTTTTTTCCCTGAATGGATGGCTTTCTCTCCCTTTTGAGTTTTCTCTCACTTTTGTAGCCTTGTCCATGGATCCTTCAAAAGTATATCCATGTAATTTCCTTACCCCTCTCTCAAAAGTTCCTGATACTTTACCACAGTCATCATCAAAACCGAAAACTTTTGTAGCTCTGCTCAAAACCGATAAAGTACATGTTCAACCAAATATTCTCCCGGTGCCAGTTGTGAAAGGGGACATCACGTGTGTTCACATCAGCAAAAAATATGTCCAAGAAAGATTAAAATACTGTCAGAAAAATCTTTTCGGACGTCTAATTTTAAGAAAAGGTTATGTACCTCTAAAGCCTGTTGAGTTAAAATCTATATTGCAATCGATTTGACAACTCAGAAATCCTTGGAAGTTTACTCCGTTTCCAAAAGGATATTTTGATATTCATTTTTCTAGTGAAGAAGATTTAAAAAGGGTTTGGAGTGGAGGTTCTTGCTTAATTTCAAATGGTATTTTTCGTATTTTTCAATGGCAACCGGATTTTAATCCATATAATCAACAATTATCGCATGCTCTAGTTTTGGTGAGGTTTTATGGTCTATGCTCGGAATACTGGCATCCAACTACAATCATGGAGATTGCACGAGGAGTTGTCATCCCTCTTGCAACTAGATCAAGCTACAAGGGATCAAGCTTATGGGTCTTATGCCCGAGTTCTTGTGGACATTGATTTAACTTCGAATCAACCATCATTTTTGAATGTGGAGAGAGATGACCATAGAGGTTTCTCTGTCGATGTTAAATATGAAAATCTTCCAAAGAGGTGTACAAAGTGTAAAGCTTTTGGTCATGACTCTACTAGATGCCACCAAAATAAGGAGATTAATTCTAGCAGAGGTCGATCGCGATCAAGAAATCCAAGGCAAACCTACCGGCCTACCAATGGCCTCCATAATGGGCAGGTTGTCGTGGAGGAATGCAAAACAGTCCCACAAAATCAGGAAACGATAGAGGAAGAGGAAATTGTGCAGATTCAAAATTTTAAAAATCTCGTAACTAATGTGGAAGACAAAAATGGCAGCATCCAATTATCTCCACTTTTATTTGAATTAAATGTGATTGATAATCATAAAGTGAATCGGGAAACAACAGACAATTTTGAAGTTGACAAATTTGGGTCTTAAGAAGTTGACCCAATCTGTGAAGTGCAGTTTCCAGTTACAACCGGCACATCTAATGCACTTGCAGAAGATCATGATCTAATTGAGAGTTTTTCTCCAATTCAAATTCAAGCAGCTGAACAATTTCCTAATCAAGATGTGGGAATTAATGTTAATATCTCCAATGATTTGAATACCAAGTATTTAAATCTGGAAGATAATAATGAGAATCCTCAATGTTCTCTAGAGAATATTTATATTAATAACAAAGTGATTCTTGACAATCCAAAGATTTCAAACTTCCAGAATTTTGATCAGCCAGTTTTGGATGAGGTTTCAGGAGATAAAAGAGAAAAGATTAATTTGGAGCATATATCAGAAGACCAAGATATTAATACTTCAAATTCTAATCATGGTCCAGTAGATCCTGTGTTTGACAATAATTGGATTCCCGTGGTGACCAAGTCAAAAAGAAAAATGAAGCCAACTTTTAAGATTTTATCTAGTTCTAAGTCTCAAGTGAGTAAAGGTTTGTTTGGGATAGCTTTTGAGAGGCTCAAAATCTCTTTTGAGAGCTAAAAGCTACTTCTGACACTGTTTAGATAAAATATGAAAGGAGCTTATTGAGCTTAGAAGCTCTTTTAGTGGAGGCACCACCAGAGGTGCTTCTCTCAAAATGGCTTCTAAAAACCACGCGAAGCTAAATGTACAGTTTAATGAATTTTTCATATTACCAGTATTACCCTTCTAACTATAAATAACAAATTAAAATTGGTCAATTGTATTCTTTTATATTTTTCACCCATTGTTCTCCTTCTCAGAGAAGATGAACCCTAACTTTTTGGATTTGATTTGGGTTTTTGAATTCCACGAAGCCATGGCTATGCAATTCAGAATTAGCTTATCAAGTATATTAATCTTGTTCGGTATAGCGGTGCAGGTATCAATCCATCTCTCTCACACTCGTTTAAACACTTACTGTTATAATAATAATGGAGAGGAAAGTTGGACGCGTTCCCAGCATCGTGTTTGAGCAAGAGGATGGCCAGCACGGTGGCAACAAGCTGCTCATTTCGTTCCAGACCAGTCAGATCAGGAAGCTTGTAAACCATCTGGGTCGCTCGTTTTTCTTGTCTAGATTGTTCGATCTCGAGGTCCGTCCTGAGTTCGCGTCCGGTGATGTCATCGAAAAATTCGGGTCTTGCCCAGACTGGTACGGTTTTCCTTAATGGGTTTTTTTGTTTTTTATTTTTAATTGTTTGTGTATGAAATGAAATTGATGTAGGATGATTTTAAATGTTTGGATTTTATTGTTTGGTAGTCTAAGAACTCGAAAAATTGTTACTTGGAGATTGAAGGGTTGATGTAAAATTTCAAAATCAGATTTTGAAGTAGGATTTTGGGTTTGTATATTCTGTTAATGAAGAATGTATGTAGTATAAATGTATTGATCTCATCAAATGATCATTGTAACTCATTTTTCATCAATTACAGAAGCTTCAAGAAGCCATTAATGACAGTTTGTTCTCCCTGCTCTTAACAGAGTATTTTGTCAAGTTCTTTCATCTTTTTTATAAATATCTTTAGTTTACCTTGCATTTCTCTCATCATTTCATTTAGGTGCACCAGTTGGCATGGAGGTCTGGCAAGTTGCCTCATCTAGATAGATAATTGTGCTTAATGGTGATTTTGTACGTATTGTCTCTCATATGTTTTGTAACTTTGTTATCTTTTAATAAGCCAAAGTTGCGTCCTACTTTCCCATGATACAGTGATATGTATAATGATTGATACTGCTCTTATTCTGACATTTATAACTTTCATATTTATTTGTTTTTTGTTTTTGGTGTTTTTCTAGGTAGTGCAACCTCTCATAATTCTAGTGGTCACTTTGGAATTTGAGAGGTTTAGCAAGGTATCCACTTTAGTAAATACTGATATATTTACATAAGTTAATTTGGTGCTTGATCAATATCTCTAGTTCATGCAGGAAGCTAAGAATGATAACAAGAAGAAGACCAAGTAAAAATCTCCCACCTAGGCTTTTTCTCTGCCTGGCTTTGATAAGATTTGTGATTGATAATTGATCGATTTATTTATTTACATTGTTTTGATTGTGAAGGAAAGAGAAGGATCCATTGAAAACCAAAGCAACCCATGTCATCATTTTTCATCTTCTCAAATGAGAGAAGAGCAGCTCTGCTAGCAAAGAACAAAAATGTTTTGGAGGTGGCAAAGATCAATGGTGAAGAATGGAAGAACATGACTGAAAAACAAAGAGCGCTATATGAAGAGGTACCTAGCTAAAACTTCTCACAGCCACATAAAAAGCACTTTGTTTATTTGTTTTTTCACTCAATTGATTTCTTGGAAATTTTTTAGATGGTAAAGAAGAACAAGGAGAAATAAAACCAATAAATGGAGGCATACAACCAAAGTGTGTCTCACTTGTGAACAATTTGTTGCAATGTAGAGCAGCATGGCTTAGTTGTTGTTGTGTTTTGTTTTGTATTATTTGTAGCAAAGAGGCAAGGAAGGCTTTGTTGGAGGAGAGGCCATGCACCAACAACTCCACCATTATTGCTCTGATTTATGTGAAATGGAAGGTATAATAATAAATTTATGTGTATTCTTCCATTCTTGCTATGTAATGTGTTGGGTTCATGTTTTTAATCGGTGGACTGTTTTTTTTTTTTTATAGGAACCGAGTGAGGAAGAGAAGCAAGTGAGGAAGAGAACCATTACTGCTCTCTACTTGGTTGGTTTGTTCGAGGACACCAACTTGTGTGCCATCCACGCAAAGCGTGTGACTAACATGCCCAAAGATATCCAGTTGGCTCGGAGGATCAGGGGTGAGCGTGCTTAGGCGTAGAGGGAATTGCCCTGAATCAATGGAAGACATGTTTTTCTTAAGATGTTGTTTAGGGTTTAGATAGAATAGGTTTCTGGTAGGTGTTATTAGCAAATATCATGTGATCCTGGTTGATGTGGTGGTGTCTTTTGTGTATTTGTTAATGGGGAGGATTTGGATTCTTTATATTTTACTGTTTTGTGCCTTTTTTTTGGTTGGATGCTTGGTGGCAATGGACATCTATTATTGGCATCCAATATAAGTTATAGTTTATTAAATTTCTTGTTTTACAATTGAATTGCTCAAATGTTTGATTTTTGTTTATTGATAAATGCTTTATTACTACCATTGTGTGCTTCACTGAAAAGTTTTTGCGTTGATGGTTTGGATAACATGATAAGAGTAGTGGGTAAAAGGTTTTAAAGAATAGATAGAAAAGATCAACAGAGAGGAGTTCATGGCGAACACTTGTTTTTAATGAATGAAATCAAGTAGGTCTTATGTAATGGAGGCACTCATCTGATCATGAACACATGTTTTCATGAATGGATTCAGGTAGGTCTTGTCAGTGGGATTTGTTTGGTTTTATTTTCGTAAAGGTATGAAAATTTGAGGTTGAGGAATTAGAATAAAAAAAAAAAAATTGTATTTTAAGAGATGACGAAGTTAATTCTTGATGTCTCTCTACTTTTTAATTTTATTACTTTATTTATTTTAGTATATATATTTTTAAGGAGATATAATTGAAAGAATGTTATATTATACCATATGAAGTAAACTTTTATTTTAAAAATAAGTACATATATTATTTATTTCAATTAAGGTAAAAATGTTATATTATAGTTAGAAGTGATTGTAATTAGTTACAACCAAACAGGTTCAAAAGCTCTTCTTTAAGGGTAAAAATGTCATATCATAATTAGAAGAGATTTTAAAATGTTCTAACCAAACAGTTTCAAAAGCACTTCCTGATACAAAAGCTCTTCTGGAAAATACTATCCAAACAGTAACTGAAAAGCTCAGGCTTTTACTTCTCTTCTTCTACTGCCAAAAGCCAAAAGTAAAAGTTATCACAAACGGGCCCATAATATATTATATAAAGTACTCACATGCCTAAAATTGTTAAGATAATGTCATAAATGACCTTATAATTTATCACAATTATAAATTTGTTCCAAAAATAAATAAGAAACATTCCACTACCAATGGAGGATCTATCTAGTATGCAACAAGTCTCCTTAACAACAAGAGGATATAAGAACGTGAGGAGATCAGTGAGAGGAGATTAATGAGTTACTTCCTTTTTTAACTTCTTTGAATTTTCAGAGAGAATATCATATTTTCTAATTCAATGATTATATCTAATAATAATCTACGAAATACTAACAGAAAGAGATGCTCATATAATTAAGGTTTTTTTGTTGAATATTATTCAAGAACTACAAATACTTAAGAGAATGTTAGTACAATTTGACGAGATGACGTTTCTCCGGTAGTTTTCATTTTAATTTAATTAGCTTAATTTGTTTGGTCAGTTGGGCACAAAAGTTGCTACCAATTCTTCTCGACAGGTAACTTGGCACTTTATACTGTAGAATTTTTTTTTGTACAAACAATTACTACTGATAACAAATTTTAATATGCTCAAATAATTAGGTGTGATTTGATTGCAAAATTTCCATCTATGCATATGAGTAATGTAGACCGTAGGTGGATTGACTAATCTCTGCTATCGTTAAAGTATGTAGACTATTTTGAGGTCCAAAATTTTCCAATAGTCTACAATCTTAAATAAAATTTGGACCACAATTTTCAATCCTAGAAACAAGTTGATTTTAATTGATTCATGCATCTTCGAAGGTACATTGGAAGAGGGGGACACACATTAGTCAATGTCTTAAATTAATAATCTTTTTGACTTTCTACCATTGCTTCCTATTTTAGATTAGATTATGTGAGCAGAGCACTGTTAACAGAGAGTTGCTAAACATTTCAAGAATCTGAAATCAATGGAACTAAGTCTATTTTCTGCTTCTTCTTCTTCATCAAATGCTCCTGCATTGAAGTATGAAGTTTTTCTGAGTTTCAGAGGCGAAGATACTCGCTACAAATTCACCAGCTATCTTCATAGAGCTTTGTGTGACAAAAAAATCCAAACTTTCATTGATTATGAACTTAGAAGGGGAGATGAGATATCACCATCTCTTATCAAAGCAATTGAAGATTCCCACATTTATATTATCATTTTCTCACAAGGGTATGCTTCTTCCCGATGGTGTCTCGATGAACTTGTCAAGATCCTTGAATGCAAGAAAATGTATGGTCGGATTGTGATGCCAATTTTCTATGAGGTGGATCCAGCACATGTGAGGTTCCAAATTGGGAGTTTTGCAGATGCATTTGCTAAGCATGAACAACGTTATAAGGATTGTTTGGACAAAGTACAGAGATGGAAAGATGCTCTCAAAGAAGCTGCCAATCTATCTGGGTCCGATTCACGAGTTATCAAGTAAGTCGTGTTTTGTTATTTCTCTGTTTATGTCTTGCTATATATGATGATCTGTTTCAGTATGTAATACAACTTCAATATTTATCAGGCCTGAGTCTGTGCTTATAGAGACTATTGTAGAAGATGTTTTGAAGAGACTTAATGACTTGTCTTCAAGTGATGATACCGGTGACCTGGTTGGAATTGATTCAAGGATTCAGGAGATTGAATCTTTGTTATGCATCGAAACAAATGATGTTCGCTCTGTAGGAATTTGGGGTATGGGTGGGATAGGCAAGACCACTCTTGTTGGTGCTGTATATGACAAAATCTCTTGTCACTTTGAAGGTTCTCATTTCATTGAGAATGTTAGGGAAGAATCAGAGCAAAGCGGTGGATTAAACCGCTTGCGAAGAGAACTTCTTTCTGCAATATTAGGGGATGGAAATGTAGATAGAGGTAGTTCCTTTGCAGCAAGTAACTTCGCAAAGAAAAGGTTGGGTCGTAAGAAGATTCTTATTGTTTTTGATGATGTGTCTAGTTTTAGACAAATAGAATCTTTGATCCGGGGTCTTGACTGTTTAGGTTCTGGAAGTCGAATCATTATAACAACAAGAGATAAACAAGTACTTAAAAATTGTAGAGTCGATCAAATATACAAGGTTGATGAATTATCTAATGATGACGCTCTTAAGCTTTTTTGCTTATATGCCTTTGGACAAAAATGTTCCAACGAAGATTACGAGGAGATGACAAATAGGGTAGTTGAATATGTTGGTGGTGTTCCATTAGCCCTTAAAGTGTTGGGTTCCTCTCTATTTGATAATAGAAAGGAAGTTTGGGAAAGTGCAATGAATAAATTAGAAGTAAACCTTGATAAGGATATTCATAAGATATTAAGAATAAGTTTTGATGGACTAGATGATAATGAGCAAAACATATTTCTAGATATTGCATGTTTCTTGAAAGGGAAGGGCATTAATCTTGTAAAAGATTTCTTGGAGGTTTGTGACTTCTTCACAGAGGTCGGAATAAGTGCTCTTGTCAATAAATCTTTGATAACCATAACAAAAAACACAGTAACAATGCATGATTTGCTACAAGCAATGGGTAGAGAA
This sequence comes from Acer campestre, assembly GCA_954870605.1. NCBI lineage: Eukaryota > Viridiplantae > Streptophyta > Magnoliopsida > Sapindales > Sapindaceae > Acer > Acer campestre. The sequence continues at coordinate 4,207,156 of OX940800.1, forward strand.
ATTGTTCGACAGGAATCCAGTACTGATCCAGGCAAACGTAGTCGATTGTGGCATCACAGAGACATCTACAATGTTTTGACGGATAATACGGTAAGATTTAAAACAAAAATTATGAGAATTGAATATTCTTTAATATTAATGTGTCCTTAGCAGTCACATTAAGAAAATACTTTTATATACTCAACGCTAACTTGTGTCGTCTTGAATATATAACAGGGGACTGAATCAATAGAGGCTATTTCCTTGGATATGTCTAAAATAAGAGATATACATTTAAACCCTCATGTTTTCATGAAGATGCGTAAACTGAGGTTCTTAAAGTTCAATAGCTCACGTCATGGCAAGAATAGGGTGCACGCTTTTGATGGCCTTGAATCTGTATTCACTAAGTTAAGGTATCTCCATTGGCATGGAAGCCCGTTCAAATCGTTGTCATTAAATTTTCAGTCAGAGAATCTTGTCAGTCTTGATATGCCTTTCAGCCAAGTTGAACATTTATGGAATGGTTCCCAGGTACATGTTGATATCAATCTATCTATATGTGTTTGTGCCAATCTTTTTGTTGTTATCCAGATACTCTGATTTGTGTTGACTATTAATGTATTATAAATATATTCTAACTTGCAGCAACTTGTCAATTTGAAAAAAATTGACCTTGCTGGGTCCAAGCTCCTAACCAATTGTCCAGACCTCTCAGGGGCCCCAAACCTTGTGATCTTGGATCTATCTTTTACAAGTTTGTGTGAAATTTCATCATCCGTTCAACATCTCAGTAAGCTCAATGACCTGTCTCTAGCCTGTTGCAAAAGGCTTAGGGGCCTTCCAGATTGCACTGATTTGAAATCTCTTAGAAAACTTAATCTCGGTCATTGTTCAAATCTCAAGATATTGCCTGAATTGCCATGTAATATAGAAGAGCTACTCTTGCGTGGAAGTACTGCTATAGAAGAACTCCCCTCATCTGTCAAGTATCTAAGCAAACTTGTTAGATTGGATCTTACTGGCTCTAGAAAGCTTAAAAGTCTTCCAAACAACATTTCTGAGATGAAATCTCTTAAACATCTTCGTCTGACTGGTTGCTCAAAACTTGGCAAGTTGCCTGATGAGGTAGGAACTTTAGATTCTTTGAGGGACTTTGAGGCAGAGGGAACTGCTATAAAAGAAGTACCATCATCTATCATAAATTTGAACAATCTTCAAAAATTATCTTTTGAGAGATGCAAAGGTCAGGATATGGTTGGTTTGTCATTGCCTCCATTGTCAGGGTTGCACAGTTTGAAGGAACTAGATCTAACCGATTGTGCCATCACGAAGCTACCGGACAGTCTTGGTAGCTTATCCTCGCTGAATGAGTTATATTTGGGCAGAAACAATTTTGAAAGCATACCAGCAAGTATCAAAAACCTCTCTAAGCTACAGTACCTAGACATCAGCTATTGCGAGGCACTTCAATCTTTACCAGAGCTTCCACTGATATCTACAAATGCATACAATTGTATATCATTGGAAGTAATATCTTGTTTATTGGTTCCCGATAGTTTTGTTGCAATACCTTCTTCAGATATCAAATTTGACTTGACCAATTGTTTCAAATTGGATCGAAATGTACTCATGGAAGAGGGTCTGCTGAAAATACAATCTTTGGCGACTTTATGGAAGGGACATGATTACGATGAGGTCTGTCTCACTCTCTCTTTGATTATACTATATATTTTATTGCTTCTTTTTTTCTCTTAGAAAATTTTTCATATAGAATTACCAACAATGTTACAAAAAATTTTTTTTTTTTTTTTTTATGGTACAGAATCTTCTTTTAACACCACACAGTGCTGCTATATGTTTCCCTGGAAGTGAGGTTCCAAAAGGGTTTAACTTTCGAAGTTTGGGATCTTTTATAACTGTCAAACTGCCACCATGTTGGTTCAATGGTAACTTTGTGGGTTTTGGTCTTTGTGCCGTGGTGGCATTTCGAGACCATGAAGATGATGGTGGATTTTTGGATATTAATTTTGAGTGTAAACTCAAATCTGAGGATGGGCAGTTGGATGTTTTTTATCGCACTTTCAGTCATTTTGACATCAGAAGATCTCGTCGACAATGCTATAAAATTGGGTCAGATCATGTGTACATGGGGTTTGCTTCCAACACAATATATCTCGATGATATTGATGATGAACTGTGTTACGATGAGGTTTTTTTCCATTTCTATCTTGAAGGACCGTTGGGGAAACCTATAGAATGTTGCAAGGTGAAGAAGTGTGGGGTTCGTTTAATGTATGCACAAGATATTGGAAAACCAAGTGCAAGTTTCAACTCTGACGATGAAGATGAGTTTTGGGAATCAATGGAAAAAAGTATCAGCTCTGATGATGAGGATGAGTTTTGGGAATCAATGGAAGAACCCAATTGAAGTTTCAGCATTGACGAGGAGGAATAAGAGTAACCACACAACAACATGAGATCAAACTTAATGGAATTGCTTGGAGCTGAAGAAACCAAATTCAAGGTAATAAATAAAATGATTTTATGCATTTCAGGATTCTTCTTTAACTGAATAAATTGTCTCTTATGGATCTCATTTACTTGGTTTAATTTATTTATGCCCAAACTCGTCTATCTATTAGCTGAGCTACGCCTCTGTTAGCAACAAAAACTACCACATGATAAAGATTATTGTACTGATAATGGACCTCTGTAGGATTGATTATAGTTTCTTTTTCTGATTTATGGCTTCTAATCATTGACACAAATAGTTATTACATTAATTAAGAGATTGATAAATGGAACAGAGTATATGCAATCCCTCTAAGTAAAATCAGAAAATGTAGTCTGTTTAATCACAATATGTGAACCACCTTATACTTTAATTCGAATTCGAAATTATATTGTTGTCAATGAGGTTTTTCCGGTGCTAAACCATTCATATCTACAGTATGAGATCGTAGGTTCGAGTCCTCCACTCCTCCCCCTCCCTGTAGAAATCCCGAATTTATATATATTATGAGGAAATACCCCTTTTTAGTCAAAAATTTAGGGGGTTTATTGTTTTTACCCAACATTAGTGTTTTTATTGTTTCTACTAATTCTTTGGCTGTGAAGACCTAAATGCCCCTCATTTTCCCATTTTTTAATTCCTCTCCTCTCTCTCTCTCTCTCCGCCTCCGCCATTGAATACCAAAACCCAGCGCCACCGTCGGTGGGTTTTCCGCTCGAAACCCTGCAATTTGCAGTGAGGAGGCAAATCGACTGTCGTCGATCATGATCTGGTCCAGATCGAGCGACTCAAACCCATCTCCGTCGTCGTTCATTCGATCTGTGAAACTCGATCACCGGTCTTTGTTTGGGATCCGTGTATGTGGTTCGATTTGCAGCGAGGAGGTAGATCAACAGTCGTCGATCACGATCTGGTCCAAATCGAGCGACCCAAACCCATCTCCGTCGCCGTTCGTTCGATCGAATTTGGGTCGACCCCATGGTGGTTTGTGCGTGAGAGTGAGAGAGATGGAGGTGGTGATGAGGTGGTGGTCGATTCTGAGCTGGTGTTTGTGATGGTGATGTTTCTGGGTTGTGGTGGATGGTGGTGGAGCTAATGAGTTATGGTAAATTAAAAAAAAAAAAAAAAAATTGTTTTTTTGTTAAATTGATGAAGATTAGGATGGGTGTTGTTTAATGATTGAGATTTGAGGTGTTTGATTTTGTTGTGGATGGAAATATTAGGACTGGTTTTGTTTAATGGGTGTTGTTTAAAATTTTGTTTTGGGTTTGTGATTTTTGGAAATTTTGGTGTTTGAATCGATGTTTGATTGGTGTCTAGAAATTTTGGTGTTTGAATTCGGTTTGTTTTTTGGAAAGTTTTAATTTTTTTTTTTTTTTTTTTTTTTTTTTTTTTTTTTTTTTTTTTTTAATTTCGTCATTTTTTTAAAAATATTTCAAAATTTGTTTTTTCCAGATTTCTTTAAACACACTAAGCCATCAATTAAACATACCACCGCAACCTATTAAACACACCAGGTGTGGTGGTGAATCAATTAAATACATCATGGCAACCCAATTAAACACATCATGTATAAATCAATTAAATACACCAGGACAAACCAATTAAACACACCACGACATCCCAATTAAACACACCAAGCCACCAATTAAACACACCACGACAACCCAATTAAACACACCAGGGCAATCCGATTAAACACACCACAAAAATTTAATTAAACACACCATGACAGCCCAATTAAACACACCAGGACAATTAAATTAAACACACCATGGAAAATCAATTAAACATACCAGGACAAGACCAAATTAAACACACCAAGAAACACAATTAAACACATTCGAGAAACACAATTAAACACATCCAAGAAGAAGAAGAGGAAGATGGAGGTTTGGAAATAAGAAGAAGAAAAAGAAAAAAAAATAGAGAAACAAAGTTTTTTTTTTTTTGTTTTCCGGAAAAAGAAGAAGAAAAAGAAAAGGAAAAAATAGAGAATTTTTTTATATATATAAAGAAGGGCAATTTTATCAAAAAAGTGGATATTTTAGTAAAAACAATAAAAATGATAATCTTGGATAAAAATAATAAACCCCTAATTTTATAATTTTATGGCTAATTTTAAAGTTCTCCCCATATATTATTCTACTGGCTGATGTGAATTAAATCATCATCTACTTTTCGATTTAAGTCCCTGAATAATGAACACAAATGCAACCAATATATAAACAACAAAAAAAGGTCATAATTAGTTCCGATTAATACATGAGCAACTTAAATTATATGTTAATCGGGTAGTAAATATTAACTAATATTATTTGCTGAAGTCTTTTGTAATCATAGAAGAATTCAAGAAGTTTCAAGAACATGTCCTATTTAAAAGTTTAGGTAGAATCTAGATCAAGAAATTAAATACAAAATAAATAAATAAATCATATTTGCAACCGTTGGATTCGCGGATCTTGTTTTTCTATTAGTTTATGTTGGGCTAGGCTAAGTTGCATTTATATTAGATGGACATGTCAGCTCACGGACTGGTGTATTTCACAAGGCTGACAGAGAATCAGATTATATATTAGCCACACTTGATTGGGCTCCACCGGCCCAGTACAAAACTAACTTTGAAATGGTCGAGTCAGGGATTTGATGGGACCTGAGGATATCAAACAGCACACATATAGTCCGGATTAGGGATGCACGTTTGGGGAATGGGGATGGATATAGGTCCCCCCATCCCCATCCCCACTACCTAGACCCTTCCCCCATCCCTCCCCATTTCCCCATTTGGGGAAAATGAGGATGGGGAATTTTGGGGGGACCTATATCCATCCCCATCCCCAATTCCCCATTTTCCCCGTTTCCCCGTTCCCCCATTTCCCCATTTGAATAAAAATTACAAATTAAACTGAAAAATCAAACATTCCATTGCAAATATAAAATAAAATTCATTAGTGCATTACAAATACAAAATAAAGTGTTTTGAAATTCAAAGTTCATTACAATAACAACTAATTGTTGAGAAAATGAGAGCAACTTTAGGTTTTAGGTTTTAGGTCTTGAAGTTAAAATGAGTAAAATTGTATATATACTTAGGGTTAGGGAGTTAGGTTTTCAAAGAATAAAAAAAATATAAAATATATATATTATAATTATATTTATATTATTATATGTAATTGGGGGAAATGGGGAAATAGGGATGGGGGACCTCCCCCCCATCCCCATCCCCATCCCCATTTCAATTTGGGGATAATTTACATCCCCATCCCTCCCCATTTCCCCATTTTTCCCCAAAAAAAAATCCCCAAATGGGGATGGGGACGGGGACGGGGAAAATTGGGGCCCCGGGAGGAATTGTGCATCTCTAGTCCGGATTCATAATATCAGAGAAAAAACTTACACACAAACTTATAAAATCTATATGATGGGACTTGAACCCCCCACTATACGGGATGGGAGGTGCACTAATGCATGTGTAATAGGTGATGTGCAAAATTTATAAGTTGATAGATGAAAAAATTAATAAAATAATTAAGAGATTGAATTCTTTATTATTTTTAATAAAATTGAATCTTAATACAGATTAACATGAATTTTTCTTTTTCTTTTTCATTTTTAACAAATTAAAGTAAAAGTTCCAAAAAAAAAAAAAAAAAAATTAAACGTTCAATGAAAATTTTATTTCACTACGGTCAAATCATAAGAGAACAAATGCTATTTACAAAGTAAAAACATAAATCTAATAAGTTAGGGGTCGTTTGTTTTTTACATTGAAAACTTAATAGGTTTGAATTGAAATTATTAAAAAAGAGGCTGATTTGTCGATTGTCGTCCACACTTGACTTACTATATATGGTGGATTTAATTGTTGGTTTTTAATCAACCATCTTTTTCATTTAAATTAAATTAGCTTAATTTGTTTGGTCAGTGGGCAGTTAGGCACAAAAGTTGCTGAATCAATTTCTAATGATAACGAATTTTCTCTCGCTACATATGGTAAACGTTTCTCACCTTTTAGCCGTCAGAATTGGAAACGAATATGAGAATTCAATTATTCGATACCAAATTCTATTGATGTCTCCTTCCATTTGAAAAAAAAATATATAAAAATACAGACAGGTCTTTTATATATATATATATATTAATTAAAAAAATTACAAAATTAAAGAAAAGTCAAAATCTTTAATAAAAATTTATGGAATTTATTAGAAATATTTCCTGAAAAGAAGAAGAAAGCGTGTTTGTAAAGTTAAAAACCAATGAGAAACTGAACTGTATAAGACTTTAGAATCTGAAAAGGAATATTACCTGCATATATATGTCATAAGAGATGTTTATGCAAGTTGATTGTGAAGTAAAAAGAATTTATAGTGGCGCTGTCATATTAATAGTTATAATGTCAAAATCCCACTGAGGTATTTGGTTAACTGTTAACATCATGTTGTTGAAATGTTTTTTTTTTTTTTTTTTTTTCTTTTTAGTACGAAACTTTTGTTCGATCAAGTGTTGTTCAAGGGTTTCTAAAAGCAAAAATCCATCAATCCTGATTAGTGAATTCGAGTTTAAAACCGAGTTTCCGTTGAACCCTACAATCTTTAGGAAACATGAAACAATGGTATTTGGTTACATGCCTATACGGTGGGGATTCAAACTCCAAATCTTATGGCAGGAGTAAACCACATGTATGACCATTCATTTTTTTTTTTTTTCATATATTCAATGATAATATGAATGCCACCATTTGTTTCTTTCATATATTCAATATCAAAGTTGCTTCTCCATTCTCATGTTAAAACCAGTGTTCGAGAAATCGGCCGCCTAGATCAATTAATCGGCTCAATATAGCTAGTCGGTAACAAACTGAGGCGAAATGGCCAAAATCAGTCTTATTAATCGGCCAAATCGCCAATTAGTCGGCGATTAATCGATCAAATCACTAATTAATCAGTCAAAAATTAAATAATAATAAAAAATAGGTGATTAGATTTGTATGTAGGAATATAAAAAAATAAGTCTAAATTCACCAACCGATTAATCGCCGACTAATCGGCCTAGACATTAGACGCTAAACGCTAGGTATCCGTCCGACTAGCAATTATATATAAGTAAATCACTACATGAGGTTAAGAAATTAAAAATATATATATTTCAAATTGTATTGCCTTCTCAATTCCCTAAGCTGATACTGACCTTGGTCAGATCTACTGCCAAATTTTGGCATCTATATCCATCAATAAAAAGTATAAAACAAACACAACCAATCACAGCACTTATCAAAATAAATCTTAATTAGTACCGACTAAATTTATGTCAATGATAATTAATAATATGTTAATTGGGTAGTGAATATTAACTAATATCATTTGATGAAGTCTATAGAAGAATTCAAACAAGTGTCGATATCAAGTCTTATTTTTTAGGCAGTTTCTAGATCAAGAAACTAAGTACCAAAAAAAAAAAATAAATAAAAAAAAATCATATTTTATGTAAAAGATATATTCCTTGCATACCTTCATTAATTAATAAATTGTTTTACAAATGTATTTTAATTAAGATAATGTAATCTAGAATGAAATCATTATTTTATGTAGTACCACGATGTCACAACTCAATTATATATATATTTATTACATAAAATAAATAAAAATAAAATAAAAATTACATAACATAGCATAAGCAAACAATGATAAATCATCGCGATTTTCATCGGATAATATTTTAAAGTTGACTTCATTTTTCCTTTCGGTTTCATTACCACAAAAATCCAATTTTCTTAGAATAATCGTAATCCTCATTCAATGAGAGTTAATAAATTAAAGACATAATTTCACTACCATGATTGTTATTTAAATAATAATTAATTTATTCCTTATTGTTTTTTTTTTTTTTTTTATGCATAAAAAGATTATTATTAATTCGTTTAATTATTAAAACACTTCTTATCAAGGGCTGATATATTTTAATACTAGCCTGGCCCATGCTGATTTTTTGAAAGAAAAAAAAAAGTTTAAAGTTTTTACAAAATAATATTTTACCAAACACCTTTTTCATGTAAAGATTCAGATATTTTGTTGATCAAAACCAATCCAAAACCGTCCATAAAACGAGAAATCATAAATAGAGAAAATAATAAATAAGTACTTCTCAATCTCGCCGACTTCCCTTTAAATTGAGTGAGACAATCTCCATCGAAGATTTCTTTCTCCTCCATATATTTATTTATTTATTATGTAATATCCCGTGGTTTCCAATACTTTACAAAATAGCATTATGACGATTCGTACATAAGATATTAATGGGATGAATGATCGTCTTTTACCATCAAATTTATAATTTCATGCTAGATTTCGTTTTCATACTAACCTATATCATCATTTAGAGAGCATTTAGGATCATTTTAACATTATTTTAGTTATACGAGAGTGGTTATTTAGATATATATATATATATATTATTTGATTTAGTGTTAGGTTTGGCTCGTATTCTCAAATGAACTAAATGTGAACCAAACGAGACTCAATTGATATGGAGCTTCCTGAAGACCTGGGATACATTTGAAAGTTGAATGGTGGTGTTTTAGGGAGATTGAAGATTGAAGATTGAAGATTGATGAAGAACGGAAGAAACGAAGAACAGCCCAAACCGATGCCGCTTTGGTAGCGGCAAGGGCAGCGGTCGTGGTGACAGCGGCCAGATTTGTTTCAGCGTATGGATCGTGGTTTTTCTGAGCGATATAATTTAAGGTGACTTGTAACGGTTTAGGAAACGGGTGTATAACCGTTACCCAAATCGTAGTCAATCATAAGCATACGTGAAACGCGAAATCTTCAGCGGAAAAGGAAGTAGTTTGTTTCTGGAAGTTCTTGTGCTTAAAGGAAAATGATTTACTCTTTACAAGAAGACTTGTCATAAAAGGAAATAGTATTTATGTGGAACAAGTAAGTCTTGTATGTATATGAGTAGGATTTCCTTTTATCTTAAACTCCATGTAACTAGTATAAATAGAACCTTGTAATTAGGTTGAAAGTGTGAGTTAAAACACCATGTAAACATCAGAGAGTATGAGTGATATCCGGGGAGACCCAATGGGAATATCCGAGGAGGGATCCAAGAGAATATCGGTGGATCTAGTGAGAGATCTGTGGGTGATATTTAGGGGAGACCTACGGGATATTGTGGGGTTCTTGGTGAGGATCTTGTGAGTGGAGTTTGAGGTTTGGTGTGAGAAAGAATCCTGAAGTATATGGTTGTAACAATTTATCATATAGTGGAACTTTCTCTGTCGTCCTGACGGCCCGTGGTTTTTTACCCGTTTTGGGTTTTCCTTGTATATCTTGAGTTGTGATTGTTTTCTCTCTCATCTATTTTTCTGTTTATTGACGTTATTATTTGCTATGAGTTATGGGCGTATATTAGGCACGGTGATTCCGCGTTCATCGAGTTATAGAGGATTATCCCCAACATTTAGGTAGGATATAATTTATTTAATTCAATTAAAATAAAGATTACACTTCAGTTTTTTTTATTTTATTTTTTATTTTATTATTATTATTATTATTTTTTTTAATAAATACATGATAAATGATTATGTTTTCTACATAAGTTTTGCAGATGAAAAATTATATTTTTGGAGATGTTTGAGAGAAAAGGAAAATTGGGAAATAATTTTATAATAAACCGTAAAATATGTTTACATTTAATTTAAGAGTAATACCATACAACATAAATAATTGATCCAAAATTCAATGACGCGATGAGATTAGTTCAGTGGTAAACCCTTCACACTGTACCATAAGGTTGTGGATTCGAGTCTTCCCCCTTTCCAAAATAACCTGAATTTATTTAATAGTGTAATACTTGTAAAAAAAAACACACACACACAAAATTCAATACAAATAATGTAGCAAGTGATGCAATTAATGAATAAGTCTACTTCCCACATCATTTATATTGATTTTTAGACTTATTTATTTTTTATCGCCTTGAATTAATGTTAATTTTTTATTATTATTATTATTTGATAGATATTGTTAGACTTTAGTGACCGTGACCCACATGAAGTCGCTTTTGTCACTTCTTTAATGCTTGTGGCATGCCCGTAACACCAAAAGCCTTATTGTTGTCATATCAAATATCTTTAATCTCTAAGATTTGATATCAAAAATACATTTTCCCCTTCCTTTCAAATAAAAATAAAAATAAACATTTTCCTTTTTTCCTTTAATTATTACAAATCGGAGGATGCTGGAGAAAGAAACATAATATGTAATTTCATTGATGGACGATAACTTGTTATTGGGACAGTTCAACTACCATTTGACTATCATATCATAAAAAAGTTTTTTTTTTTTTTTTTTTTTTCAATGTTAATTTTCGAAACTTAATTGTATTTTGTTTAGTTGTAGCATCCATCGTATATATATCATTCTACTTTTTATTTTATTTTAATTTTATTTTTTATTTTATTTTAATGTGAGATTCATTTTCAAAATTTATAGTTTTACGAATGAGTTTTGTAACAATCCATTTACACGTGAGTCCGGGTTGACCCGGGTTGACTTTGAAAATTTTTAGTTTTACGAATGAGTTTTGTAACAATCTATTTACATGTGAGTCCGGGTTGACTTTGATTGACCACCCATTCGATGGAGCTTGTCCTGGACCCATATGATGTTTGTTGAAGACTGTAATACTATATTATTTTTTGTATTTTTACTTCTTAGTGTTCATGAGATGTGATATACATTGATCTAATCTCTTACATTTTTAAGTTTTTTTTTTTTCTCCGTATTACATAAATTCAGGGTTTGAAAAGAAGAAGGACTCGAATCAAAAACCTTATGGTGTAGGTGTGTAAGGGTATATCAATGGACTAACCTCGTCTCGTCATATTTTAAAACTACTTGACGATGTATAAAACAATGAAAATTTCCACGAAGCGATTGAAATTAATACAAGAAATGGTATGCCGATCATTTAAACAAACCATTGCTATACTTGGTTTAAAAAATAAAAATGAAAAGATGAGTGCTAGATACACTCTCTTAACTCATTCTCCCTTTTCCTTTTGGCACTTGTCCTATATTGATTTTTCAGAAATAAATTTTAGAGCCATCTTTAATGAATTATTTTTGCTTGTTATTTAAAATTCAAATCATCCACATCTTCCCAAATTGCCCTTTTTTTACACCAAATTGTCGTTTCCAAATATATGAGCAAAAGTCTTCAAAGGTAAAATGGGTTGAATAATATTTATTTATTTTATTTTATTTTATTTTAAAAAGAAAATTAGCAAATATATTAGTAACAATATTAAAGGTATAAACATACAATAAACATTAACATCTTGCGTCTTTTAGTATATTTGAGTTTTGATATTATTAATGAAATTTTAATTTTTTTCACTATATTTTTCAAACAGCATAAAAATAATTAATTTATAAAATATGTTGAAGACAAAAACGATAATCCAGTGGCAAATGCACCAAGATTAAAAGTAAGAATAGAGTTGACAAATGCACGAAGCACAACAAATTGAAGTTAACTTTTAAGGCTGTGTTTGGTGTGCGGAATGCAATGAAATTGTTATTTCAATTTTCTTGGACCCATCAATAATCCAGTGGGGACCAAATATATATTAAATAAATTATAAAATTTACTAATTTAGGAATATTTAAATTTATTAAAAATATTATAACATTATAATTTTATTTGGAAAATTAAAACAACTACCTTAATAAAAATAAAAATAAAAACTATTTCAATAATTTCAAAATATTATCAAATTTAAAATATCATTATATATAATCTAATCTTAAGCTTCACAAAATTCAGTTCAATCTCATATTTCATTGAAATCAATACAATATTAATTTAGATCATTCCAATTTAGAAAAAAAAAAAAAAAAAAAAATCCGAAATACTAAGGGCTCTTGCCTAGTGGTTGGAGACTTCAAACTAAAATCGAAGTTGTATTCCAAACTATATTTGAAGAGCTTAATCTCGTTAGATCCAAACAGACCTCTAGCCATATGAGGGCCACGATGGTTTCAACTTAAAAAAATGGGAAATCATAATAGGCACTTGCACGCGTGTGAACGATGTCTTACACGTACTTCCAATCAAATGAATCCACGTAACCGTTACAATAGATTTAACAACTACTCATGCCAACCAGTCATTGACGTCCTTCGCTATTTTAATCACCATCGTTTCTCACACACAAACACAAAAGACAAGAAGACTTAACTCTCACTTAAAATTTCCAAAAAATATCTGAATGTTCACAATAAGCTACCTCCACCGTCCGATCATCCTCTCCGATCAACGATGCTGATCACCGTCAAGACCTTAACCTACTACCTCTCTGAGCACCCATCGATCATCAACTTCCAGTGGAGCTATAACCAATCATGGGGCTCCACGTGGTCTTTCCTCTTCACGTCCGTTACTCTCTACCTCACCTTATCAATCTTCCTCCACCTCCTCCTCGCTCTCCTCCTCCGCCGCGGCCGACCCGTTTCTCTCGGACCCATCCCTGCAATCCACAGCCTCTCCATGACTGTCATCTCCGCCACCATTTTCGCCGGCATACTCCTCTCCGCAGCCGCAGAAATCCGCGAGACACGGTGGTTCTGGCGGCGGAATAAGACGACTCCGTTGCGGTGGCTGCTATGCTTCCCGATGGGTACGCGCCCTTCGGGACGCGTGTTCTTCTGGTCATACGTTTTCTACCTGTCTAGGTTCGTCCACATGTGGCGGACGTTCTTCACCATCCTCCGGCGTCGGAAGCTGGTGTTCTTCCAGCTGTTCTACAACTCCGTCCTGACATTCATGTCGTTCCTGTGGTTGGAGTTCTCACAGTCGTTTCAAGTCCTAGCGATCCTCTTCACCACGTTGGTCTACGCCGTAGTATACGGATACAGGTCGTCAGATGTGATACGATATGATATAGTCCATTTCGTTTATTTTTTTTTATAATTTGATATGATTTGATACTTGTTTTTTTTTTTAGTGAAATTGACGTTATTTGATATGGTAACATAGGTTCTGGACTGGGATTGGGCTGCCTGGCGCGTGTTTTCCATTAGTCGTCAACTGCCAGATGGTGCTGCTCGGCTGCAACCTAGTGTGTCACGTCGGAGTCCTCCGATTTCATTTCATGAAAGGCGGTGGCTGTAACGGAATTGGCGCCTGGCTTTTCAACTCCGTTCTAAACGCAGCCATTCTGTTGCCGTTTTTAAAGTTTTATGTGAAGATGGTGTTGGAGAAGAGGAAAAATATTGGTTTCATTGAGAATCAAAATCAAGACGCCAAATTCACGAAGAAAATTAAAGAAAAATAGACAATTTTTTTTTGTTTTTTATTTGGAATGTAATATTTCTAGGAAAACACTTTTCTTTGTTTTGTTTTTGTTATCTCGTAGAGGTATATGTATAATTATATATAAATGATTATTTTTATTTTTTTGATAACAGAAGAAATATATAAATGATTAGAAGAGCTGAAAGTGTACATACAAAATTGAAAATTTTTCAGGCAAGTATATGAATAATTATGCATGTGATATTTTTCTTAAGTAAATGATATGTTGGTCCAAATCAATATGATTGTGTTTGAGTAGTTGCACAATGCTTGTAATTAATGATCTTGTTAGACTATACTGTTCTGATTAGTGTTGGATAAAAAAGCAAATTCAAATTACTACATCATTTTCTAGTATTGCTTTTCTCCTTCCACCTTTTTTTTTTCTTTTCCCAAGAGTGTGTGGCATTTCTCTATCAAAACCTTGACCAAATGTGCATGCGTCTTTATCAATGCTAACAAGAATATATATCTTAATCATTGTTTGTTTATAATTGGCTTAATTTAAAACCATTAATAACGCCTAAAGTGCTTTAATTCTTGTTTAATTAATTACTAAGAAAATTAAATACTACAAGAAATTTAACATTTCGTAACACATTAATTCGGCATTTTGTCATTTTGTAATGCTCAAAATACATTGCGAAAGGTTTTCGCAACATATGCTTGTGCGTTATTGATACACCTATTGCCAATAGTCTAAAGACTTTTCGCAACACGTAATACGCGTTGTTTTAGAACAACGACAACGTATTAAATGTGTGGTGAAAGAGGCGTATGTTGTCATATATATTTATCGCAATGCACAATAGATGTTACGTTAAATACTTTATCATTTGACTATGCGTTATTGATACACCTGTTGCCAAAAGTCTAAAGACTTTTCGTAACACGTAATGTGCGTTGTTTTAGAACAACGACAACATATTAAATATGCCGTTAAATAATGAATAACTATTTATATATATCATGTATATGCTACTATTCTACTTATTATTATTTATTTATTGGAATTAATATTTGATTAAAATAATATTAATTTTTATTACTTGGCAATGTAAACGCATTCTAGTAATCTTTATAATTATTTTGTATGACAGAGACATGAATATTTTTTAAAAAAATTAGTGTAGCATTTAATTAAAGTATTTTTTTTATTATTTGAAATTAAATACAATTGAGTTAGAGTCTATTGAAACTTGATAATAATTGATAATAACAAGCGTTGCAAACTCAGGACTCAAAATGAAATTCCCACTACATAGGAGAGGTCTCTCCTACATTTTACGAATTGATAGCTAAAAGTGAGACTCGAATCCTTATCACAAAATATAAGGGGATGGGTCCAACCACTTTGATTATGGTTGTTATGTATTTTTAATATTTATGAACACGTTCATAATGTTTGGGTTTCTAAACATCAATTATTTTTTTTCGAAACGCTCAGGTCAACAATTGCTAAAAATATTCTTAAAATATTCTTACAACAACGTGCATATAATATGTGTGTAACGAAATATTAGTATTTTCCAGAATGCACAATCCAATAATTGTTAAAAGGGCTTTTACGGCAACGTGTATGACATATATGTTACTAAATATTAGCCTTTCACAACGTGAATGACATTTACAGCAATGTGTATGACATATTTGTTGTTAAAATATTAGTCTTTCGCAATGCGCAAAACAGGTGTATTGTTAAATATTAGCCTTTCGCAACCAGGGGCGGACCCACATGGAGACCAGGTGGGGCCCGTGCCCTACCTCAATTTTTTTAAAAAAATTGACTTTATGTATACTTTATATATATTTTTTCGTTAATAAAATTATCATTATACTTCCTTTAGCAAAGCTGGTAGAGGTCATTTTTCCTACTTTTAAAATCTTGGTTCAAGTCCCATCAAAAGCAAATGTTTTCTTTTTAATTAAATTTTATCTTGTAATTTTTTATGTCTTATTTATTTTACTACCTTTTCCAATTCTTTTCTCAATTTTTCATTTCTTCTAAAACAAAACAATTCATTTTCTTATTTTATATTAAATTATCTATTATTATTTTGGATTTTATCATTTTTAATAGTTTTAGTTTGACTACCTAACACATCCGATCAATAAACCATAAAATCTCAAATTTTACTTTGTTAGATTAAAAGAGTCAATCTATTATTATGATTCATCATCTTTTATCCTTAGTATTTTTCTTATTTTATAGTTTTAATTTATTTATAATTAATAACTCAATAATTTACCAATAATTTGAAGAATAAAAAATTTAAAAACATGTCTAGTAATGTTTATTAATAAAATATTTTTCTATAAATTTAAATTGAATTCATTACAAATGAAAAAAAAATTCTTATTATAAATTTAGATTGTAATTTATTCTTTTAATTTTTTTTATTACTATTTATGTTGTTTTTGTTGTTATTATTTATTTTTTTAACATTTTTTTTTATTGTTTTTATTTCTTTTTGAATTTAAGATTATTTAATTCATTTGAGTAAGTAAACAAATTTGTTTTATTTTATCTAAAAAAACTCGTTTTACTATGATTTTAATTTTTCAGTATTTTATATATATGTATATATTTAAATGCCCTACCTGGTTAAAATTCCTGGGTCCGCCACTGATTATTAGTATACAGACCACTTGTCCCTTCCATGTAATAAAAAAACAAGACTGCAGTCCATCGATGACGATCTACAAGTTCCAATTTACATAGTGAAAGGTGAGAGAATGAATGGATATGCATATGTTTCTGGAAATTCAGCAACTCAAGAAATAACTTCTAGTAAGCTAACTCAACAACTCTTTTTAACTTCTAGTAAGCAAACTCAACAACTATATTCAACCACCGTTCAACGTGATTCGCTGGTAAAAGTGCTCATTCGGATGAACGGTATCTCCGGTTTCAATTTACGTAGTAAACGATGAGAGAATGAATGGACATGCGTATATTTCTGGAAATTCAGCAACTCAAGAAATAACTTCGTTAGTAAGCTAACTCAACAACTCTTTTCAACCACTGTTCAACGTGATTTGCTGGTAAAAGTGCTCATTCGGATGAATAGTGTCTCCAGTTCCAATTTACGTAGTAAACGGTGAGAGAATGAATGGACAAGCGTATGTTTATGGAAATTCAGCAACTCAAGAAATAACTTTGTTAGTAAGCTAACTCAACAACACTTTTCAACCACGTTCAACGTGATTTGTTGGTAAAAATGCTCATTCGGATGAACAATGTCTCCGAGTTGTCACCACTACATTTTTGTATATTAATATATATATAAAAAATACTTTAAAAAAAATACAACGTTTTTGTTTATGAAATCTTAACATAGAGAAGGTTAAATCCAATTTCAGGAGGAAGGAGGAAGAAGAAGAAGAATAAAAAAAAAATTAAAAAAAAAAAAAAAAACTGTTTAATTGAGAGCATAATTTTCAATTATAAGGGGCCCCTAAGATGAATTTTGCGTCCAAATGTCTTCCATCGATGGTCGAAAAGAGTTGTGAACAATAGAATTTGGGCCACTTTAGGCCCAAGTAAAACAAAAACCAAAATTTTAATTGGGCCCATTAGAAATCTCATGGGCTTGATGATGAGAAACAGTTCTTCGATTTGTTGCTGTTTTGTTTACAATGACATCAAATGATTTTTCAATTTTTCAGCCAAATCAAATGCTTGTCCAGGGAATATCATACATATATAATTTCTGTGACAATTATTATTATTATTTTTTTAAGAAGAGGAGGTATAGGTTCTGTCCGGTAACTATTTTTCAGTCCGTTTTCGTTTTTGGAAAACCGAAAATGTTTTCAAATTCGTATTTATTAACCGTTTTTCTTTTTGTTTTTTAAAAAACCAAAATAATGTTAAAATTGAAAAACACATCATACACGCTTTCTTTATTTTCCATTTTGATTTTTTTTTTTAAAAAAAAAATTCATAAATTTGGTTTTTTCATCTTTTTTTTTTTATTCTATCTCTTCTTCTTCCTATCTTCTCCAAAAAGCAGATTTGGAGGAGCAATCGATTTGCTCCTCTAATTTTTTTTTTTAATTTTTTTTTTTATAGTTTTTTCTCTTTTTTTTTTATAATATTTTTAATTGTTTTCCCTACAATTTATTTTTAATAAGAAATAATGTTTATTTAATAAAAATTTAACATTTGTGATGATTTTTTTTTCTTGAAACTGATTAGTGATTTGTGAAGAATTATTAACCTTTTTATTTATTTATTTATTCAAATCTACAAATTACAATATAAAAAATAATAGGCCCTTTTTTTTAATATGAATATGATATTATAAAGTTAAAAAATATAATACAAATTTGATATTACAATTTTTTAAAATATATTTTTAGATAATCTATCAGATGTGTTTTTACCCTTTTTATTTTCATAATACAGCTTTCAGCATATACTACTAAACGCGTTTACAGATTTAGAAATTGAAACCAAAAATACTGTTTCCATTTTCATTTTCATTTTCATTTTTCTTTTCGAAAAAGAAACAAATTAAAAACGCTTATAAGAAATGCCCATAGTGTTTACACTTTCTTGCAGACTGGCCTTTCAAATTCTCATAATAATTGTATCAGTTGATTATAAAATTTTGATTAAAAAAAGTGAATGAGATTTTGATCTTTTAAAAAAGTAAGTAGAATTAATTGGAAACAAATCAAGTGATGACTGCACCTATAATCATCCTCCTTGCGGTTCAATGTGTTATGTGTCCCTTGACTACAACAAAAGGATGAGATTTGATTAATGAAATTAGCTATTAATTAACCCAAATGTGAGACTGAATCAGGATCGAGTCAGGCTTATCTGGAGTTTAGGGTTCAATGAATATATTATTAGATCTTGAGTTTGTCAAAAAGTCCTTCTAAACAAAATATTATTTAAAAGATTCTTCTGTTTGATTAGTGTTGTATTAAGTCGGTGGGGGTGGGGGTAGCAGTAGCAGTAGCAGCAGCAGCACCTTCGTTGGGGTTTCAAAAACTTGGATAAGGTTGTGCTCTCCTAACCTCACATGTATTGCGGTCAAATCTATTCAAATCATGTCATGTGGCGTACTAAACATTTCTCGCTTCTCAGAGGTTTCTTCTCTTAATGTCAAGCAGCAACAAGCAGTAAATGGTGGTGGTGGGGGCGTGGGGCTGGTGGGGGAGACACAAGAGAGGACCGCAGAGTAGTGTTGGACCATACATTAGGCAATTGGCAATAGCTCATAGGCATGGAAAACAACAACAAAGACTGGGCCTGTCCAAGAAAACCTTCCCTAGTTCAAACTTCATGACCTTTGGTGACGATTCATATCTCTGCATTTGGGTGAAGTGACTTTTGGGTTGCCATTCCTTCCATGTTTTCCATGTGTGGCTGGAATTGGTCCCCAAATTAAATGTTTTTCTCACCTTAACTAGAAAAGTCCTTTTTTTTTTTTTAATAGTTATAATTGTAAATAACTACCGACGTTTGATGAAATGGCGATTCAAACCCTTAGATTTAAAAAATAGGAAAAATAAAATAAAAAAATCTCTTTATGTTAATTGAATTTAATTAAATCTAAGAGTGATGCCATTGGCATCCCCACGACCCCACTACTGAAATATCCATGCCACACTTTTTAAAATTAGATTTAATTATATAAAATTAAATGGTTTTATTAATTTTTTTGATTTATTTCTAGGATTACCCTTTTACATATATATTTTTTTTAACTTAATACACCTCATATCTTTTATAATATATATATATATACTTCATACAGTTTTTTCACATCCATTTTGTGCTTTGAAATGGAAAAACTTTCATTTACTTAACTCTGATGACTTGTGTTTCACTTCAAGTCTTCTTCATCTTGTTTGAAGTCTACTTTTTTGTTTATTTAAGTCTAAAAAAAAGCAATTGCTTTGAAGATTGAAGCAAAGAGAAACAGAATTCGAAATAGGTTTTGTGGATCTTGTCCGTATATAGTTTTTATTTATATGTTACATATTATTTGGTTCTTAATTTTGATTTTCTTATTTTATATATTTTATCCTTTATTCATAATATATTTAATTGTTTTTGTAAGGAGTTATTTTTTTTATTATGATAATTTTTTTTTATTTAGTAATATAATAAATCATCTAAATAGTTATATTTTCGTTAGATTTAAATAAATCCAGCTAATGATCAATTATAATAAAATAATTTTTTTTGTGATATTTTAAATTTGACATTTCATCAAAGGTGAGCTACTATCGAGCCTTTTTCTTTTTCAAAGGTTGAATATTGTGCAAACCTCACTCAACACATTAACTTATGGAGAAATTTACACAAAATAGGTTTCCTAATACTCTAATACTAGCAAGTAGCAACCTGCCTTGGCAGGCTGGAGAAATTATAGGCCTATGAATTTATATTCAACTAAAGTCGATGAATCACATATTCACATACTCATATCATGTCATCTGATAAATAGATTAAAAAAAAAAAAAAAAAAAAAACCTCTCCGCAATCCGGTTGGTACAGAAAGCCGCAACTACAAGCTAATTATACAGTTGGGTTGAACAAAATTGCATTATTATGATTATTTTTTCTTTTGCTTGTTTCTGTATGTCTAATTTTTATTGTGTCAATTTATCTAAATTAGCATCGGCAACCTTCATCTTTTCAAAATGATCAAATGAAGTACTACTAGGCAATGGGTTTTTTCCGGACTGGTTGCAAATTTTTCGAAGCTCGTTATACCTCTCGAGATCAAAGTTATGGACCTTGACGAGTTTTTTCAGCTTGGCGTTGAATCGGCTCTGGTAGAATCCTTCAAAAGAGGGCTCTTTGGATGTCCTGAGGAAAAATGTATAACCAGCCATGAAATAAATGGAAGTCACATAGAAACATATTGGCTCCATCACATCCCATGATAATTCCCAGAAGGTCAGCCTCATGAACCCTGCTGTTTGGACCACCATGTAGCCTAGTCCACACCAGAGTTCTCGGCGAACTAGCCCATCAGCTATCTCATCTATCGCGACTTTCTGCTTCTCCATCTCTTCCAATTCCTTCCTTCGTGGATCATTTGGGTTGATTCCTGGTAGAGGAATTAGGCCTCCTATCGCTTTTGTGACCTGTAATCAGAAAATGGAAAAAAAGATTTTGGGTAACGGTTGCAATTTTCCACATAAATGTATTAATAACAGTGACTTCTATTCTAATGACAACTGAAACTGCAACTTTGACCAGAAAACATAAGAAAAAAAAAAGGAAAACAAAACAATTAAACCCCAACCAAAATAAAATAAAAGTTGAAAAAAGTTTATTGATCCATCAAAAAATAATTAATTTTCCTCTAAAATCTGGAATTTCAACTCCAGCCCTTGAAAATCAAATCTATTAAACCCAAATTCGGATTTCTGTACTCAGCCAAAGCAAAAATAAAAAATAAAACAAAAATTGAATCTTCTCTGGGTCCTGTTTTCTCCTTTTAAAATTTAATATTTCTCAATCTCTGTCTCTTCTTTTCTTAAATTATAAAAAGAGATTTTCTTTGAGTGATGGATCCAGAAAACAGAGAGAAGGAGGAGGGGCTTTTTTTTATATTGGTCTTCAAGCCCCTCTCTAATTTACCATCATTAACGTGGAATCTGTTCACGTTTTAGATCTTGCCTGTGGAAGAAAACAAATAAAAATAACCATAAAAAACATATCAGTTCTCTGTACCACTCAAATTTCAAATTTTTGAAAAGAAAAATGAAAATTAAACTCATCAATCCAAAACCTAGCTCCACAGACAGGGACCAGACTACCAGTCATGGTATTATTTTTATAACCTAATATCTGTAAAATAATAGTTAACAAATGATGAACAAAACAAAAATCATGAATATTTATTTATATTATGAAGAATTAAATAAGAAATCAAGGATTGATTTTGAAGAAAATTACCTGTTCAGGTCTGAGAAACACCATGTTTCCCAAAACGATGACGTTTCCTGACTCGTCGAGCAATTTAGCGAACTGCGATCCTTGTTCCGGATCTGGACAAGCTTCTGTGCAGACCTGAATAAAATCAGAGTACGATATCCAGCTGTTCTCGATCTTCCTCAGCCTCTCCTTCACCATCTCCAGCTGCACCGCCCTAAGCAGCTTCCTCGTCTCCTCCACCGTCAGTACCTCCGCCTTCTCCGCCGGCTCCGACACAATCGGAGGCGGACTCAGGCCGTCCAGTCGGATCCTGTCTTTGGCAATGTCGATTGTCTTCAGTTTCTCCAGAAGGTTCTCTCCTCCGAGAGGCGAGATCATCGGATGGAAAATTGCTCTCTTATGGAGAAACCTCCGGAATATGCCGCCATTGTCTCCTGGATCCGGAGCAATGTTGGATTTGGACGGGTTTTGAGGGATTCGGGTCGCGGTTGATGTCGAAGAGATCCGACAATTTGTTAGAGCCTGCGTTGAGATCTTTGAAATGTTGAAGAGACGCTCTGCTAATGTCTTCCTCAACGCCATTGATAGATTTTAAAAAACAAAATCAAAGAAACAGAGAGAGATTTTTCGATGACCGGTGAAAATTACGTATTCGCTTTCTGATGAACAATCCAATTGAGATTGGAGTCTTTATATAGCTGTCCCGTTTCAGAGGAAGACAATAAAATTATTATAAAAATGATTTTTAAAAAAAAAAAATTATCCAATTTATCGCGAAATGTTGAGATAAGAATGACAAGTAACAAACTGAGAGTCAAGGAAAATTTCAATGGACGATAATTCATCACTTCCCTAGCTTCACGAATATTCGCACCAAGAGCTATTTTTGAATTTTTTTTTCCTAATAAAATATTCCCACGCAATAATCTCAATTTCAATTTATCGTCTAAGGCGAGAAATTGGATGAATTTTTATTTTGCAGATTTTAGCGTTTGATTTGATCGCCGTACACGTGGTTGGCTAAGTTTAGCAGACTAGGCCGGCCACAACCGTCCGATCATATGAAAATTTATTGATCGGGTGGTTGGATACTGATGTTGACTGTTGTGGCGAAAGTGGACCTTTCAAGCGTGACTGAAACTGATGACGTGGATTTGAAAATGCTTTCCACGTGTAATTTAAACGGCGATAAACGGCTACAATGGAAGATATTAAAATAGGGTCGCCTACATGGAATTATCTCCGCCATTTGATATCGTGACGGCTGTGGTAGCTATTATAAATGAACTGGTGACCGGTAGGGTTACGTTCACGCAAACGTGTCGCCACATATTTTGTTCATATCTGGAAAGAATAGCTTTCTATAGTTAATGAGTTGCCTTTCACGAATCACAAATAGATTTTTTTTTATCTTTTTTTGGATGGTTAAAAATTAAAAGTTTACATTCCAGTAGTTTCGTGCCACGTGGATATTTGTCATAAATGTTAGATATGAGTATATGACCTCCACCAGTAAATACTAAATAGATTTGCTGATTAATTTCTATTAATTACTCGGATTTTTGGAATATTTACTGATAGGTTAATTTTTGGAATATTTTCAAATTATCCTTTGAAATTACAATTGGTAAATTGACATTTATACATACTAATTATATTAGAGTCGATGTTGAAGCAAAATCAAGGAAGAAAAAAAAAGTTGATACTAATGTATCCGTTTTGTGAAGGTCAATGATTCGTAAAACTCTGAATTCACGGGACATTTTGTCACCTTTAAAAGTTACATGGCTACTTCTAATCTTTATCTTAGATGCATTGAAACAATTATAGTCAAATAGTTACCGCAAAAATAAAAAATAAAAAAAAATGAAACAATTATAGTCCATGTAATTCCAACTCAAATATTTAGCGTACATTTCAGATTTGAAAAACCTAAAATCTCGGATGTTATCTCGAAATCGAAAAGGGCAAGGACACATAATAAAGTCAATTTTTTTTTAATTATTTTTTTTTTATATATATTTTTTAAATGTTTTGATCTCCCAAACTCCAAAGGCCAAGATATGAAGATATTGATGATTCTACTTCAAAAATATTTTTATAAAACCAAACCAAAATAAAATAATTAAGCACTTGAGTCAAATTAATACAACAATAATCAACATTATCATATAAGAAACATTTTAATTGTGGCACGGGAAATATTTATAATTGTAACTCATTTAATAGTTCATGGTTATCCTAATATGAATATATCTTATTCTTTTTTTTATAAGAAATCCATAGATCATTTTATCACATGTTGAAATAAAAGGGAATGATTCTATGTGTATATCTTTTAAGATTTATGTTTTAGGATTTACGTGTTACTCTACTTTTTATTTTTTATTTTTTTTTATTAATAAAAGGTTACGGATTTTTAGTTCGGAGATCGTTTTTTCAGAAAATGAATGCGAAAACATGTTTAGATAAATATGTTGTATGTGGCGACTCGATAATGCAAATTGCTCATGGAAAAAATAATTCAACCAACTACTGACCAAGTCAGGTGAATAATTGATGTTGACTCTTTTTAAAATAATAACAATCGAACATAAAGTTCCACGAGATGAATATATTGAAGTAAATTATTGATCTTGAAATTATATTTTCTCCAACACGTGTTATAAATTACGAGACTTTTGATTTATAATTTCAAAATTCAGTAACTTTTAGCGACTTTTCTCTCAAAATTCATTGGAGAAATATGGTTAGTTCGATCATTATTGAACTATATTTTCTTTGTTAGAGATATATAGAGATCCAACGAGATTAACCGCAATAAATCGTTTCAAATAACAACTATCAATTTTTTCGATTTAATGAATTAATTTGAGATTCAAACTTTATCATAAAAGTAAAGAGAAAGTGCAAAAAAAAGTATTAGGATACAAATTATATTGAACTTCTCAGTCTTTAAACGTTATTTTATTAGTGAACTTCTCTTATTTATATGATATATATGTTCAAATTCAAGTCGAGCAAGAAGCTAAAATCAAGATTTATGTCATATTAAAATTAAAACGTGCTTTAGTTTAATTACCTCAACATTTATTAAAAATTGTGATTACCATCGAATTATATCTAGAATCATTTAATAACTTTAAATTATAAAGTTAAAAAATTCAATTACAAGAACCCATGTAGATTTTAATGTTTATTATGTTATTATTTTTTTAATTTTTAACTTTTTTTTTTTAATATATATATATATTTGGGTTTTCATGTTCTGGAAAGTGTTTAATTATATTATTAGTGTTCAAAAAATCGGCAGTCTAGGCCGATTAATCGGTTGGATTCCTCTAGTTGGCAGTTCACTATGGCGAAAAGGCCAAAATCGGGCAGATTAACCGGCGACCGATTAATCGGTCTCAGTGGGCTTGGCGGAGTCAAAGTCGTTGACTTCGCTTAGCCGATTAAAAAAAAAAAAAAATTAAAGATGGAGATGGGAAGAAGGAAGTAGATCCAATCTTGTTGGAGCTTGTCATCGAAAACCTGAGTAGTGTGATTGAGAAGAAGATGAATCGATCAACAATGAAAAAGAAGATGATGATTTGCAGAGAAAACAAAAGAGATGAAAAAGATCCCCCTCCAGAGATTAGTTATAGTTTTGATGCAGATTTAAGAGGTTACTTAATTTGTATTCTAGGCTTTTGCCCTCCACTACACACAAAAAAAAAAATAAAAAAAAATGAAATAGATGGAGTTTTGAAGAGAGAGAGAGAGAGAGAGAGAGAGAGCGTTGAGATGTGGAAGGCTGGAACGGGAAGTCACCGAGAAGAAGATGGTGGGGTCTAGACAAAAATAAAATAAAATAAAATAATGGAAAAGGAAATAAAAGAAAAACACAAATTTGTTAATAAAGTCAGATGGTGTGTCCAAGAAGTTATGGTGGCTCTATAATGTGCCCTACCAAAGTGAATAGCGACCAAAAAAAGAAAAGAAATTACAAATAAGAAATGAAACAAAATAGAAAAGGAAAAAAATTCTGATTAATCGGTCATTTATCCCTTACTAATCGGTTTAGGCGTTAGATGCCATGTCTCTACATAATATTATTGAATAATTATGGTATCCAGAATCTCCGAAGATAATCTCCAAGACACAGGTATTTGTAAAAACAGACTGTCTAAACTCTAAAGGGTACCATTAAATGCTAATCACGGCATACAAAACTCTTGAATAAAATAATTGGATTCCCAAATGTATTATTACTTATATAATGGAAAATATGGTTTCAATAGTCCTTTAGCCGAAAAAGATGGTTAAATTCATCATGGACTAATTTAAAAGATAAAAATAGTCTTCTATCCCAAAAAGATGGTTAAATTCATCATGGACTAATAAAAAAAAGACACGAGATTTATGATGTGTTTGTGTCATAGAGAAAGAAAGTATTCAACTTAAAAAAATAAAAAATAAAAAAATGAGAATTTTTGTGCATTTGCAGTCATCTCATCAATATAGGTGCATAGGTAGGTTGGTAAACTTAGAAATATTTTCCATGCTTAAGCTGCAATTAAGATAAGTCTAAGGCTTAATTTCATTGGGCTATTTAAAAATCAAGTTGTAAGATATTGTGCAGTGACATCAGCTGTAAAATTAAAGATTATGGAAGAATAATTGGATGCAAAGATTGATGTGAATGGAAGTGGGGATGCCAACAATAAGTCTGAATGGATAAAAAGGATTGATGTGAATTCAATTTTTTTTTTTTTTTTTAAAAAAAATAAAAATTTGGCACAATAATTTGAGAAGATTGGATGCTCAAACAAAACTTTCCTAGGAAAAATTCTACTATTCTCTCTCCCACTTGGTACCATCCATAATTCAATTCAGACTTGAGACTTTGATCAATTGTCAATTTTCCAGCCACTTACAACATATATGCATGTTACTACTATATGTGAGTGTTTTAGCAATTAATGAATAGTGGTGGTGGTGGGTTTCTTCTTTGGTTTTCATTTAATTTGTCCATTAATCCCATTGTTGTATTGTTAACTACATCCACATGTGCAATTAATATATAGAAAGTATATACATTAGCCAATATATAACCCCATGAAACTTGTGCTTAATTGTCGCATTTGCCTTGTGTGTTAGAAAAATTTCATCATGTGGGGTTACACATGTAAATATTAAATGTGTTATGTTATCTTTAGTTAAGTCTAAATTAAAGTGGTCTAATTAAGATTTAAATTAAGTTTTAAGGCTTAAGGATATAATTGAGTTAATGTGTAGATACCAAAGTACCATAATAACAAAACATATAATAATCTGATTATTATATTTAGGATTATGGTCCCCAAATTACACGATACCTTTTTGGCTTGTATGTATCCCCATCACCAGAACAAAAGAGAAACACTTTTGGTGTCCGAAGGATCATGATAATTTGGAAGATTTCAACCTATTTACTAATCTCCGGCAATGGATTCAGGTACGCTTCCGCTTTCTTCTATCTCCATTTTCTCTTGAATTGACATGAGTTAATAATATGTATTAGGGTTTCATTAAAGCATGATATAGAAACATGTAGATTAGGTTAAACTTTTGGATGAATTATATGCCTATACGTGTTAGATTTAGAGTTAATTAATCAAATTCATTACAGTGTGCACTACGAAACCCGGCCCTTAGGTCCACACCTATAACATGTATAAACATGTTTTTTTGCATTACCACATGGTAAGGCGTCTCTGTAATCATCTATAGTTTTTAGCAGTATGGTAAAGTGCTTGATCGATTCTAGTTTATATATATATATATACGTTGGGCATATTTGCGTAGTTATTAACCATCGATATTATCACACTCCGAATGTCGTTCTTCCTCCAGTGACTTTGTGGAGTTTTATATCCGTTACCCTGTACTCCGTCTGGGACAACATCCACCGTCACTATGGTGCCGATAGTTATTCGAAGGTACATAATGTCAGACCCGACACTCACTGAGCATATTTGGGCAGCTGTCGGCATCAGCAAGTACGATCTCGATGCGTGTCCTGAGCTGTCAGACTCAAGGCTATAAAATGCTTCATTTCTACCTTGTAATGGACTTTTGGCAATTTTTTACTTTTAACTCTCAAGAATTACTGTATCTCTTCGGTAAATCCATCGTTGTAGCTTCACTCATTTTTATATATAAACTAAATCGGAGGACGCTTACTCCGAAGGATCATTTTTGCCCTCAACATTTCGCTCTAGAAGGAGGGGGTGAAAATCAACGCCTTCGCGGAAACAATGAATCCACAACCCGACGACGCGTATCCGAACATTAATCTCGAATTGAGACCCCCCGGGACTAACGATTATGCCCAGAACCAGCAGCAGCAACAACACCCTTATCCGGGACCCGTCCATATGGGGACCTCAAGGGGACAGCAACCGGTGTCCCCAAATTATGGCTATTACCCGTACCCAGGGCAGTTTCCGGTGCAGGCCCCAATGTTCGGCTACCAAGGACCTCCACAACCTTATCCCCAGATGTCGATGAACCAGTTCTATCCTTCAATGCCACAACAAGCTTACTACCCTCAAGGATATCCACCAATATATGCGCCACAGTAGACGCAACAGATTCTCCCACAGGTAAACGATCCGGTCATTCAAGGGATCACCAGCAGACTAGACACATTAGCTCAGAATGTGACTAGGGTGATTAACGTTGTGGATGGGGGTGGACATTAGGGAGATTCGGACGAGGTAAACTCACGTGCGAAGGGAGGCCTTCTCGAAGCACTACCCACAGAGCGAAGAAGAAGGCGTCACCAGACCGCTCAGTTCATCGAACCGAACCAGGGGGAACATATGAACCAACAAGAACCGCAACGGTCAGGTTGAGGCCGTCAATAAAACAATTAAAACTCTCTTAAAAAGAAAGTTGCAGTCTCGAAAGGGAGGTTGGGTCGAGAAGCTTCCAGAAGTTTTATGGGCTACACCGCATTCGGCTACAGAGGAAACACCATACTCCCTAGCCTTTGGAACTGAAGCAGTCTTACCAACCGAAACCTTCATCCCCACAAGGAGGGTCTCTTCGTACAGTCCGGGGGACAATGAGGAAGAACTCTGAGCCTGCCTCGAGGAGTTGGAAGAGAAAAGGGATATGGTTAGAATCAGAACTGCTCACCACCAACTGAAGATAACCAAGTACCATGACAGCAGAATCCGAATACGAAGATTTAATCCGGGGGACCTTGTCCTGAAGAAAGTAATGCTTTTACCCGGTGGTCTGGGGGACAGATGAGAAGGAGCATACATCGTGGACTCGGTGTCAATGAAAGGAGCCTACAAGCTCAAAACCAAAGATGGCATGCCCTTGAAGAACCCATGGAATGCAGACCACCTGAAGAAGTACTTCCAATAAACCCCGAAACTTGTAAGGATATGTTATGGCATCAAAGCGTATGCATTTCGATACGATTGGTTATAAATTATCGGTTATGTTTGTGCCATTTTACTCTTTTGTTTTACTGATTCATAATCACAATTATCTCTAGAGGATTCAAACCCCGAGAAATGCACCTTGAGTGCCAAAGACTCTCTAAGGGGAGCACAAAAGTCTCCATCATCGGAGCGTAATTATCTCCAGAGGGTTCAAACCCCGAGAAATGCACCTTGAGTGCCAAAGACTCTCTAAGGGGAGTACAAAAGTCTCCATCATCGGAGCACAATTATGTCCAGAGGGTTCAAATCCCGAAAAATACACCTTAAGGTGCCAAAGACACTAAAGGGGAATAACTCAATCCCCCTTATCGGGATACGAGAACATTCAATGCATAACCGAACCTTTAACTACCGACACAGTAATGTTGAATATCTATGAAGTTAATGCACTACAGAAGTTAATAATTTTCATAAGAAGTGAAAGTCCCACATATTGATTTAATAATATCTATCAATTTAAGGAAAATCCGAAAGGAGGCTGAAGCATCTAATATTTCAATTATCGATTAAACGGAAAGATATCAATGTACTGGATACAAAAAATTTCAACATAAAATTAATCTCATAATGTACTCCGAAACAAAGGAGTTCAAAAATCTACAATCAAAAAAGTCAAAAATACAGGCAGGGGCATGCATAAGGGAGCTTCGTAAATCAGGAAAATCAGTTTCGCCCAGCAGCTCTCTCCGAGGGATGATCAAGAATGAACTTCTCATCGTCGTCAGAGACTGCCTCTGGTTCATTCTCAGAAAGTGGCTCCTCTTGGAATGCCTCGGATTTGTCAACCACCGGAACAACTTCTGCTTTCTTTCTATTTTCGGTGGCCTTCTGCACATCTGTATCGAATGCCGAGAAGTCGAAATCAGGATATAAACGAAGCAAAAGCTGCCGCACGTCCTGAACCGCCTTATCGAAGATGTCTTCCTGCATGTCAGCAAAGTCATCCGAGGCAAGAAACATGTCGACACCATTATCCCCGAGCTTGCCCTTCATCTTCCGAATGGACTCATTCGCCCTCTTCAGACGCCCACGGTAGTAGCAGAGTTTCTCCTGCTTCTCTCGGCAGATGGCCTTGGCCTTCCGATAAGAGCCAGACATCTCCCTTATGAGGGATCTTTGATTCCCAACCGTGACCTCCGAGTCATGGAGCTTTGACTCAACCTTTCCCTTCTCCTTCTGTAGCCTCTCGAACCTCACTTTGACATCTCCATATTTCGCCTCCATATGAAGGAGATTACCGAAAGCCCGACATCCGAAAAAAAAAAATATATATATATATAAAATAACATGTTATAATGATTGTACACCGTAAGAGTTGACTTGTTAAAAAACTACTCAAAGAATCCTTGACATGTTACCTGCCACAAGTTCGCTTGCCCGTGTCGGATCCTGTCGACATTGGACATTTTTCCATATTCGGAGATCTCCCCACTCCGAAGAAGATCCTTTCTATGGATACACAAATATTCCATGCCTGTCTCGGGATTGATAGGCTTGGATCGAGAGCTGGATCCTAATACCGAAGGACCCCTATAATAGTTCGGGGAAATGCCCACGTCCTTCTCAAGCAAATTACGGGGAGTATCCTCCGGTAAATTTTCTCTGGAGTCTATTATCTCCATGTCGTCCGGCACGTTTCCAGGAATGTTCTCTGTGGCCACTCTTGTAGGGATGGCTTCGAGAACCTGAGAAGGACCCCCGGCGATGGCCACCGAAACAGTGCCCACCTCACCCCGCGTCCTCTTCAGCGGAGGTATGTCCTCAAGGACTTCGTCATCCACGAGACTCAGGGGTGCCCGGATCACCATCTGCTTCTTCTTCTCACCGATCTTTCCTTTATCGGTCATCCTCCCTCTTGTAGTCTCGGTAATTTTCTCTGTCAAAGGAAAAAAGCAAATTGTTAAGTTCCGGATCAGATAATAAAACCCTGATACCATCCATGATCGAAAGCTTACTTTTCTTTGACAAAGTCTTTTCTACTTTTCGCCTCCTTGCCTCTGTTAGATCCACGATAAAGCCGAGCTAGTGCAACCTACGATCGTCCAAAAGGCAATCAACGTGCCTCCTATCAGGGGAAACTAGCCAAGCGTCCGAAATATGCTTCTGCTCAGCCTTAGTCAAATCCTCCAAAGGCACACGTTCCCACGCAGCTGCCGAAGAAACACACTTAGATAATAAACAAAGTAATAAATTAAATACCGTAAAATGAAATACCAATGAAACCAAAGGAGGTTCCAAACACCTGGGATATTGAACACTGAACGAACTCTCTGACGATTACCACCAAGCCGCAAGTCATTTCCCCAGTCGCCCTCCGCGACAAACCAGGTCTTCTTCCATTTTTTGTTTGAAGACGGCAGCCCGGTGATCAGAGGTTCGCCGTCTTGCTTATCCCGAGAAGCAAGAGCCCACTAACCATCACCCCCCGATTTATGGGAGTAGAGGCTGTAGCAGTGTCCAATCTCCACAAATGTCGGAGGTGGGAACTTCATGCCTCGCCACAGGGAATACATCCCAATTATAACCCTCCAACCATTGGGATTTAATTGGGCCGGTGCAACCCCGATCTCCCTCAACACCCTCCTAAGGTACGGCTGTAGGGGCAGTCTTGCCCCAATTTCCAGGAAGGCAGGGTGGAATGCCACCGAAGATCCTATCAGATTGCTTACTTTCTCCCCTTCTTGGGGAATCCTCAGATCCACTGTCCTTGGTATCGAGAACTCCGTAGCCATTTTATGCAGTTTCGCCATATCTATCCTATTCTTCGTTATATAGTTAATGGCGAATCTTGTATGGTCTATTTTGTCTCTGACGAATTCTTCGGAGTTATATCCAGCAACACATTCGCCAGAAACAGGCCTTGAGGCACTTGCCTGAACATTTTGAGGCAATTGTTGCACTTCCGGACTACCGGCATCCGATTCATCCCTACCCCCTAATACACTCCTAGTGCTATTACCTACGGAAACTCGCCCTGAAGTAGACTCCGAGGATTCAGATCCTGAACTAGATGACACTTCCGGACTCGGAACCCCAGCCTTCCTCACCATCGGGATACGCTCAGGTTTTCTAAAGCTATGAAAGGTAAGAAGTAAAGTTCTTTCAGAGCCTAACCTATTTTTCTGTACTTCTGGTTTCCTTGTCAGAGATTCCGAAGATGCTTTGATCAATTGCAAAAAACAAATGAGGAGTTCTAAACCCTACATCACTATTTATAGAGAGCAAACGCGTGGGAATACAGAACGCCACAATCGAGGTCACCATGAAGCAACACCTGTTCACCGCCTCCCATAAATTGCCACGTGCCGCTTACCTATTGCATACCACGCAGGCCAACCCGAACATAATGGGCCCAAATAACCCCACCGGGCCCATTTCCAAGAACCGATCCATCAAGCCTCGCAACCGATCACCCCCTACAGACCTCCAGCTGAGGGACTTGAGGGGGAAATGTTGGGCATATTTGCGTAGTTTATTAACCACCGATATTATCACACTCCGAATGTTGTTCTTCCTCCAGTGACTTTGTGGAGTTTTATATCCGTTACCCTGTACTCCGTCTGGGACAACATCCACCGTCACTACGGTGCCGATAGTTATTCGGAGGTACATAATGTCAGACCCGACACTCACTGAGCACATTTGGGTAGCTGTCGGCATCAGCAAGTACGATCTCGACGCATGTCCTGAGCTGTCAAACTCAAGGCTATACAATGCTTCATTTCTACCTTGTAATGGACTTTTGGCAATTTTTTACTTTTAACTCTTAAGAATTACTGTATCTCTTTGGTAAATCCATCGTTGTAGCTTCACTCATTTTTATATATAAACTAAATCGGAGGACGCTTACTCCGAATGATCATTTTTGCCCTCAACAATATATATAATCTAAATACATAATTTAATAATTATCTAAAAAGTCGTTTCTAGAATATTATCGAATGGATTAATTCTATCTGTATGTATCATTTCTAGATACGGTGATAGATGGTAGCAAGAAGAAGCATATTGTAAGGGCAATCTACGTATGTCGGTGGGTTTCAAATTCTTGTAAGAGACTTGTGAGGTTGAGATTTTTGAACAAAACTTAAAGAGGTAAAAAGTGTTGATTCCATTTTAAATGTGATCAATATTACCTAAGAGATGCCAAAAATGCTCAAACTGAAGGGTACTGATCTAGAGTCCTAGGCAACAATAACTATGCCTTTGCAATAATTTTATCTTTGTTTTAAGGTACCTTTATCTAGATAGCATATATTCTTGGGAATTATTGCCCTCAAATGCTAGCGTGTATTGGCTTGTTGCTTGAGCCACATAAATTCTCTTATAGTTACATGCTTGTGTATTAGAAAACATACAGAGTCAGTAAAATTTTGTTCGGAGGGGACATTATATTAGAAAGAAAATATTTGAGAAGGGCCAAAGTGTAAAAGTTACAAAAGTTATTGATAAATTTGTAATTTTCTTATAGACAACATTTATTAGTTTTATGGAATAAAAATGGGATAACTACCCCAATAGCCATCAATTTGATGACACACTACAAAATGGTCAATAGATTAAGAATTGATTTTAAAATGGCCATTTTTAACGAAAAGTGTGACACTAATGGTTATTCCATCCAATTCCATCTAGGGTGTGGATATTAACACCCATAAATATGATAAGCATACCCATATTTATAAGTACACCAATGTCTAAAATTTAAAATTAAAACATTACTATAAACACCCATGTTAATACCAATAGTACCCTTATTTAAATGAATATTTATCATTTTAATATAATTTATTTATAAACCTTTTTAAGTTATTAACACACCCAATTTTCATAAATGATAAATTCTTAAGTTCATTTAGCTATACATTTTGGTTTCGATAATATTATTGTTCACAAGAAATCCAAATACGAAAACAGAATCGTGGATTAATAACTAGTTGGAAGACTATTACCAATATGAAACATCTCATGAACACAAAGCAAATCCCCACATTCGATAATTGTTTCACAGAGAAGAGACAATTTCCTTTCTTCATTGAACCATTGTTCTTGGACCTATATATATATTTACAATATGTACTGCATGCACTACAAAAATATAAGCATGATATACTTTTGAATTGCACAAAATCACAAGTCCATCATGGGGATGGGCGCAGTTATTTTTTTTTATTATTATTTTTCATGGTTACTGTTACTAATTTTTGTGAGGAAAAAATAAGAGAAAAAAAAACATGAAAGGCTGCATAACATACAGAAATTAGGAGTGTGTTAAGTTTGAAAATCAGGGTTTTTTTATTTTTTATTTTAATAAAATGATAAAGTTGAAGATATGAGTATGATTAATGGGTGTATACATAGTATTTAGTCTATTTTTAATTAAACTAATTTGTCCTTATTAGTAAATTAATATTGGGATATTTTTGTAATTAAAATTTTTATTAAAATATGGGTGTACTTATCATATTTATGGGTGTCAATATCAGTACCCTTCCATCTAATTTCATTCAATAAGTGACAATTTGGTAAATAAGTGGATGACATTAATTTATTTTAGAATATATATGAGATATGTTATACATATATACACACAAAATATAATTATTCGTTTCAAAAAATAAATGAAAAAAATTGATTTCCAAAAAACATCAAAAATAAATTAATGTTATCCATTTATTTACCAAAATGCCATTCATTGGATAGAATTAGACGGAATTGAATGAAATGGTCATTAGTGTCACACTTTTCACCAAAAATGGGCATTTTGAAACCAATTTCCAATCTAGTGGTCATTTTGATAGTGTCATCAAACTGATGGTCACCTAGGTAATTATCCCAATAAAGAATCCCTTGTCATAAACATTTCACAAAAGCTCATCTAAAAGTTTTTTAAAGTATGCTACGGGTATATATATAATAATATAAACATATATATGAAACTGTTTGTATTATATAGATGATTGATCAAGAGCGAAATTATGCACATTTTTTTCATGTGGGTGAGTTTCGATTTTATAACGTTATAGAGTATGGACCTAAAAAAAAAACGTGTTGAATCTGGTACTTGATAATTATTAATATTAAATATACGGGATGTTATAGAAAATTTACCAATTTCTATTTATGTTTTGTGTGGATAAAAGCTAAAGATATATATATATATATATATATATATATATAAGGTTTAGTTTGTTATCATTAAAGTTGACATCAAGGTTTAATATTTTGGGCAAATTGCACAGAACCTTGAGGTTTGGACAAGTTACACTTAGATGGAAAAGTTTTGTTATTATACACTAACACCCCTAAAACTTAAATTTGAATTTTAAAATGCCTAAAATGCCCCTAGTTATATTATTTTATACTTTTTTTTTTAACTTTTAACTAAAAACTTTATAAACTTTAATAAAATAAAAAAATTAAATAAAAAATATGATTCATTAAATAAATAAATAGTTTTAAAAAATTAAATAAATAAATAGTTTTAAAAAAATTAAATAAATAAATAGTTTTAAAAAATTAAATAAATAAATATTTTAAAAAATTAACTAAATAAATATTTTTTAAAAATTAAATAAATAAATAGTTTTAAGAAATCAAATATTTTAAATAAATAAATAAATGAAAAAAATGAAAACATTAATTTTTTTTTTAAAGGATATCCATTAATAGGGACAAGAAAAACTTTAAATATCCAAACTTTTATGGTAAAGATGATGGTGAGAGAAGTTTCAAGGTTCCCAACACTAAATGAAGTGGTTAAAGAAGGCAAGAAAACTCTCAGTATTGGGAATCTTGAAGCTTCTCTCACCATTATCCTTACAGTAAAAGTTTGGATATTTAGAGTTTTTTTAATCCCTATTAATGGATATCTTCAAAAAAAATTAATGTTTTTAATTTTTTTCATTTATTTATTTATTTTTTAAACCCTTTATTTATTTAATTTTTTTAAAACTATTTATTTATTTGATTTTTAAAACTATTTATTTTTTTAATTTTTTAAAGTATTTATTAATTTATTAATTTTAAAATTATTTATTTATTTAATTTTTTAAAACTATTTATTTATTTAATGAATCATATTTTTTATTTTATTAAAGTTTATAAAGTTTTTGGTTAAAAGGTAAAAAAAAAAAAGTATAAAATAATATAATTAGGGGCATTTTAGGCATTTTAAAAGTCAAATTTAATTTTTGGGGGTGTTAGTGTATAATAACAAAACTTTTCCATCTAAGTGTAACTTGTCCAAACCTCAAGGGGTTCAGTGCAATTTGCCCTAATATTTTTCATGGCGTGAATAGTAATATTGGATGTTGTGTCATTTGAAGAAGACAACCATGAGTTGGCCACTTTGTTTTCAAGATACATTTATATATGGTGGCAGTGGAACACCTATGCTAACACTATATATATTTATGGTGCAATGGTATTTCCAAATGCAAATGTTCCTTGAGTTATTGAGTTTGCTTTAATTTAAATATATTTTTTTGTGGATTAAAACCTTGAATTCCAAATGTGAGAGAATTTGAAAAACAATTCTAAATGACGTGACAAAAACAAATAGGTCATCATATTATTTGAGATATCTTGAAATGTTTTTTAAACTTTAAACCGTCTAACAATATTTCTAACTTAAAGTGACAAATATATTTCTCAATGGAAGATCCGGTAAATTCATAGTTAAGAAATAACCTATATAAATCAGAAAATTTTGTTTGGAACGAACATACAACATCATTGTATTTTCCTCCAATGGCATGGCCCCTTGGTATACCGAAATAAACTAATAACATAATACGTGACAACAATATATATATAGTTCCGTTCTCATACGGACGTTCTGATATAATTTCATGACGATATTGAATGTGAGCCACTAGTTTTGACAAATGCATACATACTTAAACATGTCAAACTGGTGACTCACATTCAATATCATCATGAAGTTATATTAGGTTTGAAAATTATATTGAAAATTTATATATATATATAATTTTTGTATTGTCAGTTCGTACTGATATTAAAATATATCAGGATGAAGAATGTGGACTATTAGATTTACATAATTTGACTCAAATTGTATGCACTGGTCAAAACTTTTTCATAATCTATGGTTCACATTCTTCATCCCGATATAAAAATATATTAGGACGAACTGACAGTAGAAAAACTATATATATATATTTGACAATATCTATTAATCCGGGACCAGGTATTTTCTTGAAAGCTTTCGCCATTGGTAGAATTTGAACTGCTGACTTTGGAGTTATTTACCCAAGCTCCAAGCTCGTCCATTTACCCGAGCCCCAAACAATATTATATATAATTAAATGGTGCATTGTATATTCTGATATTCATATAATTAAGTGATCCTCATTTTAAGTCATCATCAATTATTAGGCAAATATAAATCCACAATCAATTTTTTTTTTTTTTTTGAAGAAACAATTAAAAAAAAAAAAAAATTAAGATAAAAGAAAAAGACAAAATTCCTTCTGCAATAAACGAGGCGCATTTTTATGGGTTTCTTTCTTGACAAAGGTGGCATAAATCATAATCAGACATGGATATATATAGTACTAAAATTCCATAGAATAATATCGAGTTGTCGTACCAATAACCTCTTGCCAATGTGGTTGGACTCTCCCATGAGAGTCTCCACCACCACGGGTCAACGCCTAGGTATGTGTATATATATATTTTTTGTCCCTCCTTAGCTATTAATTCCCAAGTGTGGGTGCCCTCTCCCCAATTGTAGGGGTAGTATTCCGGACTGTGCTAGCAGAGCCTTATCTCGCAAGGTCCCGGCTATTGTTGTTGTATTAAAAATATATATATATATATATCGAGTCGTCGAGGCACACTTGGTTTATAAATTATAATTATAATATTAACACCAAGAGAATATTTGAGAGCTGGCTTGATTTGTATGCATTTGGTTGTTGAAGGCAGGTCTCTTGCTTGCTACATTAATCTTCCAGAGTTTTTGCTTAATTATCAACAGCTTAATTATAATATTAATGGTCATAATTAAATAATTAAGTTGATTTCATTTAATTTTTTTTAAATGTTTTCATGTCTGATACAAATACGTTTGTCTTTTGGATGATGTCTCTGCCACGTTAACCAGATTATAATCCTTTCAGGTTAGCACTGCTGCACCATCATCATCTTCATCAGCCCAAAATAATTTGATTAAACACAAGATTCTATCTGTTTAACACGTATTTAATTAATTTTTAATCCGAATATATATAATTCATATTTTCTGATTTAGTGAGAGATATAAATATTGCATTCTAAAAGTTTCCAATTTTTTTTTTTCTTTCTATTGAAGCAAAATCATCTTAATTATCAGCTGATATATAATTGCAAACTTGAATTTTTGTTTGTTAAATGCAGAATTGCAGATAATCTTAAATGATCAAGTCACCAAGTAAAAAAAAAAAAATGCACACCATCTTAAATGAACAAGAGAAGACGTTTTTCCAAGCAATTGTGATGTTGGTTTTATAAATCATGCAGCAATTGTGACATTTTTCGCAGCACGCATTCATTACAGGGATTGCCATAGCAGTTTAACTAGCGTGTCAGGATATCAGATCCCAGCAATCCAGCATAAGTAGTAGAGTGTGTGTCAAGGCACAATATTAGCTGAAATGGTGATGAGCACCAGTCTGCTATCTGCATGAATCTCCTAATCTCCTGCTTCATGTAATATTGTAATAAGTTTCTGCATCACTAATTAATTACTCAACCAAGTTCTTCAAGGCCGGCTAGTTAATACAACATTGTATGTGCTGATTATACTGAAAATTTGAGACTTTTGAGAGTTTCTAGTTTTAGTTCTGTTTAAAGTGTGAAGTTTCGGTTCAAAATTTCAAGTTTTCAACCAAAATGAAACGATTTCTTCATGTTCGGACCTGAATCACTGAAAAAAAGTTTTACCCAATACGGCGTCGTTTAATGCCTTTTTGTCTATTTTCATGGGACTTCTAGGGCTTAGGGCCTCGGGGTTTCCATGGGCCAACATTTAGTTGGGCTTTTGTTATAAACTAGTTTAGTATTGACCTGGGCCGCCAGAGCTTACCCGATGAATTTGTTTTCAACAATTACAAATAATTTGGTGTTTGAAGGAGGGGTACACAATTTGAACCCACGATTTCATTATGAAGGGCAAACCACTAAGCTTACTGGCAGTTGAATTTTCTATAAAACCATAATCTAACAATTTTTAATTACAAATTAGATGAAATTGATCTAGGAATATGTTCTCCACACTCGTATATCAATGAGGTCACGATGTTAAATCATATCGTCTTTCTGAAACCCCAAATTATAACATTTCAAAAGGGGAAAAATCATTTTTCCATAACACAACGGATTTGATTTAATAGGCATTAAAAAGCCCCATTAATCCATTTGGAAAAAAATTAGAAGAAGACTCGGTCCATCTTCAATAGGTCACCATTTTGTTAAAATGGAGTCCGAGATCCATTTCACTTCAATGGTTCTCTAAATCACGCCAAACGAGAAGAATCAAAAATAGAGATCAAGTTTTGATCTCTATATTTGGAGATCCAAATCCTCTATCTCTATTTCACTATTTACTTTTTATAATCTCATTATATCCTATCTACATTTTAAACTAAACTCAATTAATTTATTATAACTCTTTATTCATAAATTTAATTCCTATAAAATTTATACCCATAGAAATATTTTGTTGAGATTTTTCAATTAAATATAACATTGACTATATTTTAATTTTTAATTTGTTACACTTTCTATGTTAATCAATGAACTAAAATTATTTTAATTCAAAACAAATGTTTTCAAATCATCAGTTTTTTTATATGTAATTAACATATATTATAATAATTAACTCTAAATAATTTAGTAAAAAATAATAATAATATAATCATCTTCAAATTAAAATATTACTAACGGAAAAATAACAAAAAAAAAAAGTAAATTGAAAATTAAAATAAAATCAATAAAAATAACATTGAAATTTAAAAGTTAACACTAGATTATGATAAATCATTTCCACTCCAACTATATCAATTTTGAAACGGACCAAAACCACTAAAATTACTCAATGACCCACCAGACGATCTAAAATTTAGGTGTGGAAAATTAGGTAAAAAATAGATAATAAAATCTAAATGTCAACTTTTTTTTTTATTTTTTTTTTTTATCAACAACATTACATGTAGAAATAGTTAGGTCTAATTAATTATACATATATATATATATAAAGTTAGAAAATTTTAGGTGTCATAAGAGTGAGTAAATTATTATCTAATTAAGATAAAACAATTTTATTAAAAAAAAAATTCGAGATATTATTTCTAAAATAAAATAATAATATTTTATTATTTGGAGATCGTAAAATGAAAAATAGTTGGAGTAATAAATTTATGAAGATGAAATATTCTATTTTCAGTCTTCAAAATGGAGAAAATTTTAGAGAACGATTAGAGATGGCCCTACATAAATGAAAAAAAACCATGAAATTACTTGAAAACCAAAGGAAGTAGCATGACATATTCTCAGACCAACTTCATTTCGTCTATTATCTTCTTGATATATAAAGTTCAAGCAACACATAAAATTACAGCTCCTTACAGTATGAAATTAAAGAGTCTTGTTTGTTCCGGATTTGGTTGAACTTCTAGATCCAGCGGATGTGGGTACGGGGGTTGTGAGCTCCTCGGAACCAGCGTTCCCAAGATTCATCTACTGGACCTTTGGTCCTATAATTATACAAATATGAATTAGCCGAGTAATTAACAAATAATTGAAGTGATTATAGAAAGGTTTGCTTACATGGGTAGGAGTGGATCAGGAATGGATTCAACACTTGGTATCAGTCTGAAAGAAACCATAAACCATAATAAATAAAGAAGCTTTCATTTTACAGACAGTCACAGAGAAGATATACAGGAAACCAATCAAATGAAACGATCAACGATAAGATGATGATGTTAAAGCTTACTCATTGCAAACAAGGGAAGATTCCCCCAAAGTCTCGAGCTCATTCAACTCTTCCTGAATCGCAATTTTCTTATTAATTCGATGATACGAAAAGAAAGAAAGATTATATATATATTATGGATGGGATGATCACCTGGATAAGATTGATTTCGTTATTGAGATGGGAAATGGCAGCTGCCAACCGATGCTTCCCCATAAAACTAGGAGGTCCTTCTGCTCTAGACGCACCCTCGTCTTGTGTCTTTGCTCCTTGCTCATCTACCGATTCCATCGCAGATAAAAAGACCAAGTTTGAGCACATAGATAAATCATATATATAGTGGAGGTAGGTGTTGGGTATAGTCATTACTCATTAGTGGCATGCATGAATAATTGAAGAAAAAAAATTAAATAAAAAGGTTTTGTGAGAGGACTAGCATTTGATTAATGGGGCCCTCTGAATGTGTGGATGGTATTAGGCCAAGGTTCACAAGTCATACTAAGTTACATATCATTAAAATGAATTTGGATTCTCAACTGATCTGATCTTTTTCATGACCTCATCTAATCTCATGACACATAAGCATTGCAATAAATGAGTGGTTAAGATGTGATTGGCTTTCATAACTACTTTATCAATAACCAACCACATGCTTTAAAAAGTTTAAAAAAAAGATCAGATCAACAGAGAATCCAAATCCACTAAAATAAAAGACTGACCTAAATAATTGTATTAACCAAGAAAACAATTCCAACAAAAGCTTCTTTGCAATAGAAAAACCAAGGTAGTTTCCAAGCATCCTCAACTGTCAAAAGATATATCTTCATAGTATTTTCAAAAACAGTTAAAAATGGAATATCCATGTAAGCTATAGCTTACTAAAGCAGATAATGAGTTTAACTGGACATGTTAGTGATCTAAAATAAAAAATATACACTATCATAAACAGGAAGGAGCTTAA
The DNA here is from genome assembly GCA_954870605.1 of Acer campestre. NCBI lineage: Eukaryota > Viridiplantae > Streptophyta > Magnoliopsida > Sapindales > Sapindaceae > Acer > Acer campestre. The sequence continues at coordinate 4,249,348 of OX940800.1, forward strand.
AACAATAAGGCATCCGAAAAAAAAAAAAAAAAAAAAACTCATCACCAATTTCCACTGCTTCTTCATCTATAATAGATTCAACAGAAATGTGAGGATGAACCTGCCTGAGGAGTGCATCACTCTCACCCGCTACTTTTAAAGTTTGAAGAGCTTCCATAAATATAGGATAACGAAGGACAATACGATTTCCTTTCATATACTGAAGAATTTGGATCATTGCCCTTGTTTCTCCAGCTTTGCAACATTTCCTAATCAAAATATTACAGGCAGCTTTATCAGGTTGTACCCCAGCTTCTTGCATTTTGCTGAAAATGTCAAGGGCTTCTTAGTGTTTTCCTAGAACATATCAGGAAAACAAGGGGAAAATATTTCCTTCAACCGATATAAAACTTCAGCAAATACACCAAATGTAGTAAAACTGATACCCAGAGGCATCCTATGTATGTGCACAAAGTACATCACAAGACCAAAAGGTGCACGTCGATATAAAATGTAAAAAGGATGAGTAAGTTTCTTATTGCATATGTGTATGTTTGCCAAAGCATTTTCTTCATTTTGATTGCATATTCAGAATTTAATCAAGGAAAATACTTAATTCCTTATTGGTTACATGATTACATCTACATCTTTATGAAAATTTATCATTGAAACATGATAATTCAGCATCAGTTAATTAGACAATCATTAACTCATTTGGATACAGCCTCATGACCGAAAACATTTGAAAACCACATAAGATAAATCAACAAGCAAATCTACAACGCAGAGCCAAAAATATGATTCAATCAGCGGTTTATAGCAATCCTCCAATTTCACACAGATATTAGCAATCTATCCAGATGGCCGAACACGAATATAACTGAAACTATATCTAGATATAAAACCTTAGATGATAATAAAATATGATTGGGTGAACCGCTTAGCTTATAGATTGACTTGGATGGAAGTTATAAAGGCTATAAGATTGAAACAGCTTTGAAGCCTAATATCAAATGGTCAAGTTGTACTTATGCTCAGCCTAATTACAGAACTAAATATTAGCTCATTTAGCTTCTCTATGAAGAATCACAATCAAGTTCAATCAAGTTTGCATTAATTGAAATTCACAACGATGAAATTGCAGTAGCAAAAGTGTCTCAAAATCAATAACAATCAACAAATCCCTGTAAACGCCTTATATTTATAATGTATCAGACAAACTTCCAATTAGCATGATCAGAACATGAACATTAAAATAACCAAATACATATAGTAGACAATATATATCAAACAATGGGAGTGCAAAAAAGTTATAAAGTTACTAACTTGCACTCACCAGAATCAACAAGGTGTTCCATTAGTACAGCATAAGTGTAGCAATTGGGAGACAACCCAGATTGAAGCATCTCCTTGTACACATCAGTGGCCTCTTTGACTCTGTTATCACCAAATAGAATCTTCAAATAAGCCGTGTACGAGACAACGGTACGGCAACAACACTCGTCTTTCATTTCCTCCCAAATCTTCACAGCCCCATCAACATCCCCAGAATTGGACAGCCAATGGATCATTGAAGTGTAAGTCACCGCGTCAATCTTCAATCCCTTCGCTTGCATCTGCTCAAAAACATACTTCATTGAAGAAATCCTCTAAGCTTCTCCAAAAATGTCCAAAAATATTCACAAGACATTTCATCGAAGCACGACAACAATCTGAGTGAGTCTACTACAATAACTGTAGACCAGTTAATTCTCCTTGCCTTGCCAGTTCCTGCAAGTAGAAGTATTTCGCATGTTGCAGTTGCAAGAGTATCAGTTGTCACTTGTCATCCTGCCATTTATCAAGCAGCGGTAATGCCATTTTTTCTTCGCCTGCAATCAATACAGGGGATGCTCATAGCTAATTAGCGTCTCAAGATGCCACATCGCCAGCATATAGAAGGTCACAGATCTTTTCCTCCACAGGGACAGTATCCCTGGAATAAGCATCAGTTTGCATGCTTTTCCTTTCCTTCCTGTAAGTTTCTGCATCACTAACTCTACCAAGTTTTTCAAGTCCGGCTAATAGAACATTGTATGTGCCTAACGAAGGATGAATTCCTTTACTTTTCATCGTTTTGAAGATTTTAAGTGCTTTATCAGCACTCCCAGCTGAGAAGTAGACACTAATCAGAGAAGTGTAAGTAGAAGTACACTTCTGGTCATCAGGCAATAAATTAAAAATGTTTGCAGCAGAAACAGGCCACCTAGCACACCCAAGCCTAAAGATTAGGAGAGCACCAAGATACACACCAAGAGAATGTCCGGCCGTAGTCATTTCCTTGACAATCTCCACCACCTTAGTAAACATATTTGATCTAATTAAAAATCCTATCAACGTTAGGTATGTAGTTCTCACTAGCTTTACACCCATTTTTACACTGTATTCAAAGGCCAATAAAGCACCATCAGGTCTGCAACGATCACGGTTCACCTCAATTATGGTTGATATAACGGTAGAATCCAACCGTATGTTTTTATCCATCATTCCAGCAAGTAAATGGTCAAGGGCTACAAGATTCTGCTTTTTTAAGAGAAACAATACAAGTCCTTGATGTGATAAAGGTACTCCAGCACCAGTTATCACATTCTCCCCTGCTTCTTCGTCTGTGATAGATTCAACAGAAATGTGAGGATGAACCTGCCTGAGTAGTGCATCACTCTCACCCGCTACTTTAAAAGTTTGAAGAGCTTCCACAAATACAGGATAACGAAGGACAATATGATTTCCTTTCATATACTGAAGAATTTGAATCATTGCCCTTGTTTCTCCAGCTTCGCAACATTTCCCAATCAAAATATTACATGCAGCTTTATCAGGTTGTACCCCAGCTTCTTGCATTTTGCTAAAAATATCAAGGGCTTCTTCGTATTTGCCTAGAACACATCAGGAAAACAAGGGGAAAATAATCAAATATTTCCCTCAAGGCTTCAACCAATATAAAACTCCAGCAAAGACGCCAAATGTAGTAAAACTGATACCCAGAGGCATCCTATGTATGTGCACGAAGTACATCACAGGAACAAAAGGTGCATGTGGATATAAAATGTAAAAAGGATGAGTAAGTTTCTTATTGCATATGTGTAGAGTTTTTCTTTGGTAGGCACACAACCGTAAGCATACTTATAGCACACTTATTCACATCATCACCTTTTGCCATGTAAGCATTATTTGACCCAATTGCATTGCCTTTTCCGGTAAAAAGTGATGAGGTTGATAAGTGTGCTATAAGTCTGCTCATAGTTTTGTGCCTACCGGAGAAAAACTACATGTGTATGTTTTCCAAAACATTTTCTTCATTGTGATTGCCTATCCAGAATTTAATCAAGGAAAATACTTAATTCCTTATTGATTACATCTAAATCTTTATAAAAAATTATCATTGAAAGATAAAAATTTAGCATCGGTTAATTAGACAATCATTAACTCATTTGGATACAGCCTCATGACTGAAAACACTTGAAAACCATGCAAGATATATCAAGAAGCATATCTACAACGCAGAGCCAAAAGTGTGACTCAATCAGCTGTTTATAGCAATCTTCCAATTTCAAACAGATATTAGCAATCTATCCAGATGGCAGAACACGAATTTAACTGAAATTATATCTAGATATAAAACCTTAGATGATAATGAAATATGATTGGGTGAACCACTTAGCTTTGAAGCCTAAAATCACATGGTCAATCAAGTCTGCATTAATTGAAACAATCAATAACAAACAATAAATCCCTGTAAACGCCTTATATGTATTGAATAAACTTCCGATTAGAATGATCAGATTATGCACATTAAAAGAACCACATACATATAATAGACAAATATAATATCAAACAATGAGAGTGCAAAAAAGTTATAAAGTTACTAACTTGCACTCACCAGAAACAACAAGGTGCTCCATTAGTACAGTATAAGTGTAGCAATTGGGAGACAACCCAGATTGAAGCATCTCCTTATACACATCAGTGGCCTCCTTGACTCTGTTATCACCAAATAGAATCTTCAAATAAGCCGTATACGAGACAACAGTAGGGCAACAACACTCGTTGTCTTTCATTTCCTCCCAAATCTTCACAGCCCCATCAACATCCCCAGAATTTGACAGCCAATGCATCAGTGAAGTGTAAGTCACCGCATCCATCTTCAACCCCTTCTCTTGCATCTGCTCAAAAACGTACTTCATTGAAGAAATCCTCTTAGCTTCTCCAAAAATGTCAAGCATAGTTGTGTAAGTGAAGCGGTCGTGCTTGAACCCTTTTGACCTCGAAACCCAATTGAAAAAAAGCCACGCTTTTTCCATTGGTGGGTGGGTTTTCAAAGCCTGATTGACTGTGTAAGAATCCCATTTTATAGGTAACTTGTTTAGCTGTTCTTGAGCAGAATCCCAAGATGAGTACTTGAGAGTTGTGTATATGTTTGAGATTGTGTCTCTCATATAAACCTTTGGTTTCGCGTCCTCGTTTTCGATCGATTCAAGAGGTTTTCTTGTGTTCCTTCGATTTGAAAAATGGGGTTTCTTCTGTTTATATCGGTGAAGAGAGTGCAGGCTTTTAATGGAAGTTTTCGAATGATGAAATGGCTGGTTTCCATGGATGCACACAAAGTCATGAACAAATTTTCGAACATAACTGTGGAGACCATAAAAGTTGTACATAGATTACACTACTACAGTCTACAGAACAGACTTGGTGTTCGATAACTGCAGAATAGTTGGTACTTGGGAGGAAACCGAACAATAACAAAGAGGTACGCTAATCAAATTTGATATCAGAGACAACAATTAAACCCGAACCCCTGGGATCCGCCCGAACTTGACCCGTTTAAAGAGAGGGTTTAGTAGGTTTAGGTTGGGATAAATGTTTCCGTGGGTGGGTTTGAGATTGAAATTGTACCCGTCACGGGTTTGGATTCAGGTGTGGATTTGGAAAGAAATCCATACCCGAACCCACGTACCCATAAACAATAAAAATTGTATAATATTTTATTATTTAAAATATTATAAATTTAAACTCAAATAAAAACTTTTTAATTATATAGAAAATAAAATGTAAACATTTCAATCTAATAAGTGTTTTTATTCTTTAAAATTATAATATTTTATATATTTAAATAATATAGAAATAATTTTCAAAAAAAATAAAAAAAATTAACGGGTTCAAGGGTTTTACCCGTGGACCTGCTTGTTTCATGGGTTCGTGAGCGGGTTTAGATGTCCCCAAACCCGCGGGTAAAACCCGAACCCGTTTATTTTCACGGGTTCATAGACGGATTTTGTAGATATAAAATTTCGCAGGTTTGGGTTTGGATTTTACCGAACACGTCCCATTGCCAATCCTATTTGATACATACGACACTGTTCAATAATGAAATATTATAATATTTCTGAAAATGTATCAATCCTTTTTCAGGTTTTTTTGTTCTTAATTCTAAAATTTTCAACTTCTTTGATCTATCTTATTTCTATTCAATACACATAATAAATGCCGTAGCCAAATATTTTGAAAATTTCTAATTTATTTTTAATTTTTTTGAAAGAGGGTAATGCTATTTTATAAGTGCTAATGTTCGAGTAACTACTATCAATTGAATTAAACTCCAATAATTTACAGGATTAATGAAATTAGGATCACAACACATGGAAGGTAAATACAGAATCTCTCACTATTATAATTAACTCACCAGGACTTGGGAAGGGGATACCAGTCATACGACACGAACCCATATCCTAAATGGCGTTGGTGTGAGACTTAACACTAGGTCAACATCATCTCGTCAATTCGACTTTGTTTTTGGCATTGCAAAAGTCCTGCAAAAATCATCCTTCCAAAAGAAAACTCAAAATCTCAAACCCATCACACACACATTGACTGCACAAAAGTGCTTCCAGTCAGGTTGAATTCAGACAGATTCTTGCAACATTTCAATTCATGCCACTTAAACTAAACCACATTCACATTTCAGTCTCAAATGCAACAATTTATCACATGAATAATAACAAATAAATAGATGTCAAAAGGAACAAAACTTCCTGATAAAGTAAAATCTTATTTATTAACACAATAATCTTTATAAAAGGGTCTATCCAATTGACCCAAGTTGGAAAATTAGTAATCTTTACATATCGAATCGAATAAGAAAACACTCGTGGGCAATAATCTAAAGAGTACAAAATACTACCAGAGGGCTTCTTCACTTATCGAGATATTTGACGATCTTCTGTGAGATCACAGTCCTCGCCTGTGTGACATCGAGTCTACACTTACCAGCATGTTCACCTAAAACCTCAATAGTTTCCATGAACATTTCCAACTTCTTCTTGATCTCATCAATCACGAGCTTCAACACATCTTCTTCTTTAAGAGCAAAATCAACATTGTACATGAATGATTCAATCTCAATCTTCAATTTGTTCACGAGTGCATTTATATTCTCCACGTCCTTGATTTGAATGACAGTGTTAACGTGAAATGAAGCAAGTAACACCTTCTCCTTTTTCACTTCATCCTCATACCGCTTCCAGAGTGAGTTACACCACTTCCCCAACGAACCAATTGGAACAGCCATTGCACCAGCTAGAGCTGTCACAACCGGTGGTGCCGCAATGGCAGCTGCCACCACTGATAAAATCAATACAGACACAAATACAGAAACAAACAGGACATTCGAAACCCTCCTCCATGTTTTCATGTTTTTCAATTTCTTATCAAGCTTACTCTTTCGTTTCTGCAATTTACGTAACATCGACAACTGCTGCTTATTCACAGATTGAAGCAAAGCAAAGAACTCATCTGTAAATGGGTTCCCGGCTTCCTTAAATCTATTTAATTCTTCCAGTGTCTTCACATACTTTTTCTCATCAACCCCACATTGCAATTCTACTTCTTCCTCAAACTTATTAACCGCAAGCTTAATAATTAACTGGCTATGTCTTGCGCGCTTAAGGCAATTGTCTAAAGCAGTACAAAAATCTAAAATGTTGACACTATTTCCAAAGTATTCCTTAACCAAACCAAACAAATCTTGATTTTTCCATATATCTTCCTTGCATTCTAAAATGACTGATGCTGCATCTTGGTTCATTTCAAGAAGAGACTCAATAACCTCTTTAAGTGAATCAAATGACAAGGAATTAGCCTCAACGCCAGTAGAGAGTGTATTGATGACACGACTCGTACGTTCATGAAGGGTGGTATCAAAGGATTTCAAGTCTGGATCAAGTCCACAAGCAACTTCATATGAGCTAAGTTCAGCCATGAACTGGGAATCTATGTTGCCTTGGAGAGGAGGCGATGGCGGATCAACACTCTTCGTCTTGCTACATTGTCCTCCCATCATTACTGGTCCAACTGATTACACACGAAAAACCAGAAATTTACGACTATAAACTAGACAATTTTCCTATCAAAAAGGCCTCAATATCAGCTGAAGAAAACCCAGAAATCCAAATCTGAATTTAGCATAATAAATCAAGCAACTTTTTTGAGATAGGAAATGAAAATTTTGACCTAAATCGCAGAAAGAACTTGTGTACGTGAATTTTGACTAAAATGAAAGACAGAAAAGTCAAACTCTTCAATAAAGCTGAAACAGATAAAACCCCAATTCTACAAGACCTAGTCAAAGTAACTTGAAGAACAAGATTATATCAAAACCAGAAGCAATCCATCAATGGGTGACGAGAATTAGATCCAAATCAAAAACCCCACAAATTCAAATTGCAAGCTTTATCAAAAATAAATTTAGCTGAGCTTAAAGTACCTGAATTTCAGCTGAAACTACAAACACAAAGACGATTTGATTTTCTCTCACTTGGATCCTCCACGAAAAGCAAACAAGCTCGAATCTGATGGGACTTCCAACAACCGAGCACAAAAAATTAATAAACGCTTAAGATCTCACGAACCCTTAAAGCTCTCTTATGGATAGATTGAAAAAATAAATTACACCAATTGCTAGTAACACGACAAAAGAAATGTCAAGAAGAAGACAGATTTTTAAAATACCGAAATGGGAAATGAAGTATTATAAACAAATATCAGGTATGAGAGACGGCGAAAACGGGAAGGACAAGTGAAGGAAAGCGAGAGAAAATTTGAGAGAAAATGAGGAAGTGAAGGAAATACAAGTAAGTGAAAAGTCGCTGGGACTGAAGAACATTGTCGGGTTTCGAAGTTTCAACGACGCGTGTAGATCCAGAAAAAATCTAAAAGCCAAAGTTGACGATTGAACTAGATATGACCCAATACTCCAATAGTAGACATTTAGACAAAAAGTATGTACGGACAAAGAGAGAACCGCAGAGGAAACATCCGAGGTATTTCTACTGCAATGACTAATTTTACCTTTTTTTTTTTTTAATGTTGTTATTATTAGACAAGCGATTAAATGGCATCTACGACTCAACTACTAATCATATATAATAATTCAATTCTTTGACTAATTGTGAAAGCATCCACTCTAAACTCAAATAACGTGTACATATCCAATACTTTAAGACTAATTGCACAAATGTCCCCTAAGTTTAGGTTTAATTGCATGCATATGAAACTTTTACCCATAATTACACAAAAGTCCCTTGTCGTTAGTTGACTTCCGTTAACTCTAACCGTTAACCACAATTTTAACCCACAATGACTAAAGTACTCATAGTTACTTATTTTATTTTTTAAATTAATAATTAAAAAACGAAACAGAAAAGATAAACAAAACAAAACAAAAAAAAAACAAAATCAATCATTTTTTTTTTCTCTTTCATTTTCTCAACCCCCAAACACAATCTAAAAAAACTTAACAAACAAAAACCAAAACTCAATCCCAAAAATTAAAACCAAACTAGAATCCCTAAACAACAACAAAAAATCAAATCCACAAATAAAAATCCAAATCCATCAATTCCATAACCAGTTAACCACATCCATTTAAAAAATTAAAATTTTAAAAAAATGAGAACTTCAATGGTGGATTTTTAACTTTCTAGATTGAAGTTCTATTTTTTTTTTTTTTTTATAGATATGGTTAATTGGTTGTGGTATTGATAGATTTGGGTTTTTATTTGTAGATTTAATTTTTGGTTGTTGTTTGAGGATTTTAGATTTCGTTTTGATTTGGGGGATTGAGTTTTGGTTTTTGTTTGTTCATTGTGTTTGAGGGTTGAGAAAATGAAAGAGAAAAAAAAATGATTGATTTTATTTTTTTGTTTTCTTTGTCTTTTTTGTTTCATTTTTTAATTATTAATTTAATTAATAAAATGGGTAACTAGGGGCACTTTAGTCATTGTGGGTTAAAATTGTGGTCAACGGTTAGAGTTAATGGAAGTCAACTAACAGCAAGGGATGTTTGTATAATTATGGGTAAAAGTTATATATGTATGCAATTATGTCTAAACATAGGGGATGTTTGTGCAATTAGTTCTTACTTTAATGGTCTGGTATGAGTATGACAAGTTTTATTCCTATACTGTGGAATTAAATATTCGAAAATAACGGTATATGTAGGTTAATTGTATTAATTCACCTCGACGTTTTGCAATATCACAACTATATTGTATTTTTCCTTTAATTAACAAGAACATACCCTTGACCAATTTGACTATAGTTAGATTTAACAGAGCTAATTGTGGGAAGGGCATGATTGTCTTTTACTCTTTTTCCATAAAAAAAATAAAAAATATATAAGTTATTTATTATAAAACTAATAAATCTAAAAATATCCTCTCATGTCATCTCTCTCACCTTCTCCTCCGCCGCATAACACGATTGTCTCTCTCCCACTTCCTCCTCTGCCGCCGATTTACTGAATCGTCTGTGTTCCTTAATGCCGTCGTCGCCACTGCATCATTTAATCGTTTCTCTACCTCTTTCGTCGCCTCCCTTCCTCCTCCGCCGCAATCTCCTTTCCTCCTCATCTGCCGCCTCTAATCCCACCCTCTGCTCTCAATCCCTTCCATTTCAAATACATAGAGCCCTTATAAGTGGAGCGCGACTTCATTTCAGATGAGCTGACGAAGCCCACGGTGTCTGATGGATCCATGACACTTCGTCCGCCGGCATCGATTTCACGGATCGTTGGTTTTAGAGGCGACGCAGAAGAGCACACGTCAGATTCTGAGGTTGTTCGGGTCGACCTAGAAGACGCAGAGGTTTTACAATTCTCCATTTTTCTAGCTGACGTTCTTGAGGTGTTTAGGAAGATGATTAGTAGCTCGATGTCAAACAGATTCAAATGGTCTCTTGGGACTGGGACTGGATTGTTTTATTGAAGAAAAAAGGAGAAAAAATTGCTTTCTTTTTGTGGGAGAGAAAACAGATCATGTATAACTAATTACTACTTCATTTAATTTTGTGTGTTTTAATTCGGTTGATTGCATAATTTTTTTTGTGGATTGATAAGTTTATGATTGGGTTGATGAAATAAATAAAATTGTTTGTGTTGATTGGAATGTAGTGATGAAATTGGCTTTTGAAAAATCTGAAATGGTGTTTGGGGAGTGAGAAAATCCAAAAAATGTAAGAAAGGAAAATAAAAATGGAAGAAAGAAAAAAAAAGGAAAAAAAAAGGAAAAGAATTTAGAAGAAAAAAAAAAGAATCGATTTATTTTCTTGTTTTTAATGTTTTAATAAAATTTTATTTTTTGAATTTAAGACTTTTTAAAATAAAATGCAGGGGTATTTAAGTCTTTTTCAAGTCAACCGCTAAATCTAACCTTTGACCGCTAACAACAAGGATTTTTCGTGTAATTAAGGTCATTTGTTGAAAATTCTACTACAAAAGCAAAACACAGGGTAAGTTTATGCAATTAACCCGGTATATGTAGATATCTTTTGGTTGTAGGAATAAATATTCGATCATAACAATATATATAATGATTGATCTTGTTAAGTCCCGATATATGTAATAGATTTCTAAATTCTACGAGTATACATGATATTTTCAGGTTTTGACAAATAATTCCGATAATCACGAAGAAAATGGAACAAAACAAGTTACCATCTCTATATTGGTTTTATTCTGTTGTATTCAAGCCACTTCTCTTTTTATCTTGTTAAATGATGACTAAAACTAAAGAACAATTAATAATGAGTCACACACCTCGTCAAATTGTGTCATCACTCATCAACCTTTACCTACGCTTCAATTTCATAATTTCATTTAAAGAGATACAAGTATTTCATATTTTATATTTAAATTAAATTTAGTGAATAAATTAATCAACAAAGTCGTTGTAGTATAGTGGTGAGTATTCCCGCCTGTCACGCGGGTGACCCGGGTTCGATCCCCGGCAGCGGCGTAATTTTTTATTTTTCCTTTGTTTTTTCTTGGGCCAGCCCACGGCCCACTTGAATTGTCATTGTTTTTAAAGTTTATTATTGGACCAAACAACGGCCCACTACCCACTTGAATGAAAACTACACTAGATTTCTGTCGTGCTCCGGAGGCAAAGAGGTTGAAATTGGCAGCATAGAAATGTCATACTTCAAAGTGAAGATATGTTTTCTCATAATGTAACATCAAACTCATTTTTTAGAGCCAATAAGACCGTATAAATCAATATGTTTTTCTGTCAAAAACTGTTGATTTTATATCTATAAAACTTCATCAAGCACACCATAATCAATCAATTTGACAACGTATCCGGATTTCTGTTTTATGTTTAGCTAACAGATAACCGGAAACAACAGAATAATTTAGCATTCAAGCACAGTTATTTACCAGAGAAATAATTGGAGTAGCCTTCTCCGGATTAAACCGAAGAGCTGGTTCGAAGAATCCTTGTTGACGTTCTTAGAAGAACCATGGTCTGTAATCCCATTAGCAACCAAAAACAATCCTTTCCGGCATTCAATCAAGCACAACACAAATTTTGATTGCAAAAAGCTAATCCAAATGAGCATGTTATATTAGCTAATGTCTTACGAAAATTAGACACAAATGAAACGATGAAAGGAATCAAATTGAAAATGTATAAACACCAGCATTACAGATTAGATTCGTGATATCTGGCACAAGCATTCTTCTTTGAAGCAGTGAGAATAGTGATGAAGTTGAATTGAACCTACATGAATTGTTTGGACAACGCACACACACACAAACACACATTCCATCTTTAAATATAAATATTCAGATCAAGTTGAATTGAACCTACATGAATTGTATGCAAAGCATTTCCAAGAAACCACACAATAAAAGTGCCTAGAAAATTTAAATTTGTAGGTCCAGTAAAACCTGTAGATTGAGGGACCATGTAACACCCTACATTGCAGAAGAATCTTCAAAGTACAGGTTCTAAGCATCATTGGCAATATATGAATGACAAATAACACAACAAAATGGACCCAAAAGCACCGACTTCTGATAAATATAGCTTCAAAGATGCAGAGAAAATATGCCCAAGTTCATGATAGCATTTATTAAGAGATCACCTCCAAGAGGAAAATTTGATCACCAATACACCCACAACATGATGTAACATACACATTTCATTCAAAACAAAAACTAATTTGTTCATTGCTATTGAAGAATGTTGTTGGAATTAATAAAAGCAAAGATCCACCCACTAGCCCCTCACCTTTTTGTCTAATAAAAGCTCACAAATTTGGCTTGAATACAAGAAACACATACAAATAAGTAGATCAATTTTGCCTGTGAGCAATGTAATTAGCCAAAGCAATCAAAGGCGTGGCCTTTTCCTGATCGAATCCTAACAATTGTTCTTGAGCCTCCATATTCAATTTGTTAGCAAATTCTCTCGATTTTTCGATACCAATCAGCTTTGGATAAGTCACTTTATCAGCCACCAAATCTTTCCCTGCAGTCTTCCCCAATTCTTTGGATGATTTGGTGACATCAAGAATGTCATCCACCACCTGAAACAACAATCCAATACACCGAGCAAATTTTCTCAGCTTCTCAATTTCATCATCAGACCCACCTCCTAAAATGGCACCAAGAACCACAGCTCCTTCAAGCAAAGCTGCGGTCTTGTGGACATGTATGAACTCAAGATGCTCCAAGCCCACATCTGTTAGTCCCTCAGAGTTTATATCCACCACTTGACCAGCGACGAGGCCTTCGCTGCCGATCGAAATCGCTAACTCTCCGATAGCTCTAACGACTCTGGAAGGAGCTACACCGACTGTGGACACGGCCATGTACTCGAAAGCGAAGGCTAAGAGTGCATCGCCGGCTAAAACGGCGACGTCTTCGCCGAAGACTTTGTGGTTGGTGGGTTTTCCACGGCGGAGGTCGTCGTTGTCCATGCAAGGCAAATCGTCGTGAATCAAGGACATGGTATGAATCATTTCGACAGCACAAGCGGCGGACATCGCCATGGACTCGTCGCCGCCGACAAGCTCACATGCAGCGATGCAGAGCATGGGTCTCACGCGCTTGCCGCCGGCGAGTAGAGAGTAGCGCATAGCTTCGTGGATCTTCCTCGGCTCACGGAGTGAAACGGCGCCGTCGAGGGCTTGATTGACGGAATCGGCTTTTTGAATCATGTAAGACCTGAAATCGAAAGTGGGTTTTGAGTTGTTGCTATTGTCTTCTTCTCGGAGAGTTTCTTCTTCTTTTGTGAGAACTGCAGAGATCGAAATGGGTCTCTTCGTCTTCTTCGACGAAATCAACGACATGGGTAATCTCTTGAAGGGACTAAAAGGCTGAGATCTCGATCGAGATAAGCTAGCTTGATTGAAGATTGAACAGGAATGAACCCATGTACCAAGATTCACAGAAGCCATAACAAAAAAAATGTTATTTTTTTGGATCCTCTGTGAAATGAAAACGAAAAAAAAAAAAATTGCAAATAAAAAAAAAATGGTATTTGAGAATATGCTAAGCTGAGGAGCTTCTTGATTGCAGATTCATAAATAGAATTTTATCCAATTAAGACCGGATTTCATAGAAGGCTATAACCAATAAAGTCCAAATCTTTTCATATTTTAAAAACACAGATGTGTTGTTGTGTCATTTACTCGTTGTGTGTGATTAACGACGACCACCAGTAGGACCGGTGAAGAAAACAGAGATAACAAGTTTTGATTACATGGTCCAATAAAAAAAAGACATCTGTCAGTATAATATAGATTTTAAGGTGTGATTTGCATGTGTTATAGTTGACTAATTATTTTAGTTTCTCATGTGAACTGTGAAGTGCTTACCTAGGTCCTAGTAGTCCACTTAAATTTACTTTTGACTCATTAATCCACTATAGTTAAGATAACAAGTGGATTAGGACATGCAAAACATAATAAGATATTTAATTACATAATATATATTTTTTTTTGTTAAAGAATAGTTATAATTTATTTGAAACATAAAAAGATGTGCATTAATATATTGAAAAAAATTAAATATAAATTATTTTTTTAATTCTAGCACGGTCTAGCTGGCTCACCAACAGACAAGGGTGGAATTCACCTGAATCAATTTCTGGTTAATAAATAGCAATTACATACATAAATAAAAATTCCTACTTTAAAAAAAAAAAAATAAATATTCCTAGGTCCGAAATTTATACAGATCAAACCGACATAAATGTTGAACTAAATTCGTATAAACGTTTTCCTCGTACAAGTACACTGTACACCACGTGAATTGCGTATAAAAGCACCAAACCAATCCTACTGTCCACGTCAGTTACTATTCTAATTCGTGATTCTCCAATCTCCAGAGTTGTCAAATTAGGATTTGAATTTTCTTCATTCATTCTTTCAATTCATCAAATATTTATTCTCAAAAATTAAAATTTTACCAAGGCAAGCATCAGTACAAAAGGGGAAAACAAATCTCATTGTAAAAATTGTAATTTCAATCAAGCATCTAATTTGAGTACTTTGAAAATTGACAAAAATGGAAACTAACAATAGCAGAGTCCTGGTTTATCAGCCGGAGCTGGATCCGGCACCGGCTTTCCAAATTAGCAAGAGATAGCTAGCAGAGATACTAAATTGACAATATATGAGAATTAAGGGCCAACTAGATTTGATACTCTACAATTTCATGTCCTGGACTGGCTTCTAAAAAAGCATATTCTGATCTGAAAATGTATTTTTTCTTTTTTGTCAGAGTTCTTGTGATTCTCCCTTTTTTTTTTTTTTTTTTCATAGTCAATGTGATAATTTCTTCATTGACTGATTTTTTTACTTGTTGTACAGGTAGACTATGCTGAAGATAAAGAACCCAGCCATCTGCAATCAATTACGACATGTATGTTTAGGGCGGATTTGAAATAATAACAAAGTGTCTGTGGGAGCATGCACGTACCGTAGTAAAAGATGCTCCATAATATGGGAAAGCAGTTGGTATAAACCTCTCATACTCGTTATGCCTGAAAGGCCGGACTGGAATCTGCAAGTTATGATTCCACTCCTTTCAGTACAAGTTAAAAGGTTTGTGCTCTAAGAGCACACGTTAAAAGGATCCTTTTATTAACTATCCATATATTTCTCGTGTATTCTATCTACCCTTTAAGAGGGGGTTTTGATTTCAAGTTGCTCGAAGTATAGAACAAAAGTATCGAAAAGTTTACCTGTTTGGAAAGAGACAAGCCAGTGTACCCGAGCCTTTGGTACTCAACCTTGAACTGGAAAACTCCATAAACATCAGGCACCTTGAATGATGTATGATATAGACCCTGCAAAATTAGGTGTGTACATGAGTACATGAAGAGGGTTGGAAGATTATGTGGCTCGGGTGAAAGATTACCTTCTGATCAGTGGATAGGGTTTTCAGGACGTATGGGCTCATCATGTAGAACTGGACCTGAACGTCATTGGCCACATATGGTTCCCAGCTCTTTCCAGACCATTCATAGATCTCAACAGAAAACTCCTGCAAACAAATAAAATTAGAATTTCAAGGGTCTGACATTACTGCTATAAATATACTTCTCAGAAAATAGCTTTAGCAGAAGAAATTGAGAAGAACCGTTACCAAATCGTCATTGATTCTATAGATAGCAGGTTCATCTGTTTCCCCAACTTTGTTGTGTCTAAGATTAACAGCCTGAAAATTAAGAACAAGACTTAATATAGTGCCACTGTTGACAAAGAAATCATAATAAAGTAGCTGTTATGAATTTAATCAAGAGTTGTGAGATAAATGCTCTTATAGCTTCCTTGGTTCTCACTGGTGGCTGGACTCTGATTTATTTTCCATTGAAGTTTACAATGAAATTATAATTATGCAAAACACATCAAACAGAAACATTTCAGAAATCTAATATCAGTGCCTCACCTTTAGATGACCCCTTTCATGGAAAACCCATCTGCTAAGTTCAGTCACAAACTGTTCATTACCAGACTTGCTGTATCTGTCATCAGTTATCACAAATTAAAATATATGTAAGTTTATGGCCTCCAAATTAATAAATTATGTATCAAGCCTTGTCGCAACCAATACATATTGATAGAGTGAAGAACAAAAGATGCATACGAAGGAATAATTCATATGTAGTATATTCATCAAAAAGTTTCACATTTAACATGAGAGGACCCAAACCCAAGATTGAAGTCTCCTGGAGTCCTGGGTCACAAATGCCAAGATGGGTCACTGGGGTATATATGTAGACTCTCCCCGAACTAGTATGAGGCTTTTTGGTAGAAACCCAAAAGCAAAATCATGAAGATTTAGGCCCAAAGTAAACAATATTACACTAACTGTCAGGTACAGGTTGCTACAAAATGAAGGAGGCAATAAAATTAATCCAAATCAAGGTGGAAAGCTATTGCTTATAAGGGAATAATGATAACCTCAAAGAAAATGTTCCTAATAAACCACCCCATACAATGACCAGATCTTTTTGATTGGCAAAGAAAAAAAAAACATTGCTTTCCAGAAGATTTTCAACTCTTTAAAAAATTGATTTTTAAGTTTCTTTTAATGTTCAGAGCTTCTGGGGGGAAATTTATTAGTATTGAAAAGTCACATGTTAAAATAAAATATAAAACAGCCAACAGAGTTGACATGCTTCACTTACTTATTTGAGTCCCCAGCTTTCTGCACACCTGATCTGAGCAGTCTGCATTACATGAGAAGTAAATTTCATCAATGAAAGTGTATGAACAAAACCAAAACTCTGGTGCTAAAAACCATCACATAATTACATACCGGTTGCTAAACATATCTAAAGAGCCAGTGATCGTAATCCGAGCATTGTTTCTAGCCTGCATTATGTAAATACTGTTACACGTTAGAACATTAAATTCAATAATGTTTTATTACAAGCCATTGTATTACTTTCAGACTTGGGTCACAGTAAAAATAGCCCAGTAAATGAAGGTGGTTTTAGTAGGGGAAATAAAGAATTCATACTAACAAAATTGAATCATCTGTCAAAAGCTTCCAAAACTAATAAAAATGATAAAAGAGAACCAACCCGAAATTATAATACAGTGGTTAAGTCTAAAATTCATGTGATATTTTCAAATTTTAATGTTAAAGTAGTGATTTCTCTTTAAAACGATGTGACAGAAAGTGTGTCCACAGGGATACATTCCTAATTACAAATTCTTGGTAGATTTTCATTTTGCTAGCTCCTATAAAACACCACCATGATACATTATCAATGGGACAATTTCACAAATTAAAACAAAGGAATGTATGCATCAATGTCCTTGTATTCATATGTGAGTGATTGAGAGAGAGCCAAGTTAATTACCTGCACAACTGAAACTAATGAGATAGCAGATCCACTATGCAATGGGGGATTTGACAACTTGGAGCTTGGATTAGCAGAATATGCTGACGGAGAAGCTGAGAGCACTTTTAAAACCTACAAATTATATTATATCATAGTCCATTAAAAAAAAATGAAATAACAACCACTGTCCACTAACATAAAACCATCGAAAGAGCTTGGAGGAGAAATTCTATAGCTGCAGAGTGCAGAATCATTTACGTAGACTAAGCAAAATATAAACACACTCTTGTTTACATACCAGACTATTGGCTGCATTAACTGAATGTGCAATTCCTTTGTAAAGTACAGGAGCCTGTCAATTGCAGTACACCACTCAGAACTCGAAAATTTCACTTGATAGAAATCAATTCTTTTTATCATATTAAAAATGAAACTGACCTCAACTTTTGTGGATCCAAGAATGACATCAGATTGGATAAAATCATCACTAACAATCAATGAATGATCGCCCTCAGTTTCCGAGACAGCATAGCTTTTATGATCAATAACAATAGCAGACGAATCCTAAAGTTTTTTAATCAAGTAAACAACATATCAAAACCAAATCACTACTTCTTCTTCAAGAAATCAATTTGCATTATTAAAAACTGACCTCGTCAAAATCAACTCCACATTCTGTGGCAATGTTTCTAATCAAATCAGATGCAGATTCATCAGCAGCTAAGATCAAGTCGTGACCAGAGTCAACGAAATCGAGCACACCAGCCAAATCCAACGAACCACCAAATCCTATTTAAAACGAAACAAACACAGCGACGCCTAGATCAGAATTACGACGACGACATAATTTAATTTTAAAAGAAATATAAAACTGCTTGTAACTTACGGTCGGTGGAGGGAGAGAAGAGAATCAGAGCGTCGTACAAGTACTGGCCGTAGCGTTGGAGAGAGAGCTTGGGATCGTCGGCGAGTTTGAAGTCAACGTCAAAGCCGCGAGATTTGATGGAGTTGAAGAAAATGGAGTGAGACGATTTGAGAGACAAGTCGTCGAGCAAGACCAGGACTCGGCGATCCGTCGGGTTTTCTGGAGAGAACGAGAGACAGAGAATCGGCAGAAGCGAGACAGCAGCGATCAAAACGCAGAGTTTCACCATTTCTCTAGCAACACGAGTTGAGTTGAGTTGAGTTGAGACGTTGAAGACTGAGAATATTCAGAAAAAGTAGGTAGGAGCTCCGAGAGTGACTGAAGAGGAATGCGAAATTCCCATTCTACCCTTCCTGCCCATTTTGCGTGAACCTGGGTTCTGTGGGTTCGCTCAGTGACGCTGTCTGGGTTTCATAGTAATTGGACTGTTGGGACGGGCCAAATCCAACGACTTTTGATTCACTGAGTGGACCCGTGACGTTAGTCAACTCAGTGCTTTATAAATGATGTCCTCGGTAACTAATAGTTTGAGCATGAAACCACAGAAAATGAATCCGTTAATGAAGGTTACAGATTCAATCGAGAGGAAAAAACTTATAAAATTGTAACTGCTCATGGTTATTTTGGCCGACTGATCTTTCAATGTGCGAGTCTCAATAACTCTCTCATTTTCTGTATCGACTCTATAGAATGTATCTGGTTCATTATTTTAAGGGTGAAATTCATTTTAGTCCCTCTAGTTTGACCTATTAGTTAAACTGGTCTCCCGGTTTTGAGAATTATCTCGCTTAGTCCTTCTGTGAGGATTTCGGTTAATAAAGGTGATTCTGACAGGGTTAGAGGGTCAAATGACCCTACTGCCCCTTATTGACTGTTGAAATTGTTCAACGACAAAATTGCCCGATCTTCTTGTGACAATTGCACATGCAACAGCTACAACACTTGCCTACAATCTCTCTTATAAATTCCACTACCTGCATACATACAAACATACAAACATCTACCTACAAACTTTTCTTCAAACCTCCACACTTCAAAACCTGCAAACATTTCATGAATTATTTCTCAACCAAACAAACACACTGCTACTTTACACTCTACACACCTCCACATATACAAACACATGCATACATTTCTTTACCTATCTTCACACCTCCACACATACAAACACCTGCATACATTTCTTTTATTATTTTCCAACCATGCAAACACTTTCCTACAAACCTTTCTTCACACATGTATGCTTCTCTATATATTTTCATGTTCTGAATAATTTTCCAACTATACAAACGAGTAAAACATCCACATCAATTCAAATATTAAGCAAGCAACATCAAGCAAGTTTATTTCCAAGAACCAGCATCTTGGAAATATCCTAGAAACACAACCAACATCAAGCATACTAATGGAGGCTACATCAAGCTCAATGTCAAAACGGAACATCAACGGAGGGAAAATAAAGTTTAAGAACCGGAAATGCTCATGCGGGATTCAAGAACTAGAAATGCTCATGCGGGATTAAAGCAAGCGTAAGAATATCAGAATCTGTAAACAACCCAAACAATTTTTTTTTATTTTTTTTTATTTTTTTTTTTTTTTTTTTTTTTTTAATATGAGAAAGGAAAATGCAATTTCTATAGGTTTTAGGAACCTACTAATGAAGAATTCAACCTATCTGAATACACTGAAAATACAACACAAAGGTATGATTGTAGAGACATGTATGACGGTAGAGATAATCTTTTGCTCGAACAAGACATGGAAGATGTAAAGGCAAGGTTACAAAGGCTGGAAAGGTATTATGCAAGAATGCAAAATCAAGATACAAGTGATCATGGTAGAATACATCAGCTAGAGTTTATGCAAGGAGGGTCAAGAGTGATGTGTGTTGTTAACATGCTTGTGCTTGGTGTAACCATTGTTGTGCTTGTACTTATCATGAACAGCAATCATTGATTGTACACATTCATCATACATATTAAACATTTAGCATAACATAATCAATAAAAGTACTTATCGTTCATCATTCCATTACATATTAAGCCTAACAACATTCATTACCATAAGCAACATATGTAAAAATATTCACAGTCTAAGCATGGTTATTTGTCTAGCAATTTCAAAAACATATTAAGCATAAGTTTCCATAACCATACCTAAATAGCTAGCAACAATACCATACAATTAAAATAAAATAAAATAAACCCATACTTAATCAAAGTACTTGGAAATAACAAAAGTGCACGTACTGCCACCTTAAAAACCAGTTTAAAAATACTTAATCTTGTTGTCTTCTCATTGCTGTGTGACTTGTGATTGAGGAGGTGGAGTCTGGTTTGGTTGATGTGAAGATGAGGCTCCTACTGACCCACCTTGAGTCTGTTAAAATACAAAACAGATTAATTAGAAGTTGATGGTAAAAAAATCAAATGAAGACAGTATATAATAGGAAACGAATTAGAAGTTGATAGTAGAAAAAAAAAATCAAATGGGTAGATGAATTAGAAGTTGATGGTAGAAAAAAAAAATCAAATAGGTAGATGACTTAGAAGTTGATGGTAGGAAAAAATAAATTAAATGAAGAC
This sequence comes from Acer campestre, assembly GCA_954870605.1. NCBI lineage: Eukaryota > Viridiplantae > Streptophyta > Magnoliopsida > Sapindales > Sapindaceae > Acer > Acer campestre. Next base: position 4,270,515 of record OX940800.1, read on the forward strand.
AGTATATAATAGGAAACGAATTAGAAGTTGATAGTAGAAAAAAAAAAATCAAATAGGTAGATGAATTAGAAGTTGATGGTAGGAAAAAAAAATTCAAATGAAGACAGTAAATAATATGAATACTTGGTTATCATGTCTACGTTGGCAAGACCTTTTGTTGTGCCCCGCTTCATGACAGAGTTTGCATACTACAGTGCCAAACCTCCTAACTTTTGGTGCCTCATTTGGTTTCCTCTTCCTCTGCTTCTTAGGCCTACCGGGTTGGATAGTGCGAGGTGGTGGATTCATAAACTCTGAAATTCCTGGAACCCTTGTGCAAGATGGAACTTCTTGCCACCTATTTTGATCTGGAATGGGATGGAGCATGCCTACATATGTCTGCAAGTAAGCACTCTTGGTAAGAGTGTTATGGACAAACTCAACCACCTTGTCCTTCATTACTACTCTACCAAAATAATGGCTTATTGCAGCCATAGCATGACAATAGGGAACCCCACTTATTTGCCAACCACCACATTGACAATTGTACTCTCTCAATTTCACAGCTTAACCTCCAGTTGGACCTAGAAGCTTATATTCCATGTTCTCTGCTGCTATCATTGTCAAAGTCCTACTTCCCTTACTATGCTTCAAGATTTTTACATGAACCCTTGGTGGTAAAACTGAAGTCCAACCTCTACACTTCTCCTTTCTCTCATTGAACTTCCTCATGACCATCCTTCTAATAAACTCAAGCAATTCTAAGTATGAAGCAGCTCTATGGGAACCTAGCATGCTATTAAAAGCCTTAGTCATATTATTGGTGACATGGTCACACCTAATTACATGGTCATATGCAAACCTAGACCAATGTTGTGAATCCATCTCTTCTAACCATTTCTTGGCAGTAGGGTTAATAGTACCTATCTCTTCCATTGCAGCTTTGAAGTCATATACATTGGAGCTTCTAGTGGCTTTCCAAAATAACTTTTTGTAGTGATTACCTTTGTAAGTTAGTTTGAAATTGGCATAGATATGCCTTGCACAATACTTGCCAAAAGAAAAGAAAAGGGATAATTCCATTTAACAAAAATAAAATAAAATTTTCACTGTTTTCATTAATTTTACAGTCGTTAATGATAGGATATAACAACTGTCTTCATTTTATATTGTTGCAGTATAACTTTTATGAATTAATTTCAAAACATTATCATTTTATCAACCCTAACCCGATAAAAAACAAAAACAAATAAGAATTTTTAAAAAAAATTGCACTGTTTTCATTCACAAAACACTTTAAACAACTTGTTCAACACTCAATTACACTTAAATGACTTTCAATCAAAAAAAAACCCAAATTTTATCAAACACACAAACCCTAACTTTTCAAAATCTTTGAAACAAAACATCACAAACACATTTCATGCAAAAAATATCAAGCAAACATGTAAAAATTACTGCATCAAAGCAAAATAAACTTACCGTTATCAACTTTGCTTCAGAAATCCTCTGAAAACACGCTTCTTGCAGCTCTCGATTCACCACCACTATCAGGATGAACACCACCACTTCAAGATTGTTAAAACAATTTTGAATAGTCAAAAAAAATCGATCGGTTATTATGGTTTTGTAGAGTTTTTGGCGCGAATATGTCTTTGGTTCTTTGGATGTGTAGAAAACGATGGATAATGGTTTCAGATGGAAATTTGGGACCACAATCTCCTTTTGTCTAAGGTGTAGGACATATGTTGTATTTTTAGTGGGTCTAATTAGTTTTTTTTTTTTAATTGTTTTTTTAATAAACAAATTACTTATTTACCCTTCATGAAAATCGTTTCTAGAAGCTTAGAGAGTCAGTTTACAATTTTACCCTCGTTGACCTGATGAAATTTTAAGAAACCCTAACAGAATTGGATAACAAGGACTGAAATACGTATTTTTAGAAACTAGCGGGACCTGTCAAGATAAAGTTGAAAACCAGAGCACCAATTTAGCTAATAGATCAAACTAGAGGGACTAAAATGAATTTCACCCTTATTTTAGATATTAACACTATAGTTTTCAACCTAAATGGTCGGACACGTCACAAGTTAACCCAAACATTAAAAATGATAGAGTAAATTACCCTGGTGGCCATCAGTTTTAGGCATAAATACCAGTATAGTAACCACCTTTTACCCAATGCACCAAAATGGCCACTTTTGGCAGACATGTCATTAACGGTGGCCATTCCATCCATTTTCTAACGGAATTGCTGATGTATGGCTGATGTATTCCGTCCATTTTCACTATTTACACATGAAAACCCATTTTTGCCCTTTCCATTTAATAAAAGCCATCAGAATTCATGGTTTCAAAATTAATACCCAAAATTTTCTCTCATTTTCTCATATCCCAAACAACAATTTACCATTTTCTCTCATTTTACCATTTAATATTAACAAAAAAAATCTCAAAAATAATAATACAAAAAAGTAAATTAAAAGATCATTAAAATTTTAGATCTCCAGATTTTTTTATAAAAAAAGGCAAAGATCCCCATCTCTCAATAACATCATCATCTTCATCATCTCTCTACCACCATCATCAACCTCATCTCTCCACCATCGTCACCATACTTCAATATCAAATATTTTCAGATTTTTTTTTTCTTTCAAAAACAAATTGATTGAATCTCAAATTCATCGATCCATCACAAATTCACCACATTCATCGATCCATCACAAATTCACCAAACAATTCAACAACAATTTTCAGATCTCAAAAATCACCCATCAACAATTCAACAACAACCTCATCTTTCCCACTCCTTCTGTGTTTTTTTTTTTTTTTTGTTGATATTTTTTCTTGCTGTCAATCTCAACCGGTTCCGACAACAACAACAAGAGGTTTTGCCCAACTCACTAATGGCCTTCTTCTTGTCTTCGGAGTAGGAATCTACACCACATTCATCGATCCATCACAAATGGTAAATTGTTGGAGACTTTCTGCTCTTCTTAGCAATTCCCAGCCAAACCTAAACCTTCGATTCGTCCCTTCCTCTCTCAATCGGGTGGGAAGAATTGGGTAGGGGCAAAATTTATTTGCTGATGATGATACATCAGCAAACAATCTCAGATTTGCTTTCTCTCTCCCTTCTCTGTTCTCTGTCTCTCTCTCTCTCTTTCATTCTCTATAAAAAAATCTTAGAGTTTGATTATTTTAGTTGGATTTGGATTTCGTTTGTGTTATCATTCAATGTTAAAATTAATGAAAAAAAAAGAAGAAGAAAGAAATCGGACTGGGGATGAGAGAAATCGAAAGGATCCATTCAAAGCAAAAAAAAAAAAAAGAAATCGGACTGGGTAAGAAGAAACAAATCGGACTGGGGATGAGTGGGAGTGGTGGTGGTGGTGGTGTAGATGATGAAGATGGGTGTCGGGTGGGTGTTGATTTTGGGGTTATGGGTTTGTGAGTTAGGGTTTGGTTATTGAGATACTGATGGTGGAGTGTTGATGTTGATTGGGAAGAGATGAATTTAGGTTTTTTTTCCAGGTTTTGTTCAAAAATTTCTTTTCCAAATCTTGTTTTGTTCAAAAATAATTTTATCTATAAAAGGCCACTATTTATTTTTTTAAAGGTTAAATTTTTTTTTATTTTTTTTTTCTTTGGATCTGGTGATCTCCACCATCCATCATCTCAAATGGATGGCTGAGATCTTGTTTTGTTAAAAAAAAATATCAGATATTGTTATATTAAATGGTAAGGGTAAAAATGGCTTTTCATGTGGTAAATAGTGAAAATTGACGGAATACGTCAGCAATACATCAGCAATTCCGTTAGAAAATAGATGGAATGACCACCGTTAACGACATGTCTGCCAATAGTGGCCATTTGGGTGCATTGGGTAAAAGGTGGTTACTATACTTGTATTTATGCCTAAAACTGATGGCCACCAGGGTAATTTACTCAAAATGATATTCCGAGTTGACTCGTGACATGTCCGGTCACATCACGAGCCAATTCAGCGCTTTAAAAATGATGTTCTAATCAACTCGTGAAGGTGCCCTGGGCACGTCACGAGTCAACTCAGTGAATTATAAATTTCTGTTTGGTTTTCTGGATAACTGGATTTTCATATGACTTGGGAGCTAAAGCAAGGAAATTGATACCCCAAAAAAAAAAAAATATGGCAAGAGCTCGTCAAATCAAAGGCAGAAAGAGAAGGAGAAACTAGTTGAAAGACAAATCAAGTCCAGGAGCCAATGCAAGCGAAGCCGAGAAGAGAAATCACTTACTTTGTTGTTTTGCAGTGTAACAGTGTTTGATGGAGGAGTCGTCAAACGATGATGATACTATAGGTGTTAAAAAGGATAGAGAAGACTGAAACAAATGAATCCAACGGTGACAGTTGAGATACTATCCATGTCACCGTTTAGAAAAACTTCGAACATTTCATCGGAGTTAGCTTTTCTTAGATATTAAAAAATCCATGTCAGCTTACCAAAAAAAAACCTATCCAAAACCAAAATAACTCGCGCAGCAACAACAGCGGAGGCAGGGTCCACGTTGTTGTTGTCATTCTTTTTCGCTATATAATAAAATCTCACCCGACACTTTCTCGTGCTACCAATTCAATCTTAAAATCAATACCAGTCAAGGTTCTCTCTCTGTTTCTATCTCTCTCCGCGGCATTTTCCCTTCAAGGTTTGTAATTTCTTTCTTTTCATGATTCATGTATAGTTAACTCTGTTTTTATAATTTTAGAGCGATTTGGATAAAAATTTCAATCCAAGATTTCATTTTTATAAACATTTGTAGTTGATTATTATATTTTTTGAGTTGGGTATATGATTTTATGATGTTATGATGTGAATTTTTTTTAACAAAATTGAAAATTTCATTGCATTTCTAGAGTGAACAAGGTTGAGGTATATATTTTGATTTTAAAGCATTGATCCAGTGAATTACTGTATATTAGGTCCCGCCTAATTGATATTCAAAGTTGGAATATTAACATTTTGCTCTCTGTTAGTTTCAACCTTTGAAACATATTACACAGATTGCTTTAATGATTGGAGAATAACTGATGGTTGGATATGCTGATCTTCCTTTGTGATAACAATATATGATTGATTGAACTGGAATTTCGCAACTGTGGCGATGAATCTAATGTCCATGAAGAACAGTATTTTGAATTTTTTGCAGGTTGTTGATTATTGATTTCTGTTGCAGGAGCTATGATTCGATTATTTAAAGTAAAGGAAGAGCAGAAAGAATATTCTTTAGCTAATGGCGGAGGGCCTCCTGTAAAAAAGCAAACAGCTGGGGAATTACGTCTTAATAAAGGTTTTCTTATTCCTTGGAAGATTGCCTTTCTATTCACTATTTTGGTTGTTCATTAAAGAAGATCAATTTTCTGTTCCGGTATGTCTATGTTTTTGAAATTTTTTCAATCAACCAGAGAATATGATGAGTCGATGAGAGGAGATGGATTGAATCAGTGAGGAAATTTTGTAGTAAAGAAATGTGTTTTTGATTACTTTTTCAGGTTAAGAGAGGAATTTGAGTTGATCTAGGATCAAACTATAAGAACTGGTTTACTATAACAGCTGAAATATTGCGACAGTCACGTTACATGTTGATGATCTCGAAGACTAATCTCTAATGTGCATTTGGTTTTATATCCGATGATCAGAATTTGTATCGGTCTTATTTCTTTACCACTTCTTTTTGTAGTATCATTTACATTTCATGGTTTTGCCAGATTGGAATTATATGGATTGAAAAGTTTACACAATTATTCATTGGCAGTCATAGCTTTGTCTTCCCAATTTTTATCACTTTACGTTAATACCTGTGATTCTTTTATAACTCTTGGCTAGGGATGGCAAAAACCCGGGTCCGGGCCGGGTATACCCGGACCCGGCCGGGTACCCGGGTTTTAACAGTCCGGGTACCCGGCCGGGAAATACCCGGATTTTCGAATCCGGGTACCCGGTCCGGAAAAACCCGGCCGGGTTTCCGGGTATCCATACCCGGATTTTGCCCGGGTTTTACCTTTTTTTTTTTTTTAATTTTTTTAAAATTTTTTTAATTCAAGGCTGCATGCTAAAATGATGCTTTTTTGACACTATCAAGGCTTCATAAACTTCAAATTCAATGACAATGGGGAATCTGAAACATAGATATGTGATTATTTTCATCAAATGTTCAACACTGGTTTGGGTCTATATATAGTGCCTATATGTGAATATATCAAGAGGTGCTCAATGTGGCCTAGCTGATTGCTGATTCTGTTTGCTAGATGAAAGGTTTGGTGCATTAATTATTGCTTACTGATTCTGTTTGCTAGCTGAAAGGTTTGGTGCTTGTTTAAAAAAAATTTAAAAAAAATAAAAAAAATGAAAAACATAACACACGAATAAAATAAACGTTTAAGATATTGTTTGCTTAAATTATTAACCGAGTCAGGTCAATTTCCTGTTATATTAACAAAGAAGAGAAAATGAAAAAACTATACAGGACCGAATCATATCTTAGCTGTTAATTAACAGTCACTGTTATGGATGGAGTTGATCAATGAGAAAACTCCATTTGTAATATCCACAACAACATAGTAATTTAAAATATATATAATTGTGATCAGGTGTCAAATATGATCAACATAACATTTCAAACTTGATTACTTATTACAACAACATAGTAATTTAAAATATATATAGTTGGTGGTTTGTGTTAAGTTTGTTTGTGTTAAAAAAAATAAAAAATAAAATAAAAATAAAAATAAAAATAAAAAAATAAAACCGGGTTCAAAACCGGGTACCCGGCCGGGTATCCGGGTATACCCGGACCCGGGCCGGAACACAACCGACCCGGGTACCCGGACAACCCTTACCCGGTGCCGGGTAAGGCATGTCCGGGTTTTACCCGGGATTTCCGGCCCGGGTAAAGCCGGGTACCCGGCCCGGCCGGGTAAATTTGCCATCCCTACTCTTGGCATTCTATTCTTTCAGATATAGCTGAGCTGAACCTACCTCAAACTTGCACCATAGAATTCCCTAACGGAAAGGATGATTTGATGAATTTTGAAGTCTCGGTGAAACCTGATGAAGGATATTACAAGTAGGGATTTATTCCCTATATCGAAAGGATGATTTTCTTTTATGATGTGCCTCGTGTTACTGGGATTTATTCAAATAAGAACATTTGCATTTATGTCTGTGGCCTTTCATGCTTCTTGTTTTTTTGTTTTTTCTCTTTTAATTCATATATTGCCATAGTCATTTGATAGATAGATTTCTTTTTCAACTTTTATTACAGAGATGGTAAATTTCTGTTCACATTCCAAGTCCCCCCCATGTATCCACATGAGCCACCAAGGGTTAAGTGCAAGACCACGGTAGACAATCTGATCCCATTTATTTTCACTGAGATTGCCTCTCTTTTTTCTTTGGTTTATGTTTCAAGTTTCTCTGCATCTAATTTTCAGGTCTTCCACCCGAATATTGACTTGGAAGGAAGTGTTTGCCTCAATGTCTTACGAGAAGATTGGAAACCTGTGCTTAATATAAACACTATTATTTATGGATTGACTCATCTATTCACAGTAATACTGGATGCTTTTTATTATTTTGAGCTCATCTGACATCTGAAATCTGATGTTCAACTCTTTTTCTTTAATACCAAATGCAGGAACCGAATCCTGAGGATCCGCTTAATCACGAGGCTGCTAAATTGTTGAGGGACAACCCGTATGAATTTGAGTCAAATGTGAGATTCGCCATGGAAGGGGGGTGTGTAGGGAATACTTGGTATACAAGGTGCATTGAAAATCCATACGACTAAGTGCCATTGAACTCAACTTATCAATGCTCGAATGCTCCTTCATTGTAATGTGTCTGCAAATTAGACATTATGACAAAACTATGTTTCTACTGTAACTTCTGCTCTGTTGCCTCTCACCTTCTCTCTCTTTTGTTTTTGTTTCAGTTATTATATCTTCGATGTAGCACAAATGATTATCAATTATTTTAGGATTTGATTTTATTGATTTGAATCTGGTTTCATTTGTAGTTAAGTTTATTTTTATTACAAATTATAGGCACTGTAGCCTTTGAGATTTTGAGTTGTTATGGAATTTGAGTTATTTGTGCTGGTATTCTGCATAAATCAATGGCAGCTAATCTCTACCTTGTTTCATTTATCGATTTTTGCTGCAATGCTTACACTCGCTGCATCACTTGGTCAATAACATTTGAAATGGGGTTTGCATATCCAGATTAATCTCTCACTAGCTTGGAAATGAGTCCTTGCTGTGTTTGTTGTAACCATATCGACCTGTAGATTATGCAGTTCAGTTGCATACATGTCAGCTTCTAGTTAGATTTGCTTGTGTCAAAATTAGTCTCAACATAGCTTTATTACATAAAACCTGTTTGCATCAAATCATAGAAGTGTCATTCTTTGCAAAATTCTGTTAACACCAATCTGCATACATGTCAGCTGAAGTTCCTCTTCAGTTCTTCTTCTTTCAATGTGGCCAATTTAGCATTCTCACGATCTCGCCTAAAAAACTTATACAAGGGAGTGTAAAACAAGCAACACAGACCAAATGGAACTACCATCATTGAAAGAAGCCCTTGAGACAAAGCATGAGCCTCTCGGACAGACCCTTTAATTGGATCGATAGATTTGGAGTCATACCCGAACATCTTCTCAGAAAGAATTCCAACCAAGGGAGCAGCAAATGAAGAGAACGAGGTTTCAAAAGCACGGTCAAAAGCATATATCATAGTTCGGTGTTTGCTGGGGACAACCTCGGCAAACATAGGAGCATTTGCAGCAGTGCCATTCCAGCTGATGATTAAACCCATAAAAAGAAGAGTGAAAGCAAAGGTGTAATAGCTGTTCACTGATTGTGGGATCTCTTTAAGAAGGAACCATGAGAAAGGAATACCCATGAAGGCACTGAACTGTGCACACATAATCCGGCCAGAGTGAGGGTAGTTTTGTGAGATTCGATCTGCTATCAATCCACCAACGAATGACCCCATAGCACATCCCGCGGCAAAAACACTTAAAAGAGCAGCCGTACTACTATGATCAAAACCTGCAAAGACAATAAAAAAATGATCATGCATCAGAAAGCATACAACTGTAATTGATCGAATGTCAATATAGTTCCCTCTCTTTCAGCATAATAAGGAACGACATGACTGAAATGAAGTTTTAGCACCAACGATATCTAAAGATGAAATTGCATACTAACCAATTAATTCGAACCACATGGTAAAGAACACCATGGCAGTCCACGGTAGTGAACCCACGATGCCCTGCAAGACAATTACTTGAAATGTTGGCACTTTGATAACAGCTTTCGTGGCAGTCCAAGATTCAATCCAAAGGGATGATACACTCCCATTACTCTTTTCTATCAACTCATCCCTGCAACAAAAAGATGCTAGTCACCAATCACAGATGGAAATTGAAAGCATATGATGTATGAAAGTAAATGGCAATCGGACAATTAAGAGATGACAATCTAAGATCAGTACCTATCAAAATTTTCGCCAGTAGTATTTGTTTTCTTTGGGTCAACAACAAATGAGAAAACAAGGATTCCTATCAACACGCTCAACGTAGACATCAGAATGAAGGCACAACGCCATCCAGGCACGCCAAAGTACTGCTGACCAGCCATGATTGTTGCCAAAACACCACCTCCTATGCCACCTATGGTACCAACAAGGCTTAACAACCCAAATCCTGCCCCCCTCACACCATCCTTGTAGCTATCAGCAATAAAAGACTGGAGTGCTGGTATCACAATAGCCAGTCCAAAGCCGTTTATTGCTCTCCAGAATGCAACCTGCATGAATTGCTGGCTCGCACCTACTGCAGCAGTTGATAAAGCCCAGCAGAATATGCCCATAGTTAGAACTGTAGGCCGGTCATAGTTAATAACAAGTACACCGGCTAAGGGTGATGTCAATCCCTGCACGAAGTTCCTTATAAATGTGAGATACCCCAGATCAGATGGCCCAGCATTAAAGGCTTCACTAACTTCTTTGTAAACAGATGGGAGGAGATTTTCGTCAGCACGCTCCATTATAGCAGCCAGATTGATTAAGATCAGAGAAAGAGAAACCCCAAAAAATGTTCTTGTCCTGTCAATGTAGAGAGTAAAACCATTCAACACAGAGGAGCCGAATGGATTGAAAAAGCCATAGTATATGATCTTTCTACCAATCATTTCTCATTATACTCATACCATATTGGAGTTGGGATTTTTTAAATGCAAAGTTTGAGTTGCCAGATCTGGAAACTAACAGAGTAATTAACAGATTCTAAATCAATATAATTTTATCAGGAAAAAAAAAAATTCCCTCTATTTCCTGATCAAAAAATTCTAAGGCAATCACCTATTCACCGATTAATACCAATCAAATAGTGATTATTAATACATTTAGCAATAAAATAAAATAAAAAACAGAAATAGAAACAAAGCAAAAATAAAAACATTTGAAGAACTCACTTCATAGCGTCGAGATGTCTGCGAAACGATGACTTGGATCTCAAAACACCAAATCTGGGATTGGTCCGACTATGGCCCATGAATAAACAACACAACAACTCGACAAAACCGGAACGAGAATAGGTCCCTAGAATCTACGTCCGATCTCCGACACCCACTTGCGTTGTTGTGACAATAAATTCTTGCCATTCGAAGACTTTCCAGTTTCCAAAAATCAGCCCAGAAGATCAGCTTTCAAACAAGATATATTTAACACTAATTATGTATTAATTATCAAACACTAGACCCCGTTGCGTACGAAATCTGTCAAGCCGCAAAAAGTCAAAATCTTATCTTTTTTTTATTATTATTCTGTCTTTGTTCTCTCTTGCAATTTGTTTTTTTTTTTTTTTTTTTTTTTGGTTATTTTGCGTTTGGTTTAAATGTTTGCAGATCATTGGATCTAAAACATCATAAAAAAGGGGAGGGTGAGTTCCAGTGTCTCTGTGTGTGTGGCATTGGCTTCGAACTTCCAAGGTTGTCGCAAGACACAGCACTTTCTTTTGTCCTTTTCTTTGACTTTATCCGTATGGACAGTATCTTATTAGCATGTGATAAGAATATGATGATAAGGAGTGAAACGACGTGTTATCTTTATTTTTTTTTATTTTTTATTTTATATTTTTTGATAGAACTATTAAATTCGATTCATTTTGGAGATTTGAGTCCAAAAAAAAAATAAATATTATTTTATTTAATTTTATAATCAAAATTAGATTATATTAATACATCGCATAGGAATTTGAATATCAAGGTGTAAATTATAATAATTATATGTGAAAATAATGTTTCAAAACCTTTAACGTCGATAATCTAAGGTTGGCCCGATGTTAAAGCCCCTCACACCCACACGCACCACGAGATTATGGGTTCGAATTTTTTCCTATTTCCTTATAAAACCCCGAATTATTATATATATATATAAATTTTTTTAAAAAAAGAGACCTTTAATGTCAAATATATTTATTACACCCTCAATTTTTTTTTTTTTTGTATTCGTGGGTGTCTAGGCCAGCTTGCATGCACCTCGACTAATCCTACGAGACCCTGAAGTTAATAGCCGGGTAAACCTTCAATGGCCTCAAGAGAAACGTGGCTGTCAAGGATCGAACCCCAAGACGTCCAAGTTTACGGTTCATCCTAGTGACCAGCGGCACCACCCCTTATGGTTCACCCACAATGTTATTTAGTTCTAAAGGATGCACACTCAATCTAGTAAAGTTTTGATTCAAGTCGCTATACCATATATATATATAATAAATAAATAAGAGATTCATAGAGAGACTTCATACCTATTTGATTTTTTTCATTGGATACTTAATGGCACTTAATGTATACCATTAAGTTGTTTCGTTTGATTTTCTAAGTGATAAAATCACAGAATAAGTTCATAAAATCACTTATTATTAAAAGTAAATTTTTTCTCATTTTTCACTTGACAACAAATCAACCCAATATAGATCAATTTATTACTTCAAATTTATCCTCACAAATCTTCTCACGATTTAAATAATTTTAGCAACCATAAAATTTAACTTTTTTAAGACTCCAATTTCTCCATTTAAATCCAACTTTTTTTTAATTGTATTCAACCCTATTTCAACTTCTATTCATATTCCGGTAAGGAATTTTTTTTTCTTCTCATAATTTGATTAGTTTTATAATATGTGTCTGGGGAAATCAGCACTCTAAAAATAAATAAATAAATAAATAAATAAATAATAATAATAATAACCAGTTTTGCAAGCAAACTTAAACCAACTTAAATATAAACTACATGCACTTTACATGCGTTGCGGGCGAAACGATATCATCTCTATATGCCCAGATGAGATACTCCCAAATTCGACATTAATTTTGTTAATTTACATATATATGTTTGAATTATGTATGTTTGTGGTATATCTAATTATCTATATGGTATGTCAACATTGATAGAGCATATAGATTTCATTAAAAATGTATAATTATATTATTATAATTTCACATATAAACATCGTACACATTATTAGCGGCTTTTCTAACTTCTTGTTATTTCGTAAACTAAACTTCAATTAACTTGTTCAATTGTTATACTTTAAGGGGTTATATTATATTTGGCAATTTTTTATTTATAAATTTGTTATTATATTATTTATTTACTGTTTTTAGTTGTCTAAAATATATTAAAATATAAATATATAACAAATAATAGTTGAAAGGGTATAGATGTAGAAATATATATTTTTAGATATTTGTAACTTAAAAAAACAAACAATTTATCACTTATATTCGGTTTCCAATGAAAAAAATTAAACATGTTATTTAGTTTTCAGTTTTCAGTCACTATTTAATTTTCAGTATAATTCAGCATTATTTAGTCTTGAGACGAAAAATCAAATGCAACCTTCATCAATTTCAGAGGAGCTAGGCCCAAAATTTCATTAGTATTTTGGGCCTAGATTTCACTGTTAATATACATCCCTATTGTTTTGTATGTGCACCCCAACAATATTGACTTCAAAGTTTAGATATAGAAAGCCAATAAGCCATTAAAGAAACTTTTTTCTGTCTCTCTCTCCCTTTTGGTTTCACAAGAAGCCTATAAGAAAGGGCCAAAAACTAGAGCAGATCCTTAACTCAAGGCCCATTCTCTGTTTGAAGTACCTGGATGCTCGATAACTCGCATTATAACTCATATTTTTGTTGGGATGAGACCCGACCTGACCTGACCCGACCCAACCACATTTTAAATGAAATATCATGTTACCGTGTACCCTTAATAACACACGTTAAACGACCTAATAACTTGTAACTTCTTTTCAAAATTTTGGAGTTGGTGCAATTTTATTTTTTACACTATATATGTGAACCTATGAATAAATAGCTAGGTTAATTCATGGTTATATATATATATATATATATGGGTGGTTCTCTAGTAAGGACGTTCTGAAATTATAAGTTAAGGACGTACAACCACAACCACACATTCATATTGGGCTTGGGTATTTGTTAATGTAGGGCTGTGGAGCCAATGTGAATGTGTGCTGTGATTGGACGTCCTAAAATTATAAAGTTAGGACGCTCTTGATTAAAGAAGTATTATATATATAGATACAGATTTTCTATTATCAGTTCGAACTCACAATAAATATATTATGACGAAGAATGTAGACTACTAGATTTACATACTTTGACTCAAAGTGTATTCACTTATCAAAATTGTTTCATAATCTATGGTCTACATTTTTCGTCATGATATATTTATTATCAGTTCAAACTGATAATAGAAAAACCGTATCTATATATATACTTAATTCATGCTTTATATAAAAATAAACGGTGGATTACAACAAATAGATTATTATAGATAAATAACTAATGAGAGCCTCGTGGAAGGTGTTGTTGTTTACTTTGTTTGCACTGCAAAAAGTCCCACCCACGTGAGGCGTGTAGCTCTAATGTCCATGTCAAGAAACAAACGTTCCCATTGGAAGGTTTTTGTAAAGACCTTTTTGACCTTGAATGTAAAGAGTTATTACTACAATGATGGGCTCCTTTTACAATAGGCGTATTCGAACTTCGAAGATTGGTTAATTCAATTTAGATTTTTGATTAAAATTGTGAAATGAGAAAGAAATTCAAATAAAAAAAGTAATATTTTTTTTTGATAATATCTAAAAACATCCGTGACTTCTCTTATTGTTTATGGTATATAAAGTATTGATAAATTATAATTTATATACCATCCTGCAACAATTTTGTTATTTATTTATGATGGTTTACCAAATTTCCAAAATTTCAAATTTACGAAAATGTTTGAAGTGACAATTAACATGTCTTGTGCTAGTTTAATTTGTTAAAAATCCAAGATAATATAATATGAGGCAGCATATGGTCGATCATGTAAATATGAGCCATGAAGGAGGGCAAAAGTGTACATTCAAAAATTAAGGTTATTAAATAGATAGTTTTTTTTTGTTGGAGTAATGAATCCCCACGTGCTCTCTTCTAACAACGAAGACCAATGAGAAAAAGAGTACAGGACCATCCATGATCCATCTTTAGGACAAGAAGACAACAACCTCAAGTGGTCCCCACAATCACCCTCCTACGGCCCCACCATCCCCATCCACACGTGCGGGCAGGTCTCGTTGCCTTCACGACTATGCCAGCTTAACCTGTCCCGTCTCCTTCAATCTTTCTACGTTTAGCTGGATCCGCACGTGCTCATCCCCACGGGTCACGACCCATTGAATTTAGACTTGTTCCCTTTCTTTTATTTATTTCTTATACTGTATAATAAATTAATAATACTAGTCTTGATATACGTCACTGTTTAATATTTAATTAACGATGACTCGAACTTGGTCCCCAATCCAAGCCGTTTAGAAGAAGCCGGTAATTTTTTTTATCAATTTTTATCAATACAAACCAATATTGTGTCTTTAGGTCACATCACCTCCTAACAGAATTGGTAATACATTTTCTTTCCATGTAAATGGTGATAGGTTCAAATCCTATTATATATTTTATAAATATGTGTAGAGAGTTTTTTTTACAGATTATGGATTCAAATCCCATGTGTAACATCTCATATAATTAAAAAAGTGTAGATAAATATTACGACACTACGTAGAGCCTGTCTTGTAAAAGGAATCCCGTCTTGTAAAAGGAATCGATGGCTAGAGCCTTAAGCCAAGCCGGTTCAAAAAGGATGTGGGGACCACAATCACGTGTTTGGCTCGATCCATGACTGTTAAAGAGTGTGTGGTCCCTACAAACCGGTGGGGTTACTTTATTTAACCCCAACTCTTTTTTTTATTATTTTAATTTTTTTTTTCGAAATTAATAAATTATACAGGTCACACGTGTGGAGCCGACTGAAGCTACAAAAGCACGCACCGTGGTAGTGTTTTCATGATTTGAAATGTGTAACAGGTGGGGTGTTGGTGGGGTCCACGTGGGCCCCACATTTCGTAGCTCTTGGTTTGTCCGCATCTCGACCGTCAAACTTAACATCACGTCAGTTTTTACCTCAAATACCGGAGAGAAGGCATCTTCTAGTATTCATCACCCGCTAGAATTGCTAACGCACGAGCGGTCACATTTTAAGAAGCTTGAAACCTGAATTATTGAACGGACGATGGAGCCGCGATTTGATCGGACGGTTTAGAAATTGAGGGTTTCAGGACTCTTACCGTACGAGTGAAATGATCTAAGTTCTAAATTCTCTTTATAGTTTTTTTTTTTTTTGTTTTTTGGTTAATTATTTAGATGTTTCGAACGCATGCCTCATAAACAAAAAATATTAATAGATGTATTTTATTGAAAGAAAAAAAATATTTTTTTTATTGTTTATTACTTTATTTATTTATTTATTTATTTGAAGGGAATTACTTTATTTAACTAGGATTGCATTTGAATTGAGATTTAAATATTTTAAATTGGATTTTCATTTTTATTTAGGGTAGTAGTTGAATTTGAAACTTTAATTTTGTCAATATCCAGTTACACTCACACAAGCTTACGCATACAATCACTTTTATATTTATTCTTTAAAATTATAAAAAAAATTTGAATACGTCAAAAAGAATGAATTTTTCATTTATTAGATATATATATTTACCATGCATTTTACGAAACAAGTGAAATGAATGGTATAGATTCTATATAATATTTTCATTTTTATTTTTATTTTCATAAAGAGAATATACATAGGACCAAGTCAATTATGTTGTTTGAGCTAACAGGGTGTAGTTTAACTAGTAGATGAACAAGCTTATGGTTTAGGTAAATGACTTTTAGGTTAGCGATTTGAATCCTACTAATAGCGAAAGCCTAAAAAAAAAATATCTGATCCCAAATTAATAGATATCATAAAAAAAATTAAAAAAAATTACATCATTTGATTCAATTTTTTTTAATTTTTTTTTAAATATTTGTTACTTATCAATAATGGAGAGCAATAGCGTAAGGCAAGCCTATAGCGTATGTTGTTTATGTTCCCAAATCTCCAAAATAATCTCCAAAACCATATCGTTTTCCAGTGAAATAAATAACATTTGACTGGTCATCATATACGATATATCCATTTGCATGCAATTTCCAGCATCAAATTACCTCATTTTTCCACGTCGCTTTTCTCTGATCAGAAAGTTCTCAAGCTTATTGTCAATATAAAAATTACTGTGTGTGTTTTTTTTTTATTTTTTATTTTGTGATGTGATGAGGCAGCGATTATCATCATCTCCAAAAAATTGATCATCATCTCTCAAGTCATGTCAGAGAAGAGAATCAGAGCAGAACAGTAAGTAAAGTACCCCTATAATGTAGGGATTCCAGTTTACTTTAAAGGCTTTTTTTTTATTTTGACTGTTCACTGACATCCAAGTAGAAAACACATGACACAGTGTTGAGGTCATAGATTCTCTTTCTCTGTAATTTTCCTACAACCAATCAGAAAAAATCAAAATAAAAGGCACAGTTTTTCATTGTGATTTTCAGTTACCTCTTTCAAATTAAACCATCATTACATATGTACATGCAGGCTTCAATTTTAGCCAATTACATGTGAGAAAAAAAAAAAAACATCTACGAGATCAGGTTAATTCGGTGATAAAAACTCTCACATCTATACTACGAAACTGCAATGCTGGTTCGAGTCATCCCCTTCAAAAATAATTATTGTAAGATGGTATATGAAATATTTCAAAGTACATATTTTAATGCTAATCTATGCACTTTAACTTTGATTATCTTTATTTTATCCAATTTTGGGTGTTAGAATGAAAAAAAAAACTTGGTATTCTGGTTATTTTTTCAAGGAACAATTTCTTTTTAATTTTTCTTTTTATATTATTTCTTATGTACAATTGAACTTAAAAAAAAAAAAAATCCTTTTAAAATTTGTAGTTTAAAGATTTAATTCTTTAATAGAGGTGTTTTGGTCACTTCTTTCTTAATTATATACATATAAAAGATAGAAACGCAAATGGTTATAGCGTAAATTCAAACGTCCACCAATAACATAGGAGGAGAGGAGGTGCATAATATCACCAACCTTATAAAGTTAAAAAAAGAAAAAAAAAAGTTACTTCTATATAAATTACTTGGGTGAGTTAAATCCAACAAACTTTTGGGTTCAAAATTTGATGATTACATGAATGATCAACTTTCAAATCATAATCAAAAAAGATATGATTAGCACTAACTCAAATGGATAAAATGGAAAATCACAGAAATGGAAAGGCCTAATGAAATGTTACAACTCCCTAAAAAGGCTTGAATTTCTAAAATACCCTTTTTTGGGTTAAAAATTCACTTCTTCAAAACTTCCTATAAGTAAACAATATAAAATTGCTTCAAAAATAAAAATATAATAATAATAATAATAACACAGTCTGAAAAGGAAAGAGATAGATAGAGAAAGATAAAAGAGAGAAGACTAAAAAGAGAAGAATCTAAAGAAGCAACAAGCGCTTTGCTTTGGCATTTTTTTCTTCTTCTACAAAACTTTCATCAAAGAAAAGCTCTCTTCTCGTGAGCTCTCTAGACTTCATTTTTTTTCTCCTTCTCAAACCCTTCAAGAAAACGCTGCCAATTAAACACAACCCAAAAACAGAGCTTGTGTTGTGTATGTGCCTGTGTTGTCGGAGAGTGAGTGATTTAAAATGACAACGGGAGGATCGGGGAGGTTACCGACATGGAAGGAGAGAGAGAACAACAAGAGGAGAGAGAGAAGGAGAAGAGCCATAGCTGCTAAGATATATACTGGTCTCAGAGCTCAGGGAAACTATAAGCTACCAAAACATTGTGACAATAACGAGGTCTTGAAAGCTCTCTGTTCTGAGGCTGGTTGGGTTGTTGAAGAAGATGGTACTACTTATCGCAAGGTTTGTTTTTTTATTTGTTTGTTTATTTAATTTATTATCCTTTTTGAGGTTCTTTTCCTGATCTAAACTTGTATTCAATTGTAAAGTTAATATCTTCTGTATATTATCTGTGTTTGTTTTCATTTCTTTTCATAGATCTGCGTCCATATACACTTTGGTTTCAGATTTAGGTTTCGTGGTCATATGTGGAAACGGGTTCTTATTAATTTTCACCCTTTTTTTGTTTTTATTTTATAGATCATCTTGTTCTCATCTTGAAGTTCGGCTGTTTTTTTTTTTCCTGAGTTGTTTTTGATTAAAGCAATTTGTGGGGTTTCTGGGTATTCACCGGAGAAGAAAAGTATGATTCTTGTTTGTCTTTCTATGGAATCCAAAACAAAAAGTTGTCTTTGTTGAAAAATTATTGAGGGCTTTTACAATTTTCTTCATGTTTGGATCCAGCAATGAGAATTGAGAAATGATTAGAGTGAGAGTTGTTTGATTTGCTTGGTTTATGAGGAAATTTGTTTACTTTGTGAAGAGAATGAATGAATGAACTCTGAATTGCCATTTTCTCTGAAACTGATTTGCCATTTGCACTTTGCCACACATTTGTTCATAATCATAGAAAATTGAAAAGCAAAAAAATGGAAGTTTTGATTAAAATGCATTGATTTATGCACTCACTAATGTGTCTGCTATTCTGTTATTACAGGGATACAAGCCACCCCCAACTCCACTTGAAATTGGTGGTGCATCAACAAACATCAGTGCTTGTTCCTCTATTCAACCAAGCCCTCAATCTTCAGCTTTCCCTAGTCCAGCCCCCTCCTACCATGCCAGTCCAACATCATCTTCCTACCCAAGCCCTACTCGTTTCGATGCAAATCCATCAACGTACCTCCTGCCATTCCTTCGAAACATCGCTTCAATTCCCACAAATTTGCCTCCTCTTAGAATATCCAGTAGTGCCCCTGTAACCCCTCCTCTATCATCTCCAACTTCTAGAGGTACAAAGCCGAAGGCTGATTGGGAATCACTAACGAATGGCTCGTTAAACCCCTTTCATAATCCACTTTTCGTGGTATCTGCTCCTTCTAGCCCTTCGCGTCGCCACCATTTTACGCCTGCTACAATACCTGAATGTGATGAGTCTGATGCCTCTACGGTGGATTCTGGTCGCTGGGTTAGTTTCCAGACTGTTGGAACCCCAGTAACAGCTGCGGCAGCACCTCCTTCGCCTACTTTTAATCTTGTCAAAACAGCTGTTCAACAACAAAATTCATTTAAGGACACAGTTGTTGGACATGGAGGTCTATTCTGGGGGGTTGCAGCAGCAGAGAAGGAAAGGAATTCGGAATTCGAATTTGAGAGTGAGAGAGTGAAACCGTGGAAGGTGAGATGATTCATGATATAGGTGTGGATGAATTGGAGCTAACACTGGGTAGTAACAAGACTCGCGGATAAGTTATCCATTAAAACCAGTCTCGAGGCAAAAAGCTTGGAATGTATACAGATTTTTCGTCGTGCATTCTCCATGTCCCTTGTTTCAATCTATAAGCCAGTCTTCCATGGCATCAATTTGGAGGTCTTTTCTGACTTCTGTTACTAATGAAGACCTTGATTTCATAGTAGAGTTTTATCTTGTATTTTTTTTTCTTTTTTCATATGTATAGTTTTCAGTCTCAAGAACCCATTACAGGAATCTAAACCTATCAGATTCCTTAGAGCAAATTGAAAATTTGCAGTTAGGCTTCATGGAGGAGCTTCATTTGTGAAATCCACATGTGGGAAGAAAAGACTCAATCAATTGATATTAGGGAGGATATATTTTCATATTATATTATATTATTTATTTTTTTCTTGTTCATGTTTACATTCTGATAGAGTCTTCCATGCTTGAAAACAGAAAAATTCTGCAGAATCCATTAATATACAACCAAAAAAGAAGGGGCCAGGAGAAGTGAATTGAGAGATTGAAATGAATTTAACTAGTTGGGACTTTCTCTGTTGTTTGTTATCCACTTAAGTCAATACTTCAACTTTTAAGCAGTTGATTGGCTTCTGAGAAGTCAAAAAAGCATCTTAGAATGAAACTCACTGGGAGGGTCCCTAGTCCTCTGGCCCTGTAACCCATGTGATGTTGTTTATTGTAGCATGTGACCTATATGTCAAGCTTGATGTTGTAAGATACCAACCATTTCTTTCAAATACTTTGGTTTTCTCAATTATTAATGATGTGTTTTTGACCAAACAGAACCCTGCTCATGTATCATTTATTTCATCCATATCCGATGTAGTGGAACGAGTGGGAAGAGTGTTCATTCAACCTATCAATGTTTGAGAAAAAAAAAAGGGGTGAAATGTAATGACATCCCATGTAAGTTTGTAATCTTTTTCCAAAAATCATTTTGACAATTTTGTCAAAAGATATATGATTAAAGGAAATCAAAAGATTTGAGGAGGATATGACTTTTCTGTTTGTATTCTGCTTGAAGATATATCTTTAATGATTGTCATTTACTGTATCACCACTGGAGCTCTGGATTTCAATGTAACAAGCAATCATGAATCATCAAACTAGTGTAAAAAAGACAAAACCCTTTTTTTCCCTTTCCTAAGTAACAACAACTGCCGGGACTCTGCGAGAATTGGACTCTACTAGCACAGTCCGGACAATTGCTCCTACAAATGGGGAGAGGGTACCCATACTAAAGGTGGGACAATGAAATACTATGTATATATATACACATGCCGGGCGTTGAACCGTGGTGGTGGAGTCTCCTAAAGGAGAGTCACACTGCATTGGCAAGAGGCCATCGCAAGACAAAACCCATTGCAGTAACTTCTTCCCTTACAATACCACAAGCAATCTTGCATATATAACTTGGATCTTGGGCTGAATCACAGAGTCTAGTTCCTGGGATGTTGAGGCCCAGAGTTGAGTTGGGTTCTGACACCTGAGAAATGGGCCTTTGAATGCCTCGACTCTTTTTCACAATTTTTTTCATTGTTAGAGTTAGCACTTCATGATCATGGTCTCCGGCTCTCTCATGAATCATAATTGATTTGTGATTATAAAGTGACTTGTAAAGTTGTAATTCATCTAAATGGGCTCTTCTGTATATAACTTTTAACAATATCGAACTTGGAATTTAGTTGTTAATACAAATGGATCCAACATTATTTTACTTTTAAAATATCTGTCTACTACAAGCTCGTTAGAGATATGGCTCAAATTGAAACCAAGAACAGACAAGTAAATTAATTGTACAGAAACATATCAAGCATGCAAAAAGTAAATAAACATACACATAAATACAATATTTTAATAAATTTTATTTATTATTATTTTTAGTTCATTCAAAATGAATCTTAAACGTGATAATAAAAAGGGATAATTACCCCGGTGACCATCGAATTGATGACACACTATCAAAATGGCTACTGGATTGGAAAGTTGTTCCAAATGACCATTTTTGGCGAACTTTGTAACACTAATGACTATTCCATCCAATTCATCTAATTCTATCTAATTCCATCCAATG